>CM029021.1:86327564-86872564 GCA_016801055.1 Panax notoginseng | reverse complement strand
CATGATTAAAATGTTGGTATATATACAATTAAATATATACAAAAATTGGCCAAACCCGGACTGGGAAGATAACCCAGTCCGACGAAGTTACCAGAACGTGTTTGCTAGTGCATTGAAGCTGTTGGAGCTGACAGGTCGTCAATTCGAGTTGTAGAAATGCCAAAATTTTAGTTTATGTACAGAAATATACTAAATTTTAACGAAAACTACCACGGAACTAGGTTCTGGGCCTATTTAGAAGATGAAACTTCATGTGAAAGTGCAAAATAGCACAAAGTAGTAGTATTGACTTGCTGATCGTAAAAATACTTAAAATGGACTGCAATACTGGCTTTTTGCAACTTAGTGGGCTTTAAACGACCTAATCTACCAGTTGTTTTCTGATATTTGGTAGTATGTGGGTCTATCTATGTGTTGGAGTAAAAATATTTGGGTTTGGAAGAGGTGTAAAAGTCAGAAAATTAGACGGAAAGAGCTTTACTGCGTTTTGAAAACTTTAAAATGAAGGGGGTGCACGTTTTATAGGCCAGGGAGCCTCTAATCTACCTGTTGCAGCCACATGTAGAGGTGTGGCTCCCCTAGTGGGGCCCATGGTGTCGGGTTTCATCGTCCCGAAGTATGTGTACTCCAGACAACGGGCAGTCGAAGTCGAAACTTTCAAACTTTTGATCGGAGCGTCTGTTTGAGGCGTGCAATTCCTTTTTGGAAAGCCCTTAACGAGAGTATCGCAATGACATGGGATAAAACATTTTCCTGGTCTGAGAATACGAGTTCATAAGCCGGTCTTCGATTCCTCGAAGTTTATCCGTTGAGCTGTCTTGCGCTGTTGGCACTCGGGATCGTTATTATGGTTCATTCTGACTTAAATGGCATCAATTCGACTTGAATTTGACCTAATTGGTTGAGGTTTGATAAAATTACCATTTTCCCCTTCTCGGGGTGGTCCTTGATGGATCTGGTTTATCAGGGTTATCTCTGGGGCTGAACTGCACTTCTCGAATTGACGCCGGGGTTGATCTGTATTTCCCGGGCTAAGACCAGGGATGACTTTACACGTCCTGAGTTGATGTTGAGTTTGATCTATACCTCCCGGGTTGATACAGGGGCTAACTTGATGGCTCGATATGTAGATCGGGGTTGATCGGTACCTCCCGGGTTGCTGTCGGGGCTGATTTGTACCTCTTAGTTCGCCACCGAGGCTGATTTGAAGGCCCGATATTGAGATCGGGGTTTTAATTAATAGCCCGATTGCAGATCGGGATTGATCTATTGGCTTGATATTGAGATCGAGGTTGATTTGACGGTCTGATTGTTCAATCGGAACTGGATAGATGGTTCGATTGACGATTGAAGTTGGATAGACGGTCCGATTGGAGACCGGAGCTAGATAGATGGTCCGATTGACTATCAGAGCTGGATAGACGGTTCAATTAGAGATCATAGCTGGATAGATGGTTCGATTGGAGATCAGAGCTAGATAGACGGTCTGATTGGTGATCGTAGCTAGATTGACGGTACGGTTGACTATCAGAGCTGGATAGACGGTCCGATTGGAGATCAGAGTTGGATAGACGGTTCGATTAGATATCGGAGCTAGATTAACGGTCCGATTCACTATCGAAGCTGGATAGATGGTCCGATTAACTATCAGAGCTGGATAGATGGTCCGATTGGAGATCGGAGCTAGATTAACTGTCCGATTGACTATCAGAGCTAGATTGATGGTCCGATTGGAGACCAGAGCTGGATTAATGGTTCAATTGACTATCAGAGTTGGATAAACGGTTTGATTGACTATCGGAGCTGGATAAAGTACCGATATTTATTTATCGAATTTGGCTGAATTACCGATATTGGTGATCAGATTGGCTGGAGTACCGATATTGGTGATTGGATTTAGGTTTACAGATATTGGTGGCCGGATTTGGGTTTATCGATATTTGTGATCAGATTTGGGTATACCGATATTGGTGATTGGATTTCGATTTACCGATATTGGGGATCAGATTTGGGTTTACCGATATTGGGGATCAGATTTAGGTTTACCTATATTGGGGATCGAATTTGGGTTTACCAATATTGGTGATCGAATTTAGGTTTATCGATTGGGGGATCGTATTTAGGTTTAAGGACCGACATTGGTGGTTGACTTTGAATTGAAGGACCGGTATTAGTGGCCAGATTTGAATTGATTGACGGGTTTGCTCTCCTACAGTGTTAGTATTGGGGAAAGAAAAATTTTAAATATCTACAGATGTCCCCCTTTATCATATCAATACAATGTAATGGAATGGACAAGATAAAGATTAGTAGACACTGGAAATAATAAGTGCTAGAGCCGCTTCGAAGGCTGGGCGTCTTTGAGTGGAATAGGGCTACTCTTCACTACTTACGTTATCAATCCCCCGAGAATAACGTTGTCATGTACAGGCCTTGATGTTGTTAGTAGGTTATCGCGAACTCTTTCTATCATTTTCTGCTTGGAATGACATTATTCACGATGACCTGCTGACTCTGATGGGGATGAGATTTGTCAAAGACGAGCTATCACAGATTGTTCCCATCCTGATCTGCTGGGGATGACGTCCTTTGCGATAGCTTCATAGATTCTGATGAGGTTGGTATGATTGATACTACCTCACTGATCCCTTTGAGGATGTGTATAACATATTTCATCATCTGTCTTTTGTGAGGATGGAGTATTATATCACTTTCGATACTAGATCATCTCCCAATGTCTCATGGGGTTAGTCCGATGGTTGCAACACCATTGAGGCTGAGCCAGCGGTAGAACTGGACTTCGGTCTGTACCCAAACCTTGGGTTTAGGCCAACGGCTGAACTGCTCTGGCCAGTACCCGAACTTCGCTGCGGTTGAGCCAATGGCTAAAACTGCTTCGATCAGTACCCGAAATTCACTAGGTTTGAGCCAACGGCTGAAATTGCTTCGGTTAGTACCCGATCTTTGTTGGGGTTGAGCCAACGACTGAAATTGCTTTGATCAGTGCCCGAACTTCGCTGGGGTTAAGCCAACGGCTGAAACTACTTCAGTCAGTACCCAAACTTTGCTGGGTTTGATCCAACGGCTAAAATATCTTCGGTCAGTACCCGAACTTCGCTGGGCTTGAGCCAACGGCTGAAACTACTTCGGACAGTACCCGAATTTCGAAAGTGGCAATTTTCCACAATTTTTGTGTAGTTTGCTTTGTTGATCCCCAGACATGGCTCCGGGATGAATACCAAGGGTCTCCGTGGGGTTTCCCTTTCTGTCAGGATTACGCTGCTTAAACGCAGAATTTCAGGACAAACCGCTCAATCGCGTAGCAATTTTTCTTCAGATTTGACTTGGCAGCACCTAAGAACTCCATTTTGACCCGAACTGGACTGAGCCCGGCGGAGTGGGACCCACCCTGGGTGGCCGCATGTGGAGGTGCGGCCACCTGGGCTTTAAATTGAGTTGTGGGATTTTCATAATATCAAGTTTCCCATTTGAGTTCCGAACGAATTTTCGATCTTCTTTTTCAGATCTACGAAGTTCGAGTAGCTATTTTCTGATTTCATCAGTTCTTATGCGTTCAGTGCAGTGCAGGTAACATGTTACATGTTTTTTTTTGCAATTTTTGACCCTTAAAAGCATGCGAGCCACCTAGGGTGATTTTAGATAGAATGTATGAAAAATGTATGCCTATATGACCTACTAAAAATTTTCTGCCTCCATATGTTTGCATATCTTACTATAATGCACATTTGTATGTAAGAAAATTCAAGTTCTGAGACAATGTTAGTTTCCACTTTTTGGTCAGTTTAGTCATCCTTTTTGAGGCCTAGTGAGCTTGGATTTTCAAGTAAAAATAGCCATTGTAATTTGGCTACCATGTGAGGTTGACTTTTGATTATTTTTTTCCTAAATATGAACTGTTTCTATTTTTGGGTAGGTGTGTTACTTAATGGCCACCTAGGCATGCCTGTGTGCATTTGGATAGTCCATTTTACAAATGAGACTTTGGCGAAATTTTTCCAAAATCTTAGGCTTTGAAAAACATGCATTTTGGGACTCTGTGGGGAATTTTTAATGACCCAGGCAGGTTTTTAGTTTCTAGGTTTTGAAAACATGCAATTTTAACTTTACAGGGCATTTTTGACTGACCCATGCATGTCTTAGGACCTAGAGATATATGTTGGACTGATTAAAAATGATAAGCCACAGGTTTTAGGCTTACCACACCGTTTGGAGATTTGGAGACTTGTTGTCATCGATGGATCGTGATAGACCCGGTAGTTCTAGTAGGGTCTTCTCGGGTGTTAGACGTAGGAGGGCTTCTGATGTGCCTCAGCCTCGTATGGCTCGGATGCCTTGTAGACTGGTGGAGGCGGTGATTCGCCCAGTACAGGATGAGCAACCACTAGACATTGATGATGAGGAGGCTCCTTTTGCTGCTTCTTCTACTGCCCAGGCTCCATGTACGGAGGTTCTAGGCATTATTGTGCCTACTCAGGAGCTGCTGGGCGACTTGAGTCGCCATCCTTTGAGATATTTTCATGGAAACGAGGTGACTTGAAGTCTTTCTTCTCTCTGGATTTTTTTCTTCCTTTTTGGCCATTCTCGGGGCATAGGTTTTTGATATGGGTTGATTTTTTTGATGCAAGGTCCCGGCTTTACGCAGCCTAGAGGGAATTGGTTCAGTGTGCACTCCCTGTATCACACTTTGCATGAGGATTACAGGGAGATTATAGATGGTTGGGGCTTTCAGGCTTTTTTCTCGATCCTTCCCCACCGTTGCCCATGGGGGTATATGAGGGCTTTGTCTGAGCGCTAGTTCCACCAGACTCAGTCCCTTCATTTGTTGGCCTGCGAGGTGATGATTACTCCTATAGATTTGAGATTTATCACCGACATTGAGTTTGAGGGCGAGCCAATGCCTGTCATGGCTGACATTATGCCCACTGTCGTTCGGTCCCTGTTGGGAGTCCCGACGACAGCGTTCAAGGGTCGGACGGTCCGATCTGGTCCCTTGAGTATAGATGCCCAGGAGGGGACTTTATAGTTGCCTCCGCCTGATGATCAGAGGGCTATAGATCACATTCTGAGGTGATTGTTTTTATCGATCATCAGGGGTTGTTTTGTGGCGGACAAATCATCTACTGTGTCCTTCGCCTTCATTAGCGCCACTCGACAAGTATAGCACCTTAGTGACTATGATTGGGGCTCCTATACCTTTGCCTATTTTCTACGTGGCATGCACATACTTTCGGAGGGTTTGACGGAGGCTTGGTTAGGATTTTACCCGTTCCTGTTGGTGAGTACATCTTTATGTACCTTTTTGATTTCAGCATTTTTGTCAGTCTTGATCACTGAGGACTTTTGATATTTACATGATCAACTTTGGGCATTTGAGAGGCTTCCTTGCCTACGACCCGCTACTGCTTTAGGTCTGGAGACCTATCCTCAAGGACGGAGATGGCATCACTCCACTTTGATGGAGGTCGCTGTTGCAGAGGGATTCACTCATGCCCGTCTGTAGTTGGAGCTTTTGACGGTGGGTTCGATCACCTGGACACCCAATACATTCGAGTACTTGACCGTTAGTTTCGAGGGAGGTGTACCTACTGGCTGGGAGTTTTATTTGTCGACCCGCAGGGTACTGTTGTTGACATTAGAAGGTTGGGAGCTCTATCTTGGAGAGCGTGCTAGTAGGAGCATCACGGGGGAGATCCGTATTCCCATTATTCCTCCAGCTTGGCATCATTGGTCATTGACCGTGCCTTTGACAAACATCCTGTAAGATCCCAAATTATTAATAAATAAAATTTAATTTCCTCTATTTATTATTCTGAAATAGTAAGGGTTGATTTGATTAATGTGGTCAGTTATGGGTAAAATGCGCAAATATTTTAAATAAGCAAGTGGTTATAAAATATTCATTGTTGTCGGGGAATATTCGCTTGGTCGTGGAATATTCTTACTGTCGGAGAATATTCGTACGACGGCGCAGTCTTTTGTGGGCCCCATAACGGAAAGCGATTGGATGAAAAAAACGACAAAAATAAGTTATTTATAAATAACGGCATAGTTGTTACCGTTAATACTGTTGGAATACCCGGTGGTTAAAACTCAGTAATACGCGTTGTTGCATAGTAGCACACGGTATTGTACCAATTATTGATTCTTACGTAAGAATGCACTACTCAATAATTGTTACAGTAATTACTGTTCAATATTGTATTTTATTGATTCAATAATTGCTGCGTTGATATTTTATATTACTGCTGTTTTAATAATTGTCACTACACAATATTTTCTATTATCGGAACAATAATTCATATTATCTGAATAATATTATTAGATAACATTATTGGCAATGTCAAGAAAGTTCTGTCTAAGGAGAGGTTTGGTCATCTAATTGCGCGCCAGTAAGGAGAGATCCTTATTGGAAAGCCCCCTCTTTCCTAGGAACGATCTGGTTGCCAGTACTGTGGTTCTGTAATATTATTTGTGTATAATTAATTATTGATTTATATGATGAGAAAAATAGTAATTTTATGTGGATATAGATGGAGAAAGTTTTTAATGTGACAATTGTTGAAAATTAATATTTTATCTTTTTCTGATAAAATAATTCATTTAAATATATTATTTTAATAATATATTGATGGTTATATTTTTATAATGAATGTGGGATATATGAGTATATGAGGAGGAAGAGTATTTTTGTGGCATTAAATGATTAACACATGTTTTGTGTGTTGGTGGACACAATTCTTGACTGAAAATTTATTATAGACTGTAAAATCGCCCGTTTATGGATTTCGGTCAATTTCTGTTTGGAATTTGGAAAAACTTTCTTTTGCAAAGTTGTAGAGAATTGAAGTTTCTATAAAAACTCGCGGGATTCGAATTTTCTGACAAAAGGGCTATTTATTATGAATTATTGAAGTTTTAAAGTTCCGAAATAATTGATTTTTGGGAGTTTTAGTTAATTATTTTGAGAAAAACGTTTTTTGTATTTTTTTGGACATCATAAACATGTGCAAGGTGGCTGATTTCATATTTTCTAAGGTGGGCTTGAAAATTTATATATATATATATATATATATATATATATATATAATATATATATATATATATATATATATATAATATTAAATTTTCTGCTTTGGTGTTCTAAGCATTTTCCTATAAATAGGGTGCTTAGGTTAGAATTGAAAATCACACCAGAAACACAAGTTTCTCTCTCTCTCTCTCTCTCTCTCTATATATTAGTGGGCGTATTCTTGTGAGTATTCTAATACTTTGAGTATTGCTATACGGTGCAAGTTCAAGTCATAACATATATCCGGTGTTTCAACTAGAAGTACTATTTTTGCTGAGGTAAGGGATGCTATTTCTTCTTAAATGATATTATTTTCTTCAATATCATTATGCCGAAGTATTGATCTGAACTTTTTATTAAATTTGGAACTTTTCATGTCGGGGTTACTATTCATGAGTTACTATTCATGAGTTACTATTCACGAGTTACTATTCACTGAAAAATGAAATTTTCTTCTTTTTATCCAAAATATCTATTCTGGATACTAGCTTTGATTGTATTCATATTTTGATCATTCTTGAATTTTACTCCACTATGATTATTTATGAGGTATTTTTGGACATGGAATAGCTGAAATACGAATCCTTAATATTTATTATTTTGTTTCACTGGATTCGTTTCCTTAAAAATATTTTTCATCATCCTCAGTCCTAAATGATGATATAAATGAATATCTTTGGCCTGTAGTGCAAAGATTAATGATTTCTGATGAATATCTTTGGCCCGTAGTGCAAAGATGAACATGTGTTGAGGTGAACATGACCAACTGATGAATATCTTTGGCCTGTAGTGCAAAGATGACTATTTGATTCAAGATATTTATTGATTGATATTACAGGGATAAAATGTTGATGATGGGCTTTTAAATTCATAGATAATCGTAGATTTCATTCTCTACGTAACTTTTTTATGAATTATTATTTTTCGCTGCGAATATTGATTTAAAACTTGTTGTCTATTGTATTCTATTAAATTTGTCCCTGTTGAAGACTAACGATAATTTATTGTATATTATCTTAGTCATAATATTCTTTACTGGGCTAGTTGAGCTCACCCTTTTCCTTGTTGTTCCATTTTCTTCTCAAGAGGCGAGAATGTAGCAAGTACTAGTCGGGGTATGGAATGAAGGTTCTAGGAAGTTATTTTAGTAGTCCTCACCATTTTTTTTTGTAAAATATTGTACCAATAATTGTAATGAGGACTTATTTGAGTGTGGATATTGTCTAGATGATAATATTTGTATTTACACTCACAGTTTTAATGTTGTATTAATAAAGTTGTAGTTATTTCTGTACCATGTTATTGACGACTCAGAATGGGTGTTGTATACCTGTTTTGGGGGCGTCAAACATCCCTTTGGAGGGCATTGATGGCTTTACCCCATCAGAAGGTCCGTACAGCCAGGAGGAATTCAGTCGATGGTGGAGTTCTCATAATATTGGAGCTCAGACTCGTGCTACCCAGTTCATAGTAGGCATGGTACCGTGGTCCGTGATGATGATGGACTGAATAGCTTGCCTCAGGAAACCTACTCAAGCAGACCAGATAGCAGATTTAACCATGGAGTTGGATCAGGCTCGTTTCTTTATTAGGCACCTTGGCCTAGATCCATTAGAGGCATCTTCTTTTTACCTATCCAGCTCAGGAGTGGGTCCCTCTTCAGGTCCATTTAGCAGTAGTTTTGCTGGGGAAGATCCTCTCTTATACTACCCAAATATGCCTGATAGTAGTGGTTTTGTATCCACCAATGAGATAGAGTAGGTCGATTGGTTTGTCACCGATGTCTTCGACTTCCTCTGATAGCTATTGGAGCTATATTTTTTGGTCAACCACTGTTTTGGCTATTTGGCGGTTGCGCCATCATTTTGATAGACCACTGTATTAGCTGATTAGTGGTGTCCCATTTCCCTGTATTCTTCCTTTTGCTTTGTATTGGGATACAAGGATGATGTATGCAGTAAATAGCCTGTTGTAGATATTTTTGCTATATCTTATCTTCTTCATCATGTTTATATTATTGTCATCATGCATGTATTGTGTCATGTGTATGCATTCAGACAGTTGCAACTTGATTTGACCTATGGACGGTCTTGTCGTACGGTGCTACAGATGATGTCATCTACGATCAGTCGTATTGAGCATTTAATATCATCTGCGATGGAAGCATTATTAAGGTCCTAGTATGATAGTATTCCCTTTCCAGCTAGGGGGATGGTGGACCAGATGTTAGGGCATTCGTTGGCCCTTGTGGATTTTTATGTTCCAGCCGGATTCATTGAGGGCCTTTTACCCTGTTGGATTCCCGACAGGCAGGTTTTCCACTTTGGACGGCGTGAGCTGACGCCGACTTTAGAGGAGTACCAGGGATTTACTAGTTTGGAAATTGAGTTGTTGTGTGCTCGAACGACTATTAGCGACATGCGGAGACCGTTTATCTGGCTGTCCGGTCTTCGTCAGAGTGTAGTCATGGATGAGCTCATTTCTAGGCACATGATCTCTATGGATTTCTTGATTGAACGCTTTGGCGAGCTTGATAGCTATGATCGCCACGTCAGAGATTTTATTACTTCAGTAGAGGCATGGCATGCAGCCTGGATAGACATTCTGCTAATGTGTATTGTGGCATATGTCTGCATGCCGCTTCACTTGGATCATCTGGATGTTGGATTGCTAGTCATGGTTAGAGCTCTTAGACAGGGTAGTACCGTTATCCCGATGATATTGGCTGAGATATTTTGATCCACTACGCAATGTAGTACCCATCCAGATGGGTTTTTTCAAGGGCAGTTCTGTCTTGCTGTATATATGGTTGATGCCCCATATACGACTGATTGGATTCTTCAGGCCTCGAGGATTTTGCTTCACTCATGAGACATCCATAGCTTACTCCTTTCAGCCTGCGGATGTCGGATATTGATCATTCGTTCGTGATTTTGCCATGCTCAGGGCTAGCATCCCCATATAGCTTTATTACCCATACATCTAGCCTGGATTATTTGCCCCTAGCAGGTTTGAGGGGAGTGACCACCTATCATCCTTTGGCAGTCATGTATCAGTTTGATCAGCTGCAGAGTTTGCACCATTTTGAGGGGTCCCCTGATCAGAGGATGTCAGCTTCTTTTATGTTATCCGCCTACTTGGTCAGAGTGTATGAGTGTTGGACTCATCGGGAGAGGGCTGATTTCTCCAGTAGCCATCCAGGTCATTCTCCGGAGTATTCTGCGTAGTTGGAGGCAGAGATAGTATAGGTAGCAGAGGCTTCTTCATCTCCTAGTGTGGACTCCGACGAGGAGGAGCCCATGGAGGATCCAGATTGTCCTACTGAGGATGAGCTATTCACTGGCTTGACTGCTGCTCTAGTTAGCAAATCCCCGACCATTCTTGTGGGGACAGATCCGGCTTTAGCGGACTCACTATTCAGGATGACCTTTGAGCAAGACTCGAATAGAGCACAGATGTTGGCTGCCTTGTCCGGCAGAGATTTAGCTTTTGCTGAGAGGGATGGACAGAGGGCCGCTTTGGATATATGATTTATTGAGCGGGAGGAGCACCGCTCTACTCTAGAAATTGCTGTTGTAGAGCGAGACGTGATCCGCTTGGCTACAGATGCAGCATGTGTTGAGATTGAGGAGACTTTGATTGCTCGGGATACAACTTTTATGGAGAGGGATGAGGCTATAGCTTCCCTTGATTTCCACATTGCTGACAGTACTGCTCTTCGATCTTACACCCATAGTTTGGTCATCGAGATGAGTGCATACATTGATGACCATAGCACCACCTTGCAGATGACTATGGATATTTTGAGCAACATGGAGGCTGAGTAGACTGCACATACAGTTGCTCCACCATCTTCAGAGAGGAATGCCGTGCTGACATTGCTGACCCGTTTATCTATGGGTCCATAGACTAGCTTTATTTTTCCTGTATAGACTAGATCAACCATTTTTGTCATGTACAGGGCACTATGTATATTAAATAGGTTTATATATCAGAGAAATATATTTTTGATGTACTTCCCTAACTAGAGATGTATAGTCATTGCTGGGTGATTACCACTTCTTTCATGACTCGCAGTTGTAGATGTATCTTGAGCTTCCCCTTGATGGACTGACAGTTACGATGTCAGGGAGGATCTCAGATGGGCCTATTAACCAGGATAGCTTGATAGGATTTAGCTTTTATTTGTCTTTGGTGTCTTGGAACTGGTCTTTCATTTTTTTATTTTTTTTGAATGTCAAACCACGTCGTAGATGGCTGCCTACGTACTCCCGAGTTGAGGGAGATCAGGTCATTCGTAGTTCTGACTCTTGGATTTTTGTGTTTGGTTTGATGAGTTTTTGAGTTTTTATTTGGTCTAACCGCACCAGAAATGGCTGCCTACGTACTCTCGGGTTGAGGGAGATCAGGTTATTCGTAGTTCCGGTTGTGCCGGTATAGTTTGATTTCTGGATTTTTAAAATTTTGGATTTGTTTTTGTTTAGTTTGACGAAACCAGAAATGGCTGCCTATGTACTCTCGGGTTGAGGGAGATCAGGTCATTCGTAGTTCAGTTGTGCCGGTATGGTTTGATTTCTGGATTTTTGAAATTTTAGATTTTTTTTAGTTTGACCGCACCAAAAATGGCTGCCTACGTACTCCCGAGTTGAGGGAGATCAGGTCATTCATAGTTCTGGTTCTTTTAGTGAAAAACCGAACCTGATTTGATTTGTAGGACCCAGATGCGGTATGCATGTGCTTCAGACGTAGTACCTTTTCAAGGTGTCTGAATTGATGAGTTGGGGAAATTCGTTCCCATCCATTTCTTGTAGTCTGATAGCTCCTCCTGCCAACACTTCTTTGACAATGAAAGGGCCTTCCCAATTCGGGGCGAACTTTCCTTTGGTTTCATCCTGATTGGCCAGGATTTTTTTGAGCACCAAGTCATTTTCTTTGAATTGTCGGATTTGGACCTTCTTGCTATAGGATCTGGCGATCCTTTGCTGGTATAACTGTCTGTGGAAAATGGTTTTAGCCCTCTTTTCCTCTATCAGAGACAGTTGAAGATATCGTTCATACAACCACTGATCTTCGTCTATTTGAGTGTCGATTAACACTCACAAGGATTCCATCTCTACTTCAATAGGAAGGACTTCCTCCATGCCATATACCAACAAATAGGGGGTAGCCCTAGTAGAGGTGCGCATTGACGTCCTGTATGCTAACAGGGTGAGAGGCAGCAAGTCAGGCCACTCCTTGCGATTAGCGGACATTTTCTGCATGATCTTATTGATGTTTTTATTTGGCCGCTTCGACAACACCGTTCATCTTGGGCTGATAGATGACGGAATTGAGATGCTTGATGTGGAACTTACTGCACAGATCCATCATCATTTGATTGTTCAGGTTTTTGGCACTGTCTGATACGATCACCTCCGGTTGTCCATATCGACATACGACATTATTTCTGATGAAACCAATGATGACCTCTTTTGTGACTTTGGGAAAAGAGGATGCTTCAACCCATTTGGTGAAGTAATCGATCATGGTGAAGATGAATAGATGACCATTGTTGGCTTTGGGTTCCACTGGACCTATCACATCCATTCCCTATATAGAGAAAGGCCATGGTGAACATATGTTATACAGCTCATTTGGAGGAGCGTGAATGGCATTTCCATGTATTTGGCATTGAAAACATCTCTTGACGTGATCATCGCAATCATCTTGGAGCGAGATCCAGTAATGCCCTGTTCTGATTATCTTCTTGGCCAGCAGGTGACCGCTCATGTGTGGACCACATGCTCCACTGTGGATTTCATCCATAAGTCTTTGGGCTTGCTCTTTGTCAAGGTATCTTAACATCCCTATTATAGCATCCCTTTTGTAAGGCGCATCTCCGCTTAAATAGAACTTTATGGCCATTTTGTCAATCCATTTCCGCTCTGAGGTACTTGCCCCAACGGGTGCCGATCCATCACGGAGATACTCCTTGATATCTTGATACGAAGGCTGCTGGACATAAGATATTTCATCTGATACTTCTCCCACATAACTCCCAAATGCCTGGGCTTTTTGAATTGTAAATTGAATGTAGGGAAATCCACACACCACTGTTGAATCATTTGCTGATGTAGTAGATGGCTCTCTCCTTACAACTATCATTCTTCTGTCCTAACATGCAGGACATTGCATTAGCATTGCCGGACAGTGATTAGTGGTTTTTATGACCACTTATTCGGATAGTAACCAGCTTGTTTCGTGGCTTAAATTCAAGTATTCATGTGCTTTTAATATGTTTTGGCTTTCTTTTGTGATTTTCAGTTTTAGGAACTCCTTTAGTGCACATTGAGCTTAAACAGGTGAAAGATGGCCAAAATGGGACAAAGCACAGACTTAGGCTTAAAGCGTGAGGATAGTATGGGTAAAGAGGCATTGGAATGTGATGCTACGAGGCTTAAATTATACAAGAATATGCAACAGAGGGAAGCCAGAAGCCAAGTGCAGTTGATCAAGAGCAAAACAACAGAAATATACAGCGAGCCCCTCAAGGCCAAACCACACGCGGCCGCGCCAGTCCCCGGTAGACCAAACTTTGACTTTTTGATTAAATGAAAGGGAGAATGCAGCTTATAAGGGTTTGTTACCCCATTTTGCAGAGAAATCTCCAGTAGGAAGCTCTCCCTTAACCCTAGCCCTAGCTTTCCATTTCCCTCTCTTTTTACTTTATTGTCTAGATTAGGAGTAGATTAAGGTTAGGTTATTTTAGTTAGTTAGTTTTTTAGGGTTTAATTAGTTGTTGAAGAGTGAAGCAAGGGATTGCATTGAAGAGTCACATTAGAGCTTGAGGATTCAGATTTACAGTATCTATTTTTTACTTTTTTTGCTCTCATTGTAATCTTATGATGTATATTAAACTTCTGAATGATATATTTGAGTTGTCTATGACTTAGATTATATTTTGAGATTTAAATGAAACCTTTTAAGTAGTTGATGCTGATTTCTCTTCCATGATTGGTTCTTATTGATTGTTATATGCTTATCAATTATGATTCATGCTTTCGTTGCTTAATTGATTCACGACCAATTACTGTGATAACCTATGTGGGATTGAAAGACGAAGTGTAGGTCTAGATCTAATCGTAGTAGCGGGCGATTGTATGTTCACATGGCATTTAACGTATGATTTGTTCATAGGATAGATATATACCGAAGCGCCGCTCGTAGTCAATAGAGGACTTTGCCTTAAACCCTATTTATTTGGAAATCGTATAAATATATAGTGGTTTAGGTAATGTGGGTGTTCACGTGCGTCTATCATCTGTGGATTGCATGTGATATGGATTTGGTGCAACGAAAGATGACCGTTTCTCACTTTCGTGTTCTCGGCTAATAAAATATTGCGATTGATTTGACCTAATTGGAAGTGTGTCGACTTAGACGAATCATTAGGGGAAATTGGGATCTCTTATCTTCATTATCTAATTTTACTCTAGGAATAATTAGTTTAACTTTAATTCCTTGCCTAGTTTAATTAGTTTTTAATTAAATCTCTTTACCGCCCGTTGAAATAAGACTGAAATGATTATGTGCTAGTTATTTGGTCTCTGTTTATCTGTTAATTCTCCATGGGAACGATATCTGTACTTACACTTTATTACTTGTTGACCGTGTATACTTGTAGGTTAATTGTCATACCTAATCGGAGGCAACAAATTTTTGGCGCCGTTGCTGGGGAATTATTTTGATAACTGTTTACCAACATTAGTTTCAATCAGATTAGTCTTAATTTAAACTTTTTATTTTTTGTTTTAATTCTCTTCCTATATTCTCTTTTCAGGTACAATGGACTTAAATTTCTATCCACGGAATTACTCAAGACGAGAGCAACCAAGGGAAGCATACAATGATGGCATCGACCTAATCGCTTCTCTTTCAGCACAGCTAGAGTTTCTCTCAAGAAAGTTGGATACTGTTATAACCCAATAGAATCGAGAGACGGTAGAGACTTATGATTATGGTGTTGGAGCCTATACGAGCCATCAGGAGCCTACCAGTTATGGACATGAGCATTATAACCCGTGGTTACTCTTACAATGAGCCTTATCCTAACTATCAGCCAGATTTGGGGTTACACCTAAACTCTTCAGCGAGCTATCAAGACCAATATTGCGAGCCAAGTTCAATGTATGCACCATACCCCACATATCAATCCCCATGTTTACAAGAAGAACAATCACTAAAGGAAGTCCTGTATAAGAGTTTAGCGAACCAAGAGGAGATGATTAGGAGCCAAGAACTATCGAACCAAAATTTTATGAATTAGATGGCCCAAATCAACAATAATCCTACCAACGTGCCTCAGTACATGGATTCTGAGACTGAAACGAAAAAGGAAAGAAAGGAAATTTTATGGGGGAATTCCTTAGCATCGACAGAGGAGACCTTGATTGAGCAAGAGCAATCGATTGGGGATCTTCAGATTTGGGTGGAGCAAATCAACATAACTTTAAGGATTGAGGAAGTGTTTGAGCAACGGACCAAAGCTCAAGATCTTCAAAGTCCATGCCTCAAATGTTTGAAGCCATGAGCAAAGGCCCTCAAGAGACTTGGTGCTACGATATTGGTGCAGAAACTGATGAAGAGCCGAAAGTGCACTTACAACTGGACAAGCGAAAGGAAATGGATATCGAGGAGCCACTTGGGGACATAAAGTATGAAGGTGAACCAACAGTGACAATCCCCCAAGAGCTTCCTCAGCCTAAGTGGGAAAAACTAGTGAAGTTTTCATATCCTTGCCCCCTGGGTAGCCACATCACACAGCCGGATCTCGATGACATGAGAGAGTCCGCTTTCTTAACACCGTGGTGGTTAGAGGAAAAGAGAATAGAAGAAGAATCTGTTGTGCTATGTGAACCTCAATGCCCCAATCCTTTCCCTAGCACAACAAAGCCAATGCCTAGCTCCCCAACCTTCACAGTGGGGATTTCTTATACACAGATGATGCTAGGTAGTTTAATTTCGAGTCCTCTCACGATGGGAAGCCTCTAAAAGTATATTACAGTTCTGATGGATGGAGGGGTTCTCAAATATCGTTGGGGGGTCGGATAGTCGTCTCAGACACAGTCCAACTAAAGGACAATAAATCAAGCGCTCGATGGGAGGCACCCCATCATTTCTCTTTCTCCCTATTTGTTTAATTCTCCATTACCTGATATCTATCATATTTCCCTCCCCATGTTTAATTCTTAGTAGTTTACATATAGTTGAAATTTTTTGAAAATAGTTCAACAATTTAGTTTTAGGATTTCATTGCCTACATTTTTGGACTTAGGCATGAATGCGTATATTTTTGGGACTATAAAGCTTATTGCACATATTTTGATGCACTTGCACATTGCGTATACGCACTTAGAGAATTTTTTGGGAATTTAAATGCATATATCTTTCCATGTTTAATTGTCTTAATGTAAATAGTTGCTATTTACTTTTGATAGTTAAAAGGACTTAATAATGTTATATGCTTTTCTCAGGGTCACTCCATGCAGCATGAAGTAAAGTTCGAATGCCACAACACCTTCATGAAACAAATTCTGCAGAAAGCCAAATCTGGTATCACGCGCGGCCACGCCTGATTAAGCTTGTTGGGGCGCGCAACCGCGCCTCTCACAGACTATGCCTGGCTTAAGTAATTTTCAGCCCATACTTCCATTGCATTATCAGACGAGCTTGCCACAAATTTCCCCCATCACAGGCCCTAATTTCAATTGAAAATAGAACCTCCTATCTCCTAATCACAATCAACCAACCCACCCATCACTCCCATCTTCTCAACCTGATCAATTGAGACAATGTGTGGGGGTTCGATAGCATAGCCAGATTTTTGAATTGGTTGGGTTAGTTGAGTTCAGTATGGGATTGCACCATCTATTCTCATTTAATATGCCCTCCAAGAGGAGTTGGAGGGAGTCTACATCTATGGGCAGTGATTCTGAGCACGAGGATGACAACGAAGCCGAATGGGGGAGCTTCTTTCTTTTTACCTTTACCTTCAATGAGGACATTGAACATTTTAAGTTTGGTGGTATTGGTTTTGTTTTTGCATGTAGTTAGTTCATTTCTTGTTGTGTCAGTTCATTTAGTGCATGTAGGTCATATTTTATTAAAATTTGTCAAAATTTTAAAAATTTTGTTTTGATTTTGCATTCTGTGTTAGAGAACACTTCATGAATCCAGTTTTAGTTGGTTTGTTATGCATTTGACCTATGAAGAAACTGAAATCACTTGATTTTTGAACTGATTTGAGACTTATGCTTGCTTATATGGTCATATATATAAATCCTTATCTGTCAGATACTGTGTAACCAATTAGCACGATAAAGTAACCACCATGACATGCTTAGTTTAAATTTTCACATACTTATCTTCTTGTGGGAAATCTATTTTTTAATGAAAGAGTTTGAATTTTCATGTGATAATAATAGACTGTGAAAAGCTTAAGTTTGGGGGAAACAGGGGGGCATGCATGCTATGTGAGGAGATGGAGCGTAAGACGCACTCCCCTTTGAAAAGAAAAAGAAAAAGAAAACAAAAGAAAAGAAAAGATTCAGAAAAAGAAAAAAATAGAATAAACACTTCAGCTTCATTGAGTTATATGGCCTTTGATATTCGAGCAGGTAAGCCCTCGGGGTGTCTCTACACCCAGCGTCCTAAGACCGTCTGGTCTGGGAGTCGTTGGTCGAAAGCTCGCTACATGGATATCAATGAAAAGCCTAAGAGGGCTAGGCATTCCATAGTCGATTATGTACATGGGAAAGTGCAAATACGCCCTCGTGAGTAATAAGAGCTTAATGAAAACCCCCTATTGACTCTTAGCTTAAGTTATGCATGGTCTTAGTTAGAACTTATCTAATTTACTATTTTTCTTAAGGTGAAACTTGTTTTTCCCCTAAGAAGCATAGTATGTGGGTTATTTAACAGAATGCATGTCTAATGGTTGCGAAGCACACAACGTACAATACATCAGAGCTGACAGTTTTGGATTTGCAGAATATACCTTATGGTCTTATCTTGGGTAGCTTTTCTATTTGATTATCTTGTCATTTTCTGAGGCATTACTTGAAAGTTCTATTCTGACTGAGACTTGGATTCGCACTCATATAGCGTAGGTTGCATACATTGTATATATTGCATTGAATCTTGTGTTTAGTTTTGTTTTGGTTGCTTGAGAGCAAGCAACGTTTAAGTTTGGGGGTATTTGATAAGTGATTTTTATGTCCACTTAGTCAGATATTATCTTACTTGTTTCGTGGCTTAAACTCGAGTATCATTGTGCTTTTCATATGTTTTTCCTTTGTTTTGTAGATTTTATGTTTAGGAACTCTCTTGGTGCTTTTGAGGCCAAAACGATGCAAAGAAGGCTTAAAGGGATGATGGCATGACAAATGAAGGAAGTCAAGCGGCTGAATGGGATGGCATGATGCAAAAAGGCTAAAACGATGCAAGAATACAAAAGGTGCAGGAGTAAACAAGTGAAGATTACATGATGATAGCCTTGCACCAGCAAAAGCCAGAAAAAACCAGCACTTCAAGTTCCGCGCGGCCGCGCCAGATTAACAAAGCAGAGCCGCGTGGCTGCGCCATTATCCAAACCAGGAATCTCAGGTTTTGCCCCCACGCGGACGCGAAAAGATCCAAGCCAAATGTCGCGCGGCCGCGCCAGCTCACGTCTTGACCAGAGTTGACTTTCACTTAGCAAACGGGAGGAAGGTTATAATTAGGGCTTTTGCCCTCATTTGCTCGAATCTCCAATAGGGAGCTCTCCCTTAACCCTAGCCCTATCTTTCCATTTCCTTCTCTTTTTACTTTATTTTCTAGATTAGGAGTAGATTAAGGTTAAGTTAGATTAGTTAGTTAGTTTTCTAGGGTTTAATTAGTTATTGAAGATTGAAGCAAGGGATTGAATTGAAGATTCACATTGGAGCTTGAGGGTTCAGATTTGCACTTTCTATCTTTTACTTTTCTTGCTCTCATTATAATCTTATGATGTGTATTAAACTTGTGAATGGTATATTTGAGTTGTCCATGACTTAGATTATATTTTGATTTTCCAATGGAACCTTCTGAGTAGTTGATGTTGATTTCTCTTCCATGATTGGTTCTTATTGATTGCTATATACTTATCTATTATGATTCATGCTTTCGTTGCTTAATTGATTCGCGACCAATTACTTTGATAACCTATGTGGGATTGAAAGACGAATTGTAGGTATAGATCTAATCGTAGTAGCGGGCGATTATATGTTCATATGGCGTTTAATGTATGATTTGTGCTTAGGATAGACATATACCAAAGCGCCGCTCGTAATCAATAGAGGACTTAGCCTTAAACCCTATTTATTTA
Organism: Panax notoginseng; assembly: GCA_016801055.1. Lineage (NCBI taxonomy): Eukaryota > Viridiplantae > Streptophyta > Magnoliopsida > Apiales > Araliaceae > Panax > Panax notoginseng. The sequence goes on along the minus strand of CM029021.1, from coordinate 86,853,092 downwards.
TAAATCACATAGACATATAGTGGTTTAGGTAATGTGGGTGTTCACGTGCGTCTATCATCTGTGGATTGCACGTGATATGGATTCGGTGCATCGAAAGATGGCCGTCTCTCACTTTCGTGTTCTCGGCTAATAAAATATTACGATTGATTTGACCTAATTGGAAGTGTGTCGACTTAGACAAATCATTAGGAGAAATTGGGATCTCTTATCTTCATTATCTAATTTCACTGAAGGATTAATTAGTTGAACTTTAATTCCTTGCCTAGTTTAATTAGTTTTTAATAAATCTCTTTACCGCCCGTTTAAATAAAATTGAAATGATTATGTGTTAGTGCTTTGGCGACTGTTTATCTGTTAATTCTTCGTGGGAACGATATATGTACTTACACTTTATTGCTTGTTGACCGTGTATACTTGCACGTTAATTGTCATACCATGATGATTTCGGATTTGAATTGTTTAACGACTTCTTCCTTGACTCTCAAACTCCACTAAGATTTTAATCGCCTGAGCTTTTGTTTGACTGGTTTGAACCCTTCTTTGATGGGCATTCGATGGATGACAATGTCCGTGGGTAGGTCGATCATATCTTCATGTGACCATACAAATACATCCTAGTATTGTGTTAGGAGTTTGATCAGGTCGCCTTTTTGATTTGGTGTGAGGTCTGAACCTATTTGGATTTCTTTGATGTTGTCAGAGGTTCCTATGTTGATGGTGGTGGTTTATTCAAGGTTTGGTTTGGGTTTGTCTTCAACACATTCTTTGATCTCCTCTGGCACCTCATAGTCATTCTCCTCCTATTAATCAATATCCATCAAGTCGAAGTTCAATTCTACATCAAAGTTTTAGTCATTTTGACAGGTTGGCATCTCATCAGCAGAGACACATATATCCAATGCTTGGGTCCTGAAAACAAAAATGCTTTCATTAATATATACACCTGCTTAAACATACATATCATTTGACATGACAGAAGCTACTACCATAATAGTGCAATCAAAAGTAATCAGTAAATGAAAGCATGATTAGAGGGCAGATATAATCTCTGCCCCTTTACCCTTTTGACTGAGGCAAGGAACATTGCTATTGTGACATCGCACATTTTTAGAATTTTTAAAGGAAATTTAATAAATAAATTTCGTTGAGTATGAGTATGTGTATGTGTCATATATGGTGAAATATGTGAATTTATGTGAAGATGATTTAAAGGTTAATTTTAATATTTATTGGAATAAATAAATATTTTAATTATTTATTGAGTCAAATAAATAATTATGTGATTATTATGGAGTAAAATGTAATTAAGTGTAGTATATTAATTAAATAGATATTTAGTATTTAATTTAATTGATATAATGATTTTATAGTATAGTTCTAATTTAATTGAGATAATTAAATTAGATGAGTAATGTGATGAGTGTTACATGTAATTATAATTAGCAAGTAATTATAATTATGTGACAGTTTTATGTGCTTAATTGATGTTAGACTTTTAATTTGTTAAATTAAAATGTTAAGATTTAATTGATTAAAGAATAACATTAAAAAGATGTGTTAAAGGATTTATTAAAAGAATAAAATGAGTTTTTAAAATCGTTTTCCCAAACAAGGCCCTTGCACCATTTTTAAATCCGTTTTGCCAAACGGGGCCTTCACTATTTAAAACCCTGTTTTTAAAATAAAGTGTTTTTTTAGCCAAACAAACCTTAGAGCTTTTGATATTCTAAAGGAGTAACTTATATCATTAATTGCAATAATTATATTTATTATAATTTATAGGGTCATTATGTTATAATTTATATATTGTATAATTATGTAATTTATGTATATATAAATTATGTATATTACAATATACGTTAGATTAAAACAAAAAGTGCTAAGAGTTAGTTTGTTAAAAACAAAAGAAGAAGAACAAGAAGAGAAAATACAGAGAAAGAAAAGAGAAGCTAGAGAGAAAAGAAGAAAGAAAAAAGGGAAAGAAAGAGGATGAGTTGAAGAGTTAACAAATAAATCACCATCTCCTTCTTCCTCACAACTCATAAGGGTAAAATTGTTATCCTTGTAGTTTTTAGAATTTTACGTTCTTCATTATTTATTTCTCTGTAAATTGAGTTTTATGAAGTTAATGTAAACATGGAATTGTATGTGTGAAATGTGCTATAACATGTTCATATAAGAATGGTATGATGATCAAAGTGAGTTAATTCATGAATATATGATGAACATGAGGAATTCATGTTCATCAAAAGTCACAGTAAAGTATTTTGAATATATATATATATATATATATATATATATATATATATATATATATATATATATATAGTTTCTTTTAAAATCACAATTTCATGGTTGATTGCTAGTTGTTGTATAAATTAATTGTGGAATATGTTAATATGTTTAAACACTAGTTAATTGTGATTGGAATTGGGTGAATTGGTTTCAAAACAAATTCATAGTGTTCAATTTCGTCAAGAACACTGACAATAGTATTTTCTTTGATTTTTACAAAATTAAGAGTTTTAAATGAGGTATTGCGATGTCTATATGTGTTGGAAACATGTTAGAATGTTTAGATATTACTTCTGTATAGTTGTATATGCAAACTAATTGCTGGAAGTTGAATTCGTTGTGGAGAATTAAGCCAATTTGGCTTTTCTCTGCACAGTTCGCGAAAACAGTCAGACGGGGTCTGCGTAGCGTGCGGCCGCGCCGCTTCCAAGGCCACTCTGCGCGCGGCAGCGCGTGTCCTGGAAGTTGGGCAGAAATTTCTTTTTTAAAAATATGAACTTATGAGAGATAATAGGTAGTAGTTTATAAGGCGTGTTAAAATGTTAATTGGATAGTAATGACTTATATTAATAAAATATATAATGAGTAATTATAATATGAGTAATTATAATTATAGTAAAGGTTTAATTTAAATGGTAATTTGTTAAATTATCATGAATATTGTTTGATTAATTATAATCAAAGTAAAATATTTAACTTGAGGTATAATTTGTGTAATTATAACTGAATATGTGATTGTAATTTGGAATGGTTATAATTAAGAGGAATGTGTAATCTATATTGTAATGCATGATTAATTATAAATGGTAATTTGTTTAATTATGCATGATGTAGATTGATTATAAATTATAATTAGAGTAAGAGTTTGAATCAAATTATAAATTGTGTAAGTATAATTTGATTAACATAAGATGTAATTATAATTGATAAATTATAATTAAAGTGGAAGTTTAAATTATAATTTGTTTAATTATAATTTAATATGAGTATGTAATTATTAGTTGATTAATTGTATGAGAGGTGATATCATTATGTGATGTGATGGTTAATTATTAGTTTAATAAGTTAATGAGGAGTGAGTTAACCTAGATTGGTTAACTTACGATAAGGATTAGCTATGTGATAATTAACTGATAATTGTTAATTATATATGTGGTTTGACAGCGAGTGTCAAACTAGTAAATGTAAGAGAATTTCAAAGTGAAAATTAGGAAGTATAAAGTAGAAGTTACTTAGACGTTTGATAAGCGTTGCTAGGTGACTAATAATTGATGTGTATGGTAATACGTTATGTAGGATTCATGAATTATATTATATTAAGCTATTTTTTGGTAATTGGTAATCTACGAGCCAGGCAAGTTCTTTCGGTTACTATTTTCTATGTGAACTTGATAATATTATGAACTATTTTAAACTGTATTGCAAAGAGCATGCTATGTTATATATATGTTACAAGCCTAAAATGTGAAAGTCAATTTATGACTACACTGATTTAGAAATGTTGATTGAGTAAGGAAATCAATCTTTATATTTGTTATATGATTAAAGCATGTATGCCATTTTACTTTAATATTATGAGATGTATGTTGAGCATGCTAATTATGTGTTATGTGATGCATGAAAACTGTTAGTTCTAGCTGAGCTGTCGAGCTCAATCCTACAAATAACCATTTTTGCAAGTCAAGGATGCAAGGTAAAGATACGTGTTTAGTGATTTATAGAGATTAATGTTCAAGAATATTAGTTATGCTGAATCTAAAATGTTAGTTGATGTTTTGGTGGTAATTCAATTATTAAGTTGTAAGTTGAGCTATCCGACGTATAACGGATATAGATTATTGATGAAAGACTTTGTATAGTCCTTTCGTTGTAGCGATTCATGTAATAGAATAGAATCAAATATTTGTAATGTTAAGGTTGCGATTCATGGTAATAAAGAAATATTTTATAAAAGTTTTAATTCTACCGCATTTTTGTAAAGATTGTATATCGAATGATGATGTACAATTAGAATAAAGTTATATTTTAACGATTGAGAAGGAGAAATTATCGTATAGATTTTGGGGTCTTTACAACTCTAGTTATCCAGCGTCAGATTGTCATGAATTGGGAGAATCGAGGAATTGTGCTTGTTTGTCGTATCTTGGATGATAACTGAGACATCCTTGATAATAGGGTCGAGGCTTTTCAGTGGATTGTTCCTCCTTTCTGATGTGATGAATTTGGATATGGTCGTCATCATCACTGTTTGGGAGTTCGTCATTCATACCCTTGTAGTTGATAATGATCCTCATGTTAGTGAATGGGTCTCGTCCTTCATATATGAGCTTTTTTTCCTTTTCGTTGTTTACCTTAGGCTTGAGGGCTTTTCTTTCATGGACCGATATGTTTGGAGGAAATAGCATGGCTGAAATCGCAATTAGGATTTTCCTCGTAGGCTTCACCCATCCGGCATTTGTATAATTTGGGAGCAAAATCGTGGAGGCATGAGCCTTGGGATGTTTATGTGGGTTCCGGTGGCTTGACCCGGATGAATATCCCAATCCTGCTCTTCCAGTCGGACTTGGGATTTATACCAGCATCTTGATACCTTGCGTATTCTTTCCTAACCCTTCTCCAGGTTGGGAACCTGAAAATACCATTTCTTGGCCCACAGTCATTACTTTAGTGGAGACTTTAGGCTTTAGGGCTGGTGCCCCGATAAGTAGATACTGAGTATCGCTCACCTCGAGGGCTTTAAAACTTGTAGGCTCAATCCCTGCGTCCAGGCTAATCACTGGCATGTCCCCATGTACGTAGGTAGGGTATTCTGGTTCGGCATTGACCGTGATGAGGCTGTCGTTGATAATGTACTTGAGTTGCTGATGGAGGGTGGATGGCACTGCCCCTGACATATGGATCCATGGTCTACCTAGCAGCAAGTTATATCCGATGGCGATGTTGAGCACCTGGAAGGATACGCAGAAGGTGTGTGGACCAATTTCTAAAGGAAGCTTGATTTCCCCCATAGACTGTCGGCGAGATCCATCAAAAGCCTGGATGACCATATGACTGGTTTTGATCCGGTTTGGATTGATCTTCATTCTTTCTAGAGTGTCGTATGGATAAATGTTGAGGGATGATCCTCCGTCAATAAGCACACCTTCGATTACATATTCAGAGGACATTATAGCTATATGCAGGGACTTGTGGTGGCACGTTCCCTCTACTGAGATATCATCGTCTGTGAAGGATATCACATTGCTGATGAAGATGTGTTCTATCACGTGACAAAATTTCTCGGTGTCTACCGTGTGTGGTAGATGGGCTTCTTCCAGCACTTTCAATAGGACGTTGTGATGGTCCTCTAAAGATAGGACCAAGTCGAGGATGGACACTATCTTAGGTGCGTCCTTCAAGCTCTGCACTATCTTGATTTCATTGTGTCCCATTAGTTTGAGGAACTCCTTGATTTTCTCTTCAGTTACCTTTTCTTTTGTATTGGTAACTGGTTTGATCACCCGCTGAGGAAGGTATAATGGATTATCCTTTGACAGGATGGTGATGTTGTTTGAAGTGGAGCCTTTAATGTCCCTGTAGTTTCATGGGACCTTCTTCAGACTGATGATTGGGTACTGAGGTCTGAAGGGCAATATTAGAGGCTCAGGTGCAGCCACCTTCACAGGGTTTTGGATTTCTTGGACCCCTTTCCCTATCAGTACCAGGGGTGTGAGGATTGATTCCTTATCACAGGATACGACACCCACTGTGTCCTGGCTCCATGCAGTGGGGATCCAGAGACTGTCTTTATCTGAGAGGTCGAGAATTTGATTCCCTCTTATCAGGTCACCCTTCTCGATCAGGTCTTAAATTAGGTTACGAAGAGCCCAACAATCTTCAGTATCATGGCCGGGTGAGTTAGAATTGTACTGACATATTTGGTCAGGTTTGAATTTTCTGGATTGAGGGTTCAATGGGAGTAACAGATCTGCAACCATCCCCTCGTTGATCAGCATCTGGAAGATTTCTTCCATTGACTGGTTCAGATTAGTGAAGTTCCTTTGAAATAAGAATTTTCTACACTCTCGGCTATACTCATTTTTGACCATCAGTTGGTCGTGCGACTGGCAATGATCCCTACTTGGGATGGAATTGACTTCTGCCGTAGGAGAACGACTGCCAATGGATTGATGGATTTGCTTCAACATCTTCCTGGTGAGTTAATGTTGGTAGACAACAAGTTCAGTCAATTACTCGATTTGTTCCTTGAGAGACATTATTTCTTGCTCCATTAGGAATCGCTTTTCAAAAGTTTCCCAATTATCTGGGCTGTTAATATTGGATTGACATGGTTCTCCAATATAGCGGAGGTACTTAGATTCTTCTCCACTAGAGGTGCTGATCATGTTGATAATTTCCTCTTTGTATTGTGGGAGAGGATTGTCTTGGACATGGGGTTGCTCAGGCTTTGTGACCATAATTTCTCCGTTGTTAATCAAGTCTTGGATTTTGTGCTTGAGAGACCAACAGTCTTGAGTGGCATGGCCCGGGGATCCGAAATGATAAGCACACTTTTTGTTGGGGTCGAAGTTCGTTCTGTTAGTGTTGCTTGGTGGAAGGAGTTGAACAATCTTCTTCTGAGCTGTCAGAAGTTTGAATACATTTTCGAAGGAATCCCGTAGAGGGGTAAAATTTCTTCGACGCCTGACTTCCATGTTTTTTTGGAATGGAGGGTTTACAGGATGTGCTGACGCTTAGAAAGGGGTATAGTTCCTCCTTTGAATGGGCATATTGTTTGACTCGCCCTTTGAATTTTGTCCTTCTAAAACTAAGGAGACTTCTTCATCTTTCTTTTTGTGGATCCTCCAAGGATTACTCCCATATTTTTCGTATTGGATATGTTCAGCGACAGCTTCGAGGGCGGTTAGATCTTTTATCTTCCCGGATTTGAGCCCCATTTCTGCCACATCGCCATGCTTGATCATTTTAGAGAATGGTTTTCCTATGCTTGCTAGGACCCTCTCATAATAAGTAGCTTCTTGGATATCGATGAAAGTCATGACTATTTCAGACTCATTCATGGCTAGGGTGATTTGAGTTGTGACACGTCTCCATCATTGGGCATATTCTCTGAATGATTCAGTGTTCTTTTTCTTGATTTTGGTTATTTGATATCTGTCTGGAGCCAGCTGAGATTGGAAACTGTACTGGCCGAGGAAAGCATGGGACAGTTCTTCCCAGCTGTGGATTTTAGAGTTGTTCAGACGGGCATACCAAGCTTTGGCTTCTCCGGTTAGACTATTCTGGAATAGTTGCATTCGAAGCTTCTCGTCCTCATCATAGGATACAAGCTCTCCGATGAACACTTTCAGGTGTGTGTAAGGATCCCCTAATCCGTCATATTTCTCGAAATCGGGGACTTGAAACTTCTCGGGATAACGAGCCCTAGGGAATATGCAAAGATCAGAGTAATTAACACTGCCAAATGCCCAGTCCTATTGATCGACCAGAGGTTTATTCCATCTGTTGCATTTTCTTGAGAAGGTCACTAGCTTCTGGTTCCTTGCTTAGGGTGGTGATTTCAAGTGTTTTGTTAGTTGTGTCCTGGTTCTGTGGTCCAGGAATCTGAGTTTTGGCCTTTTCAGTATCTTGACCGCCAGCACCACTACCAGATGCTTCTGGTTCTGGATGAGCTTGAGATTGTTTCTCTTTAAAGGTCTTGCGTTGTTCTCGTATAAAACCGGCTAGCTCGGCTATCTGATTTTTTAGTCCTTCGAACTCTTCCATAGAGACAGGGGTGGATTCTGGTGGAGCACTTGAAACCATGTCCGCGGATGGACTGAGTTCTTTCTTAAACTTAGATCTGGTGACACGACCAATTTTTTACCTACAACAAAATGTAGGTGTGTCAATTTCTCGAGGTAGGTAAGGATTGGATGCATGATGTGTTTTTTAGAGTTTTTCCTACAAAACCGAGGTCAGTTGTTTTGATGGCAGGATAACATGCAATATCCTGACAGGGAAAGTAAATCTTTCATTATTGATATTTACATTGTGCTCCTCAGTAATTGGAGATTTGACATAGAATTGAAAGAGGAAGTGTGACGAATGCGAATTTTGTAAATTTATTTCAATATTTATTGGAATAAATAAATATTATTGATGATTTAATTATTGAGTTAAATAATTAATTCATGAATTTGTGATAGATTAATTTAATTATATGTGTTACGTTAATTAAATTAATGTGTAGTAATTTTATAGTTCAAAGTATATATTTAATTGAGTTTATTTGATTAAATGAATTAATTAAATAAACATAATGTTACTTTAATTAATTTAATAATTAATTAGAGAATTAATGAATTGACACAATTAATAAATAAAAATATTAATTATGTGACAATGTGTTTAATGTGAGGTTGTCTTATTTTATTTAATTAATTTTAAAAAAATTAATTAATTTAATTAAAGTGTTATAATTAACTATATAGTAAATTAGTTAATTAAAATAAAGGAAAATGGGGAATGGGAGACAAACAAACAAGTCCCTATGAGAAGTTGGGGGTGGGTTAATATAACTAACCACTAACATATACGTATTATACTAAGTACGCTTATATTATCAGACTTATATGTTGGAAAGTTGGAGAAAACTCAGAGAGAAAAGAGAAAAATTTGAGAAGTTCAGAGAGAAAAAGAGAAGAATTTGAGAATACATTGTGTGATCTTTGATTTTATCATCTTCATTACTAAAGGGTAATCTTTCTTTTAAGTTTTCAAAATCTAAATTTCTTGAAGTTCTTCATTACGTATTTTAAAGTTTTCTGTAAAAACTAGTTTTTGAAATTAAGTCATGTTATGGCTATATTTATATGGGTGTGTGTTCAAATCATGTTTATGTTTGGTATGAATGATTTAAAATTATCAAATTCATTCAATTTGGTCTTAATTGGGTTTTTGAAAAAGTTACAGAGTTCTTTTACGTCTTTGTAAAATTTCTCTGTTAAGAATCATTTTGAGTAATTAAAGTAAGTTATGATCATGTAGAGATCTGTGTATGTTAATATGATGGGCTGTGCCATATATACATGAATTACACTGATCGCACCATGAATTTTTGTATTTAATTGGCTTTCAAGAATAACAGAGTATAAAGGTTGTGTGTATAACCCATATGGGTAAAATAAATACTTTAATCATATGTTTATATTAAATTGACACATGATTTTGATTATATTTGTTTAAACAAAGAAAATGGAATTGGAATTAGTGGATTCGATGTACTAACGAATCCGTAATGATATGTTTTATAAATTTTATCAAACTTTACAAAATTATGAAGAACAGAGAAATTTAATGTCTTGATTTGTATAATTACATAATTTAAAATGTAGAAAACAAGCTAGAAGTGATGTATCATGTTCCTGTGAAGTTTATACTTCATGGATAATATTGCAAATCAGTGTATTGGTGTAAATTGGGAAACATTGGGCAAGTTTCTGTGTTCATTGCGAACTGCATATTCTGACAGTGCGCCGCAGCGCGGCCGCGCCATTCCAAAGGATAATTGGAGTACGTCCGCGTCGTGCCGCGCACCCGCTCCGTTATAAAGAGTATTTGTAGCGCGACCGTGCCTGTCTGGGAAATTCTAAAAATTTTCTAAGTGTTAAATATTGAGTAGTATGTTTTAAATCTAATAAACATAAAGACATGCTATGCATATGATGAGATGTTGATATAAGTTTAATAACTTAGGTTATGTGATTAATTAATAAATTAATTAATTGACTTAAACCATTATTTGAGAAATCTAATAATAGATTCGAAGAACATTGTTGTGATTCAATAAATGTATTGAACTTGTGAGTAAGTATGAATGTGTTGAGTAATGAACTTGTGATAATTGGAGCGCGCCCGCGTCGTGCCGCGCGCCCACTCCGTTATAAAGATTATTTGTAACGCGGTCGTGCCTGTCTGGGAAATTCTAAAAATTTTCTAACTGTTAAATATTGAGTAGTATGTTTTAAATCTAATAAACATGAAGACATGCTATGCATATGATGGGATGTTGATATAAGTTTAATAACTTAGGTTATGTGATTAATTAATATATTAATTAATCGACTTAAACCATTATTTGAGAAATCTAATAATAGATTCGAAGAACACTGTTGTGATTCAATAAATGTATTGAACTTGTGAGTAATGGACATTATGAATGTGTTGACATGTAGGATTAAGTAAAGAACGTGAATTATAATTGTAGCTTGCGCACGAGGCAAGTTTTCTAAACTCGAATCTTTACATTTGAGCAAGTTCTAAATCTTACTTTTACATTGAGCAAGTTATAGACCTAAATTCTATATCGAGCAAAGTACTTATTCTTGATTACTCAAGTTCAGAGTTTTATATGAGATATTATGATTCTTTTAAAAGTATCATTTCAATATAAAATACTTATTCGATTGTATGCCCTTCAGAAGTTATTATTCAAATTAAATATTATATATTGTTGAATTCTTTAAGACTAGCGAACCCTTATTGATTCGACTAGTCCATAGTTGATGAGCGTTCTAAATTCTAGAACTACTATTGAGTTATCCAAACCAATCTTTATTTGGTGCGGACTCTGATGTCAAACTGAGATGAACAACACTTTTAAAGTGGAATTGATGATACTTTAAGCGTTTAGGTATTGTGTACTGTATCGGTACGAAGAGTTGATCTCCCTAAGTACGAGAAGTAAAGTCCATAGTCTTATGACTGTTAAAGGTTTAACGGATAATATACTTGACAACCTAGGACATAGTTCAAGGTCTTATGACCCTCAGATGTATTTTAATTCTCGATTATTATTCTTGATTCAAAAGTTGAGCTTTCTGTTATTCAGATTTCTTTGATTTCACTAACATGTTATTATTGTCATATTTTTATACTTGCGGGCATTCATGCTCACTCGTGCATAATAAAATTATAGCTAAGAATGAACGATGTAATGAACCTTCTAGTAGTAAGGGTAAAGGAAAAGCTAACCAGTGTTGAAGACATGTTGTGCTATTGAAATGTTAAAGTTCAAGACTTATGTTTGATGATTAAGATTTATTTGTTTACGTTTCCGCAGCAGAGATTTAAGGTTAAGTATAACCTGGGATTTATTATGCATTTACTATTTTAGATGTTGTAACCCTATTATAGGGAGATGATGGATTATTTATCTATTTAATGAATTTATATTATTATGGGTAGATAGTCTTATGATATTTGAACAGGAACACCAAATTCTGTAGAAATTAAGATACCAGATTTGGGGGTGTCACAAGTTGGTATCAGAGCCGTAGGTTATGAACCTTAGGTGGGGGGAAACCTTAGGATAGTAGGCCTCGAGAATATAGAAATGATAACTCTCATTGAATTCTAAGAAAGATAATAAATTACTTTATGTGCTATGTGTTTATAATTATATACTTGCTTGAGTATCGATTAGCATCACTTAATAACTAAGACTTAAAACTTATTTTCTAAGGATGTCAGATACTGGAGGAGCTAGTCAGCCCAGGGATATTGTACCCCTAGAGACTAGAGATGAGGAGCCCTGAGACATACATATAGTCTGGGAGCAGCTAGTTCAGCCAGAGCCGTCTCCTTTGATCACAATCATTGGTCGGGAGCATGAGCCAGAGATTGACTCAGAGGAGGACCCTGAGGAGTTTGAGATCCCGACTGAGGCAGCCGAGGAGGAGGAGGAGGAAGACCCTGACGAGTTCCCACCGAACTCTGTCAGCGCTAATATGTATGATTTATTGTATGATCGCAACATAGAGTTACGAGATACGATTCAGGAGTTGAGAGAGCAGACGGTTGCTCAACGGACTACTATTGAGCAGTATGATGGTGAGGTTGAGACACTCCGCACCCGTATTGGAAATGTGGAGTGGGACTTGGCTCATTAGAAGGGCCAAAGTGAGCAGAAGTCTAAAGAGATAGAAAGGTTGAAGAATGAGTTAAAAGAGAAATCAGAAAGACTCGCCATAGTAGAGGAAACTTGGGTGAGCAATTCACGACGTGCAGATCTTGCAGAGGATGATGCGTGTGCAAAGAGAGTTAAGGTTACAGAGACGTGATACACATTTTTGAGGGTAATTGATGAGGCCCAGGACCGAGTTATGAGATATCCAATTCAGTTCGAAGGACTGCCTGGGTACATGTTAGATCGCAGGACTATGTCCCGCATTATAGAGGAGGAGCATAACAAAGCTGTTCGACGTCTTAGCAGACCGTGATAGGACAGTATGACTATGTGTATGCTTAACTAATAGTTAATAATGTAAATTTCGATGTGATTATAAACGAAGGAATATTATGATAATTTAAATCATGTATATCCTTTATCTCAGGATAGTTGATGTAAATGGCTGAAATGCTGTCGTACTATGTTAAAAACTTTTGATTTCAATAAAATATCAAAGTTTGTTTGAGATAATATGAGTTAAAGTGATTATGTTAAACATTTGAGTTAAGTCATAAGTATTTAATAGATTGAATAAAGATCTAATGAGCGTATATCTTAACAAAAATATGCCTCCAAGAAGGAGACAAAATCGTCGACAAGCCCAAGAAGGGTCAACGAATAACAATAACAACAATGATGCCAATGCGAACCCCGTTCAGCAGTTGATAAATCTATTAGCTGGAGCGATGAATAATCATCCTCAAACTCCACCGAACACTTCATTTAAAGACTTTAAGGCAGTAGGACCGCCAGAGTTTAAAGGCTCCACAAACCTAATAGAAGCTCAGACTTGGGTTATATATGGAGATGGAGAAAGTTTTCGAGGTTGCCCGAATTAGGGAGGACCATAAGACCGCCTACGCGACATTCATGTTAAAATCAGAAGCCAGCTACTAGTGGCAGGCAAATAAGGTCAGGGGAGGAGAAGGTGTAATAACATGGGAAATGTTTAAGAAAATATTTTTCGAGATGTACTTTCCAGCCAGCTCCCAAAATCAAATAGAGGTATAGTTTCTGGAGTTGAAACAGGGTAGTATGTCCATGCTCGATTACCCGACAAAGTTTAATGAATTGGCTAGGTTTTCCCAATATCAAGTGCATACTGACGAGAGAAAGGCTAGGCGATTTGAGCAGGGACTAAAACCCTAGTTGTATAGCCAAGTATCAATGTTTTAGTTGAACACTTTTGCTGTAGTTTTGAAGAAGGTCATCCTCGCTGAAGGTGGAAGCAAAGCGGTGACCAATTACAATCAGGATCAGAAGAAGAAGAAGAATGAAAGTGAAGGAAATAATAAGGCTAGTGGAGTAACACGGGAGGAACCAATAATCATAAATAAAGGTGGAATGCCAACCCGTCGTCCGTAAATTAGCAAGGGAGTCAGAAGAAAAGGATAGAACCATGACCAACATGTGGAAAGACTCACTTGGGAGCTTGCATGAAAGGGAAAAGAGTTTGCTATAATTGTGGTCTGGAAGGTCACATAGCACTTAACTTCCCTAACCCTAAGAAGGGCGCCTACTACACTTGTGGGTCAAAGGATCACTTGGCTAGAGACTGTCCCAAGAAGGTATCCAGAGGGGCAGGGTCAAGTGGAAACAAGGGAAATAACAGTGGAAATCCTCTTACAATTATCAGACCGACTTCGACAAACCGACCAACTGCAAGGACATTGAACATGACCGTACAAGATTCTATGCAGTCTCGTGATGTGGTGTCAAGTATCATTCTCACCGGTTAAAATAAAAATTAATTTGATTTGGGTGCTACTTGTTCATTTATATCCGAGGTCTTTGCAAAGAACTTAGAATTACATAAGGACGAGTTAGAAATCCCTATGAACATAGAGATTGTGAAGAAGGAAGTGATTCCTGTTAGGTATATACACAAGAGCTGTAGAGTGGATATTAAGGGTAATGTTATGAATGTAGATCTTATCCTGATTAAACTTGGGGAATTTGACGTTATTCTGGGAATGGATTGGCTATTCAATTATGGGGTTGTAATTGATTGCCAGAAGAAATGTATTAATCTTATGACTCTGTCAAAGGTTGTGTTTTATGGTAGCAAATCGCCTAGACAAGCGAGTTGTCTGACGATGATGTAAGCCAGGAAGTTATTAAGATAAGGCTGCGTAGGATATTTAGCCTGCATAGTTGATAGTCGTAAAGAGAATTTGAAGTTAGAGGAAATATCAGTCGTAAGGGATTTCGTGGATGTTTTCCCGGATGATCTGCCAGGACTTCTGTCGTATAGGAAGTAGATTTTGTTATCGATTTGGTGCCAGGAACGGCTCCAATATCGAAAGCACCATACCGGATGGCCCCGGTAGAAATGAAAGAATTAATTGTTCTGCTACAAGAGCTACTGGACAAGAAATATATTCAACTGAGCGTATCTTTATGGGGAGCGATGATGTTATTTGTTAAGAAGAAGGATGGTATGATGCGACTCTGCGTCGATTATAGAGAATTAAACAAGGTTACTATAAAGAACATGTATTCGTTGCCAAGAATTGATGACCAGTTTGATCAATTAATGGCAGCGAGATATTTCTCAAAGATAAACCTGAGGAGTGGTTATCATCTGCTGAAGGTAAGGCCGGAAGATGTCCCGAAGACAGCATTTAGGATGCGATATGGTTACTATGAATTTTTGGTTATGTCATTTGGTCTAACGAATGCGCTTGAAGCATTTATGGGCCTAATGAATGGAGTGCTCAAGCCGTTTTTGAACAAATTCGTAGTTATGTTTATCGACTATATATTGGTATATTCTAAGACCAAGGAAGAACATGTTGAGCATTTGAAGTTGACATTAGAAGTATTGAGAAGAGAGAAGTTGTACGCCAAATTCTCAAAACGTGAATTCTGGATTGAAACGGTGCAATTTCTCGGGACATGTGATTGATAAGGACGAAATTTCGGTAGATCCCTCCAAAGTCGAAGAAGTAATGAATTGGGATCAGCCAAAAACACCGTCGAAAGTAAGAAGTTTTCTTGGATTAGTAGGTTATTATAGAAGATTCATTCAGGAGTTTTCCAAGATCGCCACTCCGCTAACGAATTTGACTAGGAAAGTTGTGAAATTCGTTTGGACAGAGAAGTGTGAAGAAAGTTTTCAAGAACTTAAGAAAAGGTTGAGTACAGCACATGTGTTGTCCCTTTTGGATGACACCAGAAACTTTGTAGTATATAGTGATGCGTCGCATAAAGGGCTAGGTTGTGAGCTTATATAAAATGGCAGAGTCATTGTGTATGCGTCACGACAATTGAAGGATTACAAAAAGGGATATCCAACCCACAATCTAGAATTGGCTGCGGTGGTATTCACCTTAAAGATTTGGAGACAATATCTCTATGGGGAGAAGTGTAAAATATATACAGACCACAAGAGTCTGAAATATATTTTTACTCAAAAAGACTTGAATATGCGTCAGAGAAGATGGCTTGAGTTAATAAAGGACTATGATTGTGATATCTTATACCACCCGGGAAGAGTGAATGTTGTAGCTGACGCCTTAAGCAAAAAGGGTCGGGAAAAGTTGATGCTGCTGACAGCACATGAAGAATTGATTTCAGCAATGGAAAAGCTAGAATTAAAAGTAGGATGTGAAAGTAGTATGCATACAAGCCAATCATGTTTGTTGATAAAGCATGTACTTTGGAGACAATCTTATTTATTTATTAATAAAATATTCATTTAAGGCATTTAACTGTCTACATGGTGCTGTTTTATAATATGTAAATAACCCATAGTTTTAAGCAATCTTTTAGAATCATGATAAGATCATGCTAATGAGATCAAAATTCTTAGAAAGCTTAAAAACTAAAATAGTTCCCAATCGTGGGATTACTAAAAAGGGGATTAGTAAATCCGGATAGATTGGTACATATGTTGCTTTCTCATTAGATAAGGATGACTGATCTCATAGTCATTTGTGTTGAGACACTAAAACAAGTATGTAGGTGCTTATTAGAGAATAAGTTCACTAAGCGTGACTCGTTATGGAATACCTAATAGAGTTTTACTCTGTCAAATAGGAATTCCTAATGTGATAGTAGTACAAGTGATCCTTGGACTTGAGATCATCATAGTATCTTGTATGTAATTAATTATACGTTGACTTATTCCTTAAGGCCTTTTAAGGCATATATAGGGTATGTTTGGGTATGATGAGTTACATATGGAGATAATGTATGATCAATAAAGAATCTACCACCTCTAGTAAAATAGGAGATATGTCATATGTGATTCGTTAAATGACAACCCGGGAATCCTTGGCCAAGGTGGAATGAAATCAGAAAGGGGTTTCTAATTGTCATTATATGGAGTTGTGCATTTTCTAATCGAAATACATATGATTAAATAAAATAAGACTTGACAGTAAATCCATGTCTTATATTTAATCGGGACATTGTGTGGTGGAAGGATTGAATTGTACGGTAACTATTAACTCACAGGTTCTTTTCTGATTTATGTTGAAATCTATATTATCTGGAAAGTCGTTGATCGCTAGGGAGGTTTTTCCTATTGTAGAATAAATATTATTTATTTAAATAGATTATTAGATTAATTTATTTATTTACATAAGATTAGAATTGTTCTAATTGATTTATTCACACCTATTTAATATGGAGAACCTAATGGGTCACACCATAAAAGGAAGAAGAACAATTTAAGAAGAAAATGGCATAATGGTAATAATGTATTAAGTATAATTAATTTAATATATGGTGATAGAATAAATTAAATAACTTAATGTTTATTATTTAATATTTTATAAATATTAAATATAAATTAATAAGAGGAATCTTATTAATATTATTATTATTATTATTATTTTAATCCTAAAGGAGTTTAGGGATTTATTTAATATTAGTACTATCACTCAATCCTAATGAGATTAGGAAAAATTAATTAAAAGTGTTTAATTAATTAATTAATAAAACCTCATCCTAATTGGATTAGGAGAGTTAACCTAATATCTATATAAGAATGTCTTATATCAGATTTACGTACGTGAGTTTTTCCAAGTGTTGGGAGTACACGTATTCTATAGAGATAGAAACAAGGGTTAAGCCAATAACTCATTTTCCTAAGTTCTTCATCTTCCTTGGTGGATCACCATTAGAGGCCAAACAATTGGGGGGCTGACATTGATCAAAGGGAGGAGCCACTGCAGAGGAATTAAAGGAAGCAAGGAGTATAACTAGTACCTGAGGAAGCTTGGAACTTCAAAGGTATAATTATGATTTCTCTCCGTATATATTGATTGATAATTGATGCACTAGAATGATCATGGTTATGGGTTTGTATAAAAAATTTAAAACATAGTTCTTCGCGCTTCCACCATTACTTTTGTGATTTGATTACATGCTTGTGTAACGTAAAAAACCCAATAGGATGGTCAATGGAGATTGATGAGAAGTTGTTCCAGATGCAAGCTGGTACAACTTTATTAGATAAGGTTAAGGAAGCTCAAAACCTGGATAAGGAATGTGAGGAAGTAAAGAAAAAATATATCTGAAGGGACTGAACTTAAATTTAAAATGGACAGCGGGGGATTGTTGAGGTTTGAAAATAGAGTTTGGGTACCGCCAATACCAGAAATCAAGGAGGACATTCTAAGCGAGGCCCATGTTTCGAGGCACGGAGTTCCGGTGTCGATTGTTTCTAACTGTGATCCGCGCTTCACATCGAATTTCTAGAAATGACTAAAAGAATGCATGGGGTCACAATTGCGAATGAGTACATCTTATCACCCTCAGACTGACAGGCAAAGCGAAAGGACAATCTAGACATTAGAGGATATGCTAAGAGCATGCATCATGGATTTTAAAGACAATTGGAATGATCATTTATTGCTTGTAGAATTCGGTTATAACAATAGTTACCATGCTAGTATTGGTATGCTGCCTTACGAAGCGTTGTACAGTAGAAAGTGCAGACCACCATTATACTAGGATGAAGTTGGCGAGAGACAGTTGCTAGGTCCACAGTTGGTACAGTAGACAACCGAAATAGTTAAAGTAATTCGGAGAAGATTAGTTGCGGCTCAGGATAGGCAGAAGAAATACACCGATCCACACCGCAAAAATGTAGAATTTGAATCGGGTAGCTTTGTATTTTTGGAGGTCTCTCCCTGGAAGGGAAAGATGTAAGACCCCGAATTTTTATGAAATAAAAATATTC
This sequence comes from Panax notoginseng, assembly GCA_016801055.1. Lineage (NCBI taxonomy): Eukaryota > Viridiplantae > Streptophyta > Magnoliopsida > Apiales > Araliaceae > Panax > Panax notoginseng. The sequence continues at coordinate 86,834,613 of CM029021.1, read as the reverse complement.
AATTTTTCTATTTAGTAAATGGTTAAATTGATAAAAGGTTAAAGTTGAGGGTGATATATGTAATTTTTAAAAAATAAGCAAGTGGTTATAAAATATTCATTGTTGTCGGGGAATATTCATTTGGTCGTGGAATATTCTTGTTGTCGGGGAATATTCGTACGACGACGCAGCTATTTGTGGGCCCAATAACGGAAAACTGTCGGATGAAGAAAACGACATAAATAATTTTTTAATAATAACGGCGTAACGGTTACCGTTAACACTGTTGGAATACCCAGTGGTTAAAATTATGTAATACGCGTCGTTACACAGTAGCACACGATATTGCATAATATTTTATATTATTGTTGTTTCAATAATTATTATTGCACATTATTTTCCATTACTAGATCAATAATTCATATTATTTGAATAATATTATTAGATAGCATTATTGGCAATGTCTAAGGAAGTTCTGTCGAGGAAAGGGGTTAGGTTAATCTAATTGCGCGCCAGTAAGGAGAAATTCTTATCGGAAAGCCCCCTCTTTCTTGGGAACGACCTGGTTGTCAATATTGTGATTCTGTAATATTATTTGTGAATAATTAATTATTAATTTATATGATAAGGAAAATATTCATTTTATGTGGATATAGATGGAGAAAAATTTTAAAGTGACAATTTTTGAAAAATGATATTTTATCTTTTCTGATAAAATAATATTTAATTATATTATTATAATATAATAATGGTGATATTTTTACAATGAATGTGGGATATATGGGTATACGAGGATGAGGACTATTTTTGTTGTAAAAGTTGTTTAAAACATGTTAAACATGTCTGTGGGCCCATTTCTTGACTGAAATTTGATTATAGCCTGTAAAATCGCCCGTTTATGGATTTCGGTCAATTTCTGTTTGGAATTTAGAAAAACTTTCTTCTGCAAAGTTGTAGAGAATTGAATTTCCTATAAAAACTCGCGAGATTCGAATTTTCTGATAAAAGGACTATTTTTCATGAATTATTGAAGTTCCGGAATAATTGAATTTTGGGGTTAAAAATATTTTTTTAATAAAAAAACATTTTTTGTTATGGTGGGCCCCACTTGGTGAGCTGATGTAGTAGTCAAAGGTGGGCTTGACAAATTTTTAAATAAAATATTATTTTATTAAATTTTCTGTTTTGGCGTTCTAAGCATTTTCCTATAAATAGGGCGCTGAATTAGAATTTGAAAATCACACCAGAATCAAAAGTTTCTCTCTCTATATATTGAGTGTATTTTGTGAGTATTTCGATACTTTGAGTGTTGCTATACGGTGCAAGCTTCCATCGGTATTATATCCGATATTCCAATCCGAAGTACTGTTGTTTTGAGGTAAGGGATATCATTTTGTAAGGAATGTTGTTATGTTTCGTAAAGGTGATTATTTTTTGTAAATGATATTATTTTCGTAAAAGATATTTTGGTAAAGGATGTGATTTTATACTCGTAAGAGGTATTATTGCTTTCGTATTCGTAAGGGATATCGTTTTTGTAAGGGATATCATTTTTGTAAGGGATATTGTTATGTTTCGTAAATGAGGTTGCTTTTCGTAAATAATATTATTTTTTTCGTAAATGATATTATTTTTTTGTGAAAGAGTATTTTGCTAAAGGACGTGATTTGATACTCGTAAAGGGTATTATTGTTTTCGTATTTGTAAGGGAGATTATTTTCTTCATAAGTGATATTACTTCTTCAATATCATTATGCAGAAATATTGGTTGAACTTCTTATCAAATTTGGAACTTTTTCATGTCAGAGTTACTATTCATGAGTTACTATTCACGAATTACTATTCACGAGTACTATTCACGAAGCGTGATGATGTTTTTGTGAAATTTCTATCTTTTAGTGTCGAAGTTACTATTCACGTATACGACACTATTCATGAATACGGCACTGTTCACCGAAAAATGAAATATTCTTCTTTTTGTCCAAAATATCTATTCTGGATACTAGCTTTGATTGTATCCATGTTTTGATCATATTGTTTTTATTATCATATATAACATTTTTATAATCCTGGTGATGAAATGTCTCTTTGACTTAAGTATAGAGATGGGTAGATTATTGGTATAACCATGACTATGGGTTCTCTTTGGCTAGTAGTGTAAAGATGAATTGTTGACTGGTATGATCATGACCATTGAATTTACAATTGAATATCTTTAGCTTAAGGGCAAAAGGGGAATTAATCAACACGATTATAATTATTAGTTATATAAATTTTGAAATGATTATATATTTCTTTGAGATATTAATATCTTTGGCCTGTAGTGCAAAGATGAACTGTTGATGAATATCTTTGGCCTGTAGTGCAAAGATGAGCTGTTGATTTATGAATATCTTTGGCCTGTAGTGCAAAGATGATCTGTTGATTTATGAATATCTTTGGCTCGTAGTGCAAAGATGAATTTATTAGTATGATTATGAACATGAACTGTGATTTGGTATAACCATGATCTTTGATGTTTCAGGTAAAGACATGTGATGAAAATTATATTCGTCTTGAGTGCGAAGAGGAATTTAGTAACATAAATATGATTATCAATTATTCACCTGATTGTGGACATGAATTGTTGATTGATGTTACAGGGATAAAATATTGTTGATGGACTTTTAACATGAAGAAGAAAATAGACGTTTTGGTCTATTTGACTCTTCTAATGGATTGTTCGTTCAGCTGCAACTATGGTTGAAAAGTTTTATCATCTACCATATGTTCTAAATCTCTGATTTATTACTGACGAATGCTATTGATAATTTGATTATCTTTAGTCATGATATTCTTTACTGGGCTATTTGTGCTCACCCTTTTGCTTCACAATTCGTTTCAGGTATTAAGAGTGTAGCTGGGTCGAGCGGGGATAACAGGAGAATAGAACGAGGGTCTATAACTGTTGAAGTTTCCCACCAAATCGTATGGAAATCATTGTATTGAGAACTTTAAATGTGTGTGTCGTATTGTATACGCCATTTAACCATTAATTTTGGTGACCTAAATAGGGTGAGGTGTTGTCCAATGTTGAGGCACCATGAGAGTTACAAGGTGGTATCAATAATATTTATATTAAAATTTACAGTTTTAACTGTGGTCGTATTTTGTACGGCAGTTTAAAAGTTAGAATTTGAAGATTTGTATTTGGTTTTTTGAGGGTCCGATTGACTGTCGAAGCTTGATTGAGGGTCCGATTGACTGTCAAAACTTAATTGATGGTCTGATTGACTGTTGGACTTGATTGAGGGTCCGATTGACTGTCAGAGCTTTATTGATGGTCCGATTGACTGTCGAAGCTTGATTGATGGTCCGATTGACTGTTGGAGCTTGATTGATGGTCCGATTGACAGTCAGAGATTGATTGATGGTTCGATTGACCGTCAGATCTTGATTGGTGGTCTTATTAACTGTCGAAGCTTGATTAATGGTCCGATTAACCGTCTGAGCTTGATTGATTGTCTGATTGACTGTCGAAGCTTGCTTGATGGTCCGATTGACTGTCGGACCTTGATTGACGGTCCGATTGACTGTCAGAGCTTGATTTATGGTCCGATTGACTGTCAGAGATTAATTACCGATATTGGGAATTGGATTTAACTGGAGTACCGATAATGTGGATCGGATTTAGGTTGAATGACCGGCGTTGGTGGCCGAATTTGGGATAATTAACGATTTTGCCCTCCTACCGGGTTAGTATTAGTGAAAGGAAAATTTTTAGTGTCTATAGATTCCCCTATTTATCATGTCCATGAAACGTAGTGGAATGGATAGGATAAAGATTAGTAAACACTGAAAATAGATAATGCTAGAGCCAATTTGAAGACTGGGCGTCTTGGAGTAGAATAAGACTACTTTTGGCTAAGTGCGTTATCACTTGCTGGGGATGACGATGTCTTGTATAGCCATTGATGGTATCAGGAAGTTACCACGAGCTAATTTTGTCATTCTCTGCCGTGGATGATGTTACTCACGATAATTTATTTGACTCTGATGATATTGGTGGAGGGAAATTATCACAGATTTTTCCATCTTGATCTGCCGGGGATGAAGTTCTCTGTAATAGCTTTGTATACTGAGGAGGTGGATATGATTGATAATACCTCAGTGATCCCCTTTGAGGATGTATATAACATATTCCATCATCTGTCTTTTGTGAAGATGGATTATTATAGGACGCTCGACCGTAGATCATCTCCCGACGTCTCAGGGGCTAGTTTGACGGTTGAAATACTATTGGGGTTGAGCCAACAGTGGGATATTACTTAGGTCAGAAGTCGAACTTCACTGGAGTTGAACCAACGGTAGAAATTAACTTCAGTCAGTACCCGAACTTCGCTAGACTGGAACCAACGGTCGAAATTGACTTCGGTCAGTACCCGAACATCGCTGGAGTTGAACTAACAGCTGAAATAGATTTCGGTCAGTACCCGAACTTCGCTGGACTGGAACCAACGGTTGAAATTGAATATGGTCAGTACCTGAACTTCGCTGGAGTTGAACCAACGACTGAAATAGATTTTGGCCAGTACCCGAACTTCACTAGGGTTGAACCAAAGGCTGAAATACACTTCGGTTAGTACCAGAACTTCGCTGAACTGGAACCAACGGTTGAAATTTCTTTGGTTAATACCCGAACATCACTGGGCTTTTTTCAACGACTGAAATTAATTTTGATCAGTACTCGAACTTCGCTGGAGTTGAACCAACGGTTGAAATTGACTTCGGTCAGTACCCGAACTTCGCTGGAGTAGAACCAATGTTTGTAATGGACTTCGGTCCGTACCCGAACTTCACTGGAGTTGAACCAACGGTTTAAATAGACTTTGTTCAGTACCCGACCTTTGCTGGAGTTGAACCAACGGTTGAAATGGACTTCTGTCAGTACCCGAACTTTGCTGGAGTTGAACCAACGGTTGAAATAGACTTTGGTCACTACCCGAACTTCAAAAATGGCCGTTTTCGATAGTTTAGCGTAATTCTTGCGCATTTCTTTGGCTGTTTGATCTGTTGATTCCCGGGTATGGTTTTGGGATGAATGTCAAGGGTCTCTGTGGAGTTTCCCTTTCTGTCAGGATTGCACTGCTTGGACGCATGTTTTCAGGAAAAATCGCTCAATCGTGTAGCGATTTCTCTTCAGATTTGACTCGGCAGCCCGTTTAAACTCCGCTTCGAGTCGAACCAAATTGGGCCTGGGGGGAATGGGACCCACTTGAGCTGCCGCAGTCAGAGGTGTGGCAGTCACAGGTGGAGGTGCGGTCACCAGGATTATATAATGTGCTGTGAGATTTTTCATTTGCAAGTTTCTCGTTTCAGCAGCCAAAAGATTTTCGATCTTTTTTTCAGTTCTACGGAGTTCTGGTAGTCGAATTTTGATTTCGTCAGTTCCTATGCGTTTAGCGCGGCATAGGTAACGTTTTTTATCTTTCTTTCACAGTTTTCGTTCGTTAAAAGCATGTGAACCACCTAGGGTGCTTTTAGACGCAATGTACGCAAAATGTATGCCTATATGACCTGCTAAAATTTTTTTGTCTACATATGTATGCATATATTTCTTTATTGCAAGTTTAGATTTAAGAAAATTTAGGTTCTGAGACAGTATTATTTTGAGCTTTTTGGTCAGTCTAATCATCCTTTTTTAGGCCTGGCGAGCCTAGATTTTCAACTAAAAAATGTCTATGGTATTTTGAAGACCATGTGAGGCTGGTTTTTGATTTCATTGGATATATATGAAGTATTTCTATTTTTTATAGGTGTGCTACTGAATGGCCACCTAGGCATGCATGTGTGCATGTGGACAGTCCATATTACAAAGGAAACCCTAGCAAAAAATTTCCAAAATCTTGGAGTGTTTAGAAGCATGCTTTTTTGGCTCTGTGGGGAGTTTTGTATTGACCCATGCAGGTTTAGAGTGTTTGGGGGGTTTTGGGCTGACCCATGCATGTTCTAATACTTAGATATGTATGCTGTACTGATTGAAAATTATAAGCCACGGGTTCTAGGGTTACCACACCCCATCTGAGGTGGTTTTTTGAGTTTTATATTTGCGATGGATCACGATAGATCGGGCTCTAGCAAGGCATCGTCAGGATTTAGACGGAGGACAGCTTTAGAGGTGCCTGAGGCCCGTCCAGCTAGGACACCTTGTAGATTAGTGGGGAGCAGGATTCGTCCAGCATAAGACGAACAACCACTGGATATTAACGATGAGGAGTCTCAGTTTGCTGCTCCTGCTCCTGCTCCTGCTGAGGCGCCACATGCTGAGGTCTTAGGCATTGTTGTGCCTACTCAGGAGCTGTTGGGCGAATTGAGTCGCTATCCTTCGAGATATCTTCAGGCCAATGAGGTGACTTGAAGTCTTTCTTCTCTCTGGATTCCTTTCCCATCCTCTAGCCATTCTCGGGGCACATGTTTTTGACATGGGTTGGTTTTTGACGCAGGTCCCTGGCTTGACGCAGCCTCAGGGGAACTAGTTCATCGTGCACTCCCTGTATCACACTTTGCATGAGGATTATAGGGAGATCATACATGGATGGGGATTTCGAGTCTTCTTTTCGATCCTGCCCTGCCTTTGCCCTTGGGTATATTGGGGTGGCTTTGTCTAAGTGCTGGTTCCACTAGACCTAGTCCCTTTATCTGATAGACTGTGAGGTGATGATGACTACTATAGATTGGAGATTTATCACCGGCATTAAGTTTGAGGGCGAGACAGTGCCTGTCGTGTCTGATATTTTACCCACCGCAGTCAGGTCCCTGTTGGGAGTGCCTCAATCGACACTCAAGGGTAGGGCAGTCCGATCTGGTCCCTTCAGTATAGATGCCCAGAACGGGACTCTGCAGTTGCCTCCACCTGATGATCGGAACGTTAGAGATCACATTCTGAGGCAATTGTTTTTGTCAATCATCAGGGGTTATTTTGTGGCGGACAACTCGTAGACTATGTCATTTGCTTTGATCAGCGCCATGTAGCATATAGAACGCCTCAACAACTTTGACTGGGGCTCCTATACCTTTACCTATTTCCTCCGGGGCATTCGACTGCTGTCGGAGGGTGTAATGGAGGCTTGGCTAGGATTCCATCAGTTTTTGCTTGTGAGTACATCTTTTGTACCTTTTTGACTTTTGCACTTATTTTTGGCAGTTTTGGTCACTGAGGACTTTTGATATTTGTATGGATAGCTTTGGGCTTTTGAGAGGCACACTTGCCTACAGCCCCTTTCAGCATTAGGTCTGGAGACCTAACCATGTGGTCGGAGATGGCATCACTCCATTTTAATGGAAGTACCTGTTGTTGAGGGATTTACTCATGCACGTTTGCAGTTGAAGCTTTTGACGGTGGGTTGGATCACTTGGACGTCGTATACATCCGATCATTTGACCGTCAGATTTGATGGAGGCCTCCCTACTGGCCGGGAGTTTGATTTGTGGACCCGCAAAGTCCCTATGTTGACGGAGGGAGGTTGGGAGTTCTATCTTGGAGAGCGTGACATTATGAGTGTTACCAGGGAGATTCGCATTCCCATTGCTCCTCCTACTTGGCATCATTGGTCATTGTCCGTGCCTTTAATAGACATCCCTTTGGAGGGTATAGACGACTTTGATCTGTCAGAGGGCCCATACAGCCAGGCAGTCTTTCGCAGTTGGTGGAGTCCCCACATTATTGGGGCTCAGACTCGTGCCACCCATTTTAGGGTAGACATGGTGCCGGGGTTCGTGATGATGACGGGCCAGATAGCCTGTTTGAGAGACCATACACATGCAGACCAGATAGCAGATCTGACCAGGGAGTTGGACCAGGCTCGTTTCCTTATCAGGTACCTTGGCCGGGATCCATCAGAGGCATCTTCATTTGACCCATCCAACTCTGGAGCAGGCCCCTCTTCAGGTCCATTTAGCAACAGTTATACATGGGTAAATCCTCTCTTATACGGCCCGAATATGCCTGATCCAAGTAGCTTTTTGCAGACAGAGGATTTGGAGCAGGTTGATCGATTTGAGGATGATGTCTTCGATTTCCTGTGATAGCTATTGGAGCTATATTTTTGGTCGGCCACTGTTTTGGCTATTCGGCGTATGTTCCATCATTTTGATAGACCACTGTATTAGCTGGGTGGTTGTGCCCTATTTTCCCTGTATTCTTCTTTTCACTTTGTATCAGGGTACAAGGATGTTGTATGCAGTAGATAGCTTGTTGTAGATATTTCTATCATATCTTATCTTCTGCGACATGATTATATCACTGTCATCATACATGTATCTTGTTTATGCACTCAGACAGCTGCGATTTGACTTGACCTCTGAACAACCTTGTAGTTCGGTACTACGGATGTCATCATCGGCAGTTACCCACATAGAGCATTCACCACCGTCAGAGGTGGCAGCATCCTTGAGATCGTGGTATAATAGTTTGCCCTTTCCAGATAGAGGGATTGTTAACCACATGTTGGGGCATTCGATGGTCCTTATAGATTTCTGGGTTCCAGCCGGATTTGTTGATGGCGTTTCACCATTTTGGATGCCAGACAGGCAGGTATTCCGTATCGGGCAGTGTCAGTTGTCGCCTACTCTGGAGGAGTACCAGAGGTTGACCAGGTTGGACTTAGAGTTATCGTGTGCTCGGACGTCGATCAATGATATGAAGAGACCATTCACTCGGTTGTCGGGTCTCTGTCAGAGTGTAGTCATGGATGAGATCGTTTATGGGCATGCGATCTCGATGGACTTCTTGATTAAGTGCTTTGGCGAGCCTGATAGCTATGATCACCATACCGGAGATTTTGTCATTTTTGCAGAGGAGTGGCAGACCGCTAGGGTAAACATGTTTCCAATGTGCATCGTGGCATATGTGTACATGCCACTGCGCTTGGTTCATTTTGATGTGGGTTGGTCGTCGTAGTAAGAGCCCTTAGACAGGGTAGTACCATCCTCCCTATGATTTTGGGAGAGACCTTGAGATCACTCACCCATTGCCGCACCCATCCAAAGGGGTTTTTTGAGGTAGTATGGTCGTGCTATGTATATGACTGATGTCCCACATCCGACCGATTGGAGGTTTCAGGCCTTATGCATACTGCTTTACACATGAGATATCTATAGGTTACTCTTTTTGTCCGCCTGATTGCATCGATGTACAGTCGTGGTTGGGGTTTTTATCAGATCTCGAGCATCTATTTGTTATGTTGCCATGCTCAGGGATGGCGACCCTGTTCAACTTTACTACTCATGCATCTGGCATGGATTATTTTCCTCTAGCAGGACTGAGAGGAGTGACTACCTTTTGTCCATTGGCAGTTATGGGGTAGTTTGATCAGTGGTAGAGTATGTATCTCTTTGAGGATTCCGCTGATCAAAGGATGTCGGCTTCATCTATGACATCGACCGACTTGGTTAGAGTCTATGAGTGTTGGACTCATAGGGAGAAGGCTGAGTTCTCTAGTAGGCATCCGGGTCTTTCTCCGGAGTATTCTACATGGTTAGAGGCAGAGACCGTAGTCGTAGTAGTAAAGCCTCATTTATCTCTGCTTGCGAATTCTGATGAGGAGGATCCAAATTCACCTACTAAGGATGAGCTGTTTGTGGACCTAGCTTTAGCTTTAGTTAGTGATCTCCCGGTTATTTATGCAGGGACAGATCTAGCTTTGTTAGATTCTATATTTAGGATGATCTTTGAGAGAGACTCAGCTAGAGCGCAGATGTTGGTTGCCCTGGCTGGCAGGGATTTAGCTTTTGCTGAGAGGGATAGCCTCAGGACCGCTTTGGATACTGGATTGATTGAGCGCGAGGAGCTTCACTTTTCTTTGGATACTGGATTGATTGAGTGGGGGGAGCTTCGCTCTGCTCTAGATACCGCCATTGTAGAGCAAGATGAGGTTCACTCAGTCAGAGATGCAACATATATTGAGATTGAGGAGACCTTGATTTATCGGGATGCGGCTTTTGTAGAAAGGGATGAGGCTGTAGCTTCCCATGATTTTCACATAGCTGATAGTACTGCTCTTCGATCTTACACCCACGGTTTGGTTACCGAGATGAGTGCTTACATTGATGACCATAGTGCCATCTTGCAGATGACTGTGGATGTTCTGAGCCGTATGAAGGCTGATTGGACTACACTTACAGATGCTCCTCCATCTTCAAAGAGAGATGCCATGCTGACATCACTACCCCGCTTGTCCTTGGGTCCATAGGCTAGCTTTATTTTTCGTGCACAGACTAGATCAACCATTTTTGTTATGTATAGGGAACTATGTATATAAAGCAGTTTATATATATGACAAATATATTTTTGAGACACTTCCATGTTTGGATATGTATTGTCATTACTGAGTGATTACCACTTCCGTCATGACTCATAGTTGTTGATGCATTTTGAGCTTCTCCTTGATAGACTGACGATTGAGATGTCAGGGGAGTTCCTCATATGGGACTGGTAATCAGACAGCTTGTCAACATTTAGCTTTTATTTGTCTTTGGTGTCTTGGAACTGGTCTTCTAATTTTTGTTTTTTCTTGAAGGTCAAACCACGTCGTAGATGACTGCCTACGTACTCCCGGGTTGAGGATATCAGGTCATCCATAGTTCTAGCTATTTAGTTGAAGAGGCTTGAAAAGAGTTTATCTGGTGTTTGAATTTAGTTTGATGATTTTTTGACTTTGATGTTGAGATTCAAAGGTTCTTTTGATTTTTGCTTGGTCTGACCGCACCATAGATGGTTGCCTACATACTCCTGGGTTGAGGGAGGTCAGGTCATTCATAGTTCTAGCTTTCTGGTGAAAAAATAGAACCAGATTCAATTTGTAGGACCCGAATGCGGGTTTTCATGTGCTTCAGACGTAGTACCTTTTAACGATGTCTGAATTGATGAGTTGGGGAAATTCGTTCCCGTCCATTTCTTGTAGTCTGATGGCTCCCCTTGTCAGCACTTCCTTGACAATTAAAGGGCCTTTCCAGTTTGGGGAAAATTTTTCTTTGGCTTCATCTTGATTGGCTAGGACTTTCTTTAACACCAAATCGTTCTCTTTGAATTGCCGGATTTCGACTTTCTTTTTTGTAGGACATGGCGATCCTTTGCCGGTATAATTGTCCGTGGAAAATGGTTGTGGCCCTCTTTTCATCTATTAGGAGCAGTTGATGATATCGGTTTTTCAACCATTGATCTTCGTCCATCTGAGCATCTATCAATACTTGTAAAGACTCCATCTCTACTTCTATAGGGAGGACTGCTTCCATGCCATAGACCAGTGAGTAGGGGGTAGCCCCAGTAGAGGTGCGCTTTAACGTTATGTAGGCTAACAGGGTGAGAGGCTGTAGGTCAGGCCATTCCTTGTTATTGGCGGACATTTTCTGCATGATCTTTTTGATGTTTTTGTTGGTTGCTTTGACAGCGTCGTTCATCTTAGGCCGATAGATGACGGAGTTGAGATTCTTGATGTGGAACTTGCCGCACAATTCTACCATCATTTAATTGTTCAACATTTTAGCGTTGTCTGATACGATCACCTCCGGTTGCCCATATCGATAGACGACATTCTTTTTGATGAAACTGATGATGACCTCTTTTGTAAATTTAGGAAAAGAGACTGCTTCAACCCATTTGGTGAAGTAATCGATCATGGTGAAAATGAACTGATGACCGTTGCTGGCTCTAGGCTCAATTGGACCTATCACGTCCATCCCCCACATAGAGAAAGGCCATGGTGCACTCATGTTGTGCAGCTCATTCGGAGGAGCGTGGATGGCATTTCCATGTATTTGGCATTGAAAGCATCTCTTGACGTGATCATCGCAATTAGATTTGTGCGAGATCCAGTGATGGCCTGTTCTGATTATCTTTTTGGCCAGCAGATGGCCGCTCATGTGTGGACCACATACTCTGCCATGGATTTTGTCCATTAGTCTTTGGCTAGCTCTTTGTCGAGGCATCTTAACATGACTATTCCAACATCCCTTTTGTAAAGTGCATCTCCGCTTAAATAGAACTTCATGGCCATCTTGAGGATCCGTTTACATTCTGACTGGCTTGCCCCAACGGGTGTGGATCCATCACAGAGATTATCCTTGATGTCTTGAAACCAACGTGCTTGGTATGAGGTATTTTGTCTGATACTTATCCAATGTAATTCACATATGTTATGGCTTTTTGATTTGTGAACTAGTTGTTGGGACATCCGCTCCTGGTGGATATGCGGATTAACGAAGCCAACATTGCCAATGCATCGGCAAAGTCATTTCAACCCCGAGGAATATGGACGAAGGTTATTGCTTCGAACTCCTGGGAGATTTTGAGGACTTGCCAATGATATGGTAGCAAATGCAGTTCTTTTGTGAGATATTTGCTGGTGGTTTGTCTGATGACCAGCTTGAAATCTCCAAAGACCAGTAAGTGTTTGATACTCATGGATTGGGCTAGTTTCAACCCCAGTATACAGCCTTCGTACTCGGCCGTGTTGTTGGTGTTGCCAAATTGAAGTTTGATAGCCACAGGATATTGATCACCTGTACTAGAGATAGGTACTGCCCTAGCTCCGGAACCTTCCATGTTTACCGCTCTGTCGAAATACATTTTCCATGGTTAGATTGTATTGTTTGACTTGAGTTGTTGAATTTTCATGATCCCATCATTTGTGAAATGTCTCCAGGGGCACAAATCCTCCTGAAGGTACTTCTGCTAATTGATCTGCAATGCCTTGGCCTTTGATAGACTTCTGAGTCACATAGACAATGTCAAACTGTTGTAGAATCAACTGCCATTTGGACAGTCGACAATTTAACATTAACTTGTTGACGACGTATTTGAGAGGATCCATGTGGGATATGAGATACGTCGTATACCCATGCAAGTAGTGTTGCAACCTCATGGCGGCCCATGCTAATGCGCAACATGTTTTCTTGATCAAGGTGTATTTTTGTTTACCGCTACTGAATCTTTTGCTGATGTAGTAGATAGCAATTTCTTTGCTACTATCATCCTTTTGTCCTAGCATGCAGCCCATGGCATTGGCATTGACGGATAGGTACATGAATAAGGGAACTCCATCCCTCGAAGGTACCAAAATAGGTGCTTCGACAAGCTATTTTTTGATGGCAAGGAAGGCTTATTGACAATCTTCATTCCATTTGAGGGAGGAATTCTTCCTTAACAGCTTGAAGATGGGTTCAAAGGTTGCTGTGAACTGGTAAATGAATCAACTTATGAAGTTGATCCATCGTAGGAATCCTCGTATCTCCTTCTCTGAAAGAGGCACGGGCATTTCAGAAATGGCTTTGATCTTGGCAGGGTCTAACTCAATGCCCCAATTCCTGACCAGGAATCCTAGCAGTTTACCTGCCTTGACGCTAAAAGTGCATTTGGCAGGATTTAGCTTGAGGTTGTACTTACGCAACCTATTGAACAGCTTTTTGAGATGGTCGATGTGATCATCCTCCATTCGGAATTTAATGATGATGTCATCCACGTAGACCTCTATTTCTTTATGCATCATGTCATGGAACAGGGCCATCATGGCTCACTGATATGTGACTCTGGAATTGATGAGGCCAAAGGATAGTCGTCGGCAGCAGAAAGTTCCCCAGGGAGTGATAAAAGCTATTTTCTCCCGGTCTTCTTCAGCAACCATGATTTGATGGTAACCAGCAAAGCAGTCTATTAAGGAGTACATGTCATACTGCGCAGTGTTATCGATCAGGATGTGCATGAAAGGCACCAGGAAGTTGTCCTTGAGGCAGGCTTTATTTAGATCCCGGTAATCGACGCAGACTCGTACCTTCCCTTGTGACACCCCCAAATCCAGTATCTTAATTTCCACAGGATTTGGTGTTCACTGTTCAAATATCATACGACTATCTACCCATAATAATAGAAATTCATTAAATAGATAAATAATCCATCATCTCCCTATAATAGGGTTACAACATCTGAAATTGTAAATACATAATTAAATCCCAGGTTGTACTTTAACCTTAAATCTCTGTTGTAAAAACGTAAACAAATATGTCTTAAATCATTAGACATAAGTCTTGAACTTTAACATTTCAATTACACCACAAGTCTTCAACACTTGTTAGCTTTTCCTTTGCCCTTGCTACTAGAAGGTTCATCACATCTTTCATTCTTAGCTGCAATGTTATTATGCAAGAGTGAGCATGGATGCCCGCAAGTATAAAAATATGATAATAATAACATGTGAGTGAAATCAAAGAAATCTGAATAACAGAAAGCTCAACTTTTGAATCAAGAATAATAATCGAGAATCAAATTACATCTGAGGGTCATGAGACCTTGAACTATGTCCTAGGTCAAGTATATTAACATTTAACCTTTAACAGTCATAAGGCTATGGACTTTACATCTTGTACTTAGGGAGATCAACCCTTCGTACCGATACTGTGCATAATACCTCAACGCTTAAAGCATCATCAATTCCCCTTAAAAAGGGTTGTTCATGTAAGACCCCAAAATTTTTAAATAAAGATTTAATTTTCTTTATATACTGTTTTAAACAGCAATGTGTTGTCTTGATAAATGTGATAAGTTATGGGAGTAATGTGTAAAATTTTCAAAGTTAACAAGTGGTAATAAAATATTCAATTGTCGGGGAATATTCGTTTGGTCGTGGAATATTCTTGCTGTCGGGGAATATTCGTACTACGGCGCAGACTTCTGTGGGCCCCATAACGGAATAACTATCGGATGAAGAAAACGACAGAAATCAGTTTTTTTAATAATAACGACATAGTTGTTACCGTTAGAACTGTTGAAATACCCGGTGGTTAAAATACAGTAATACGCGGTGTTGCACACTAGCACACGGTATTGCACAGTAATTTTAAATTATTGATTCTTACGTAAGAAGGCACTTACTCAAATATTGTTATAGTAATTACTATTTAATATTTTATATTATTGATTCAATAATTGCTACGTAGATATTATATTCAATAAATGTCATTGCACGGTATTTTAAATTATTAAATTAATATTTCATATTATTTGAATAATATTATTAGATAGCATTATTGGCAATGTCTAAGGAAGCTCTGTCGAGGAAAGGGGTTATGTTAATCTAATTGCGCGCCAGTAAGGAGAAATCCTTATCGGAAAGCCCCCTCTTTCCTAGGAACGACCTGGTTGTCAATATTGCAGTTCTATAATATTATTTGTGAATAATTAATTATTAATTTATATGATTAGAAAATATTTATTTTATGTGGATATAAATGATGGATATATTTATTTTGTGTGGATATAAATGAAGGAATTAATGCTGAGGTGTTTTATCAGTATTTTGACGGAATGAAGGTATTAGAAATCATCCGTTTGTGAATTTCGGATATTTTCGGTTGGGAATTTGGAAAAACTTCCTTCTGCAAAGTTGTAGAGAATGAAAATTCCTATGGGAAAGACATAGGGTTCGTATTTTTCTGATTAACGGGTTATTTATTATGAATTATTGAAGTTTCAGAAAATAAATAATATTTTTTAATAAAAGGGTGGGACCCACTTTTGGTTGGCGTGGAAAAGTGCTAAAATAGGTGGGCCCCACTTGTGATGGCTTTTGAATTTTCAAAAAAACGTGCGTAGGAATTTCATTAATATTTTATTAATTTAGTCTCCTTTGGTGTTCTAAGCATTTTCCTATAAATAGGTGCTTAGGTTAGAATTGAAAATCACACCAGAAACATAAGTTTTCGCTCTCTATATTGTCGAGCGTATTTTTGTGAGCATTTTGATACTTTGAGAGTTGTTATTCGGTGTAAGTTTCCTTCAGCCTTATATCCGAAATTCAAGTTAGAAGTATTGTTTTTTTCAAGGTAAGGGATGGTAAGGGATGTTATTTTTTTTCGTAAATGATGTTATTGCTTTCAATATCATTTTATCGAAATATTGGTATAAATCTTATAATAAAATTTTTACCTTTTTTGTCGGAGTTACTATTCACGTATACAACACTATTCACTTATACGACACTATTCACAAATACGGTACTATGCACCGAAAAATTAAATTTTCTTCTATTTGTCCAAATGGTTTGTTAAGGTTCATATCTTTGATTGGATCCAAGTTTTGAGTTTTATTTCTTAAATTTTGCTCCACACGGTATTATTATGGAGTGTTTTTGAACTTGGATAAACTAAAATACGAATTCTTAATCTTTGTCCTTTATCTCACTGGATTCGTTCTTTAAAATATTTTTCATCATCCTTAGTCCTAAATGGTGATATAACTGAATATCTTTGGCCTGTAGTGCAAAGATGAATGATTATCTGATGCATATCTTTGGCCCTTAGTGCAAAGATGACAGGTGTTGAGATGAACATGACCAACTGGTGATACAAATGAATATCTTTGACCCGTAGTGCAAAGATGAATATTGGAATCGAGATGTATATTGATTGATGTTACAGGGATAAAATATTGATGACAGACTTTTAAATCATAGAAGATAGTAGACTTTATTCTCTACTTAACCCTTCTAATGAATTATTATTTCCGCTGCGATTATTGATCTAAAACTTGTTGTCCATAGTATTTTATCTGAATTGTTGAAGGCTAACGATAAATTGATTTTCACTATCTTAGTCATAATATTTCTTACTGGGCTAGTTGAGCTCACCCTTTTTATCTATTGTCCTCTTCAGGAAATGAGAATATTGCGGGGACTAGTCGAGGAACAGTGTGATGGACAGAGTTAGATATGTGGAAGTCCTCACTATTCTATAAAATAGTGAGATAATAATTGTAATAAATAAGTGATGAATTTGAATGTTTAAATTTCGTATTATATACGATTTGTATTCAAAATCACAGTTGTATGGTCGTATTTCCCACGACCTTTTGATGTAAAAGATTTGTATTTAACATTCTGTACCATGTAATTGGCGACTCAGAATGGGTTGGTATTGAACCTATTTTGGGGGCGTCACAGTTGGTATTAGAGCTTAGGGATATAATCTCTGGCGGAGATCTGGGAATAAAAATAGGAGGGGAGAGACGAGTAAATCTTTCGCTAGTGTGTCCTACCTAAGCTTATGTGGTATTTAATTGGTCAGTCAGAGAATAGGGTTAATATGTGATATGTTAATTTGTTTAATTAACCCTTGTTTTATGGCTGTATTTGAGAATGGCAGCTGAAAATCTAAGCAATGGAGTAAATGAGACCGTTGAGACTCCTTTAATCACCAACCAGGAGAACGTACAACAGGAAGGCAATATTACTCCTGTAAACAACACCACGATCAGACAATGAATGATGGGATGTTTAGAAGCTTTTTGCAGTTCATGCAAAACCAGACGAGGGAGACTCGTGTTCATAATACAGGTGGAACTAATAACTCACGGCTTGTCACAGCCAAGCAGTTCAAAGAGTTGGGACCACCAGAATTTGTGGGAAAGCTGGATCCGATCAAGGCGGAGACGTGGGTCAAGCAAATTACCAAGATATTTGATGTCTTGGGATGCACAGAGGAACAGAAGGTCCCATTCGCCACGTTTATGTTCCGCGGAGAGGCAGATTACTGGTGGGAATCTGTGAAGCGTACCAAGCCTGCTGCACTCATGATGTCTTGGGAGGAGTTTCAGAAACTATTCAATGATAAATACTTTCCAGAAAGTATTCGCCACATGAAAGAGGTAGAGTTTATCAGACTGGAACAGAACAACATGACGGTGTCCCAGTACGAGGCTAAGTCCGCTGAGTTATCCCGGTTCGCACCTCATTTGGTGGAGAATGTGGAACATATGACGCGGATGTTTCTGAGAGGTTTGACACCCGAAATACGTCAATACCTCATTTCTCACAAATTTTCTCTATATTCGGATGTAGTGAACAGGGCCCAATTGTTATAACGAGATAGCGATTATGTTCAACCAAGGGACAACAACTAGGGTCATACCGGTGGCAGCAATCATCGGAGCCATGACAACCAGCGGGAAGGAAAACATTCGAACAAAGGCGGTAACCACTCTGGTGGTAATCGTGGCTATGATAGTAGAAGAAGCAAGTCGGGGGAAGATTTCAAAAAGAGAAGGTACAACAATGATAACGTGAACATAGCAGCACCAACATCAACTATTTCTAGGGGAGGAGAAAGACCGCCAATCATATGTTACAAATGCGGGAAAGAGGGTCATATCAGTTCCAACTGCACACAACAATCCAAGGTGTGTTATAACTGTGGAAAGGAAGGACATATAGCTCGGATGTGTCCTGTAGCGAAACCTAGTCCGGCGGGGGTGATGATTCTTAAAGCTGTTCAGGACAAGTCGAAGTCAGTGGTTCCGGGAAGGGCTTTTGTCGAAACTGCTCAACAAGCGAGGAACCCGAATGAGGTTATTACGGGTAAGCTAATCATAAACTCTTGCGAAGTTTACACCTTATTAGATACCGGTGCTACCCATTCTTTTATTTCACCTGCTTGTGCTCAACGTTTAAACTTGACACCTGAGAAATTAGACTTTGACTTATCTGTTGAAACTCCATTGGGAGAAACCTTTATTACATCCATAGTTTACAAATCTTGCTTAATTCAAATTGGTACCCTCACCCTACCTGTTGATCTTATATCTTTGAAAATACTAGCACTTGACGTGATTTTAGGAATTAACTGGTTAACCACTTATCATGCCAAAATTGATTATTTTCGTAAGGTTGTTAGTTTTCATATTCCTAGCCAACCTGTTGTACGAATCCAAACAACCAAACCACTGAAATTAGTCAATGTCATTTCAAGTCATAAAGTCATTCGTTTATTAAAAAACGGATGTCAAGCTTTCTTAGCAGATGTCACTGATCTAAACCAGAATACGTTAGGTTTGAATGATATTTCTGTTGTTCATGAGTTTCCTCACGTATTTCCTGAAGAACTTCCCGGTCTACCCCCAGAACGTGAAGTTGAATTCTTTATTGACCTTGAACCCGGTACAAAACCCATTTCTAAAACTCCATATCGGATGGCTCCTATCGAACTTCAGGAGTTAAAGGTTCAGCTACATGAATTGTTAGACATCGGTTTTATATGTCCTAGTACATCTCCTTGGGGTGCTCCTGTTTTTTTCTTAAAGAAGAAAGACGGGAGTATACGACTTTGTATTGACTATCGGGAGTTGAACCATGTCACCATCAAGAATAGGTATCCGCTACATCATATTGATGACCTGTTCGACCAGTTGCAAGGTGCACAATTCTTTTCAAAGATCGATCTTCGTTCTGGATATCATCAGCTGAAGATTAAAACTGAGGATATTCCAAAGACTGCTTTCAGAACTCGATACGGGCATTATGAATTCTTAGTCATGTCTTTTGGATTGACTAATGCTCCTGCCGCTTTTATGGACATGATGAATCGTGTATTTAAGGAATATTTGGATCAGTTCATGGTTGTCTTTATTGATGACATCCTCATCTACTCCAAAAGCCGTGAAGATCATGAGCACCACTTGAAGCTGGTACTCCAAAGGCTTCGTGATAACAAGCTTTATGCCAAGTTGAAGAAGTGCGAGTTCTGGCTTGAGGAAGTAGCATTCCTTGGACACGTAGTATCAAAACATGGAGTATCAGTTGACCCGGCGAAGATTGAAGCCATACAAAGTTGGGAACAACCTAAGTTGGTGACCGAAGTACGTAGCTTCCTGGGCTTAGCTGGTTATTATCGGAGATTCGTGGAAGAATTTTCTCGAATCACTACTCCATTAACTCAGCTGACTCGGAAGGATACAAAATTCACATGGAACGAGGAATGCGAGAAGAGCTTCCAAGAGCTCAAGAGGAGACTCATTTCGGCACCTGTTCTGACGATACCATCTGGTTCGGATGGATTTGTCATTTACAGCGATGCTTCGGGAAAAGGGTTAGGATGTGTTCTCATGCAACATGGGAAAGTCATAGCCTATGCCTCACGGCAACTCAAAGAATATGAGAGGAATTATCCTACTCATGATCTAGAGTTGGCAGCAGTCATTTTTGCGTTGAAGATCTGGAGGCACTACCTGTATGGAGAGAAAGTGGAGATCTATACGGATCATAAGAGCCTCAAATATTTCTTCACTCAGAAGGAACTCAACATGCGACAACGACGTTGGCTTGAGCTGTTGAAAGATTATGATTATACCATCCAATACCATCCTAGAAAAGCGAATGTGGTAGCTGAGGCGTTGAGTAGAAGATCATATGCGGGAACGAATGCGATGTTGTCATAGCCTATTCTGTGTGACTTACAAACGATAAAGATAGAGTTCTAGACTTCGGGGACCCACGTGATGATGTCAAGTATACGTGTAGAACCAACTTTGATTGATAAAGTCAAAGTTGCTCAAGCTACAGACCCGAAGCTGATAAAGATGAAGAAGAAGGTGCTATTCCAGAAGCAAGAATCGATGAAGAAGGAATACTTCGAGTCAACTCCAGACTTTGTGTTCCTAATGATTCTGACTTAAAATATAGAATCATGATGGAGGCTCAAAACACACCGTTTGCAATCCATCGTGGGAGTATCAAAATGTATCGTGATCTTCGACATACATTTTGGTGGAAGAATATGAAAAGAGAGATCGCGGAGTTCATCTCGAGGTGTTTAACTTGTCAACGTGTCAAGGCAGAGCATCAAGTGCCGAAGGGTCCATTGCAACCACTTGAGATTCCAGAGTGGAAGTGGGAACACATTACCATGGATTTCGTTACAGGTCTTCCCAAAGTTTCTCAAAGCATAGATGCAATTTGGGTTACTGTGGATAGATTAACCAAGTCTTCTCATTTCTTGCCTATACGAGAGACTTATTCCCTTGAACGTCTTGCCCCGTATATATGTAAATGAGATTGTGAGATTGCATGGCATGCCAGTATCCATAGTTTCGGATCGTGACCCCAGATTTACTTCACAATTTTGGATCAGTTTACAGAAAGCTATGGGCACGGATTACGATTCAGTTCGGCATATCACCCTCAAACGGACGGGCAATCGGAAAGGACTATTCAGACTCTTGAAGATCTATTGAGACTTTATGTCCTTGATTTCAAAGGAAGTTGGGACAAGTACCTACCATTGGTAGAATTCTCCTACAACAATAGTTATCAGGCAAGTATAGGCATGGCTCCATTTGAGGCATTGTATGGGCAAAAATGTCGTTCTCCAGTATGCTGGGATGAGGTGGGTGAAGCAACATTATTGGAACCAGAGTTAGTACGTATGACTACGAAAAATATTCAAATGATCCGACAACGTATACAAACGGCACATGATCGACAAAAGAGTTATGCGGATCTTCATCGAAAGGACGTGGAATTTAATGTTGGGTGTAAGACCCCGAATTTTATGAAATAAAAGTATTCAATTTTTCTTATAATTACTAGTCAGTAAATGGTTAAATTGATAAAAGTTTAAAGTTATGGGTGAAATATAAAATTTTTTTCAAAATAAGCAAGTGGTTATAAAATAATCATTGTTGTCGGGGATATATTCTGTCGTGGAAGAATTCTTTCTGTCGGAGAATATTCGTACGACGGCGCAGCTATTTGTGGGGCCCATAACGAATAACTGTCGGGTGAAGAAAAACGACAAATTTGAGTTTTTACAAATAACGGCGTAGTTGTTATCGTTAATACTGTTGAAATACCGGTGGTTAAAATACAGTAATACGCGTTATTGCACAGTAGCACACGGTATTGCACAGTATTTTTGAAATTATTGATTCTTACGTAAGAAGGCACTACTCAATAATTGTTACAGTAATTACTGTTCAATTTTTTTTTTATTGATTCAATAATTGCTACGTTGAAATTTTATATTATTGTTGTTCAATAATTGTTGCTGCACAGTATTTTCCATTATCAGATCAATAATTCATATTATTTGAATAGTATTATTAGATAGCATTATTGGCAATGTCTAGAAAGTTCTGTCTAAGGAGAGGTTTGGTCATCTAATTGCGCGGCTAGTAAGGAGAAATCCTTATTGGAAAGCCCCCTCTTTCCTGGGAACGGCCTGGTTGTCATAAATGTGATTCTGTAATATTATTTGTGAATAATTAAATTATTGATTTATATGATAAGAAAATATTTATTTTATGTGGATATAAATGAGGGATATATTTTTGTGGTTAAAATGAAGGAGTTAATGTTGAGGTTTTTATCAGTATTTTTGTCGGAATGGAGGTATTAAAAATCAGGGTTTTTGAGATATTTTGCGGGGGTTATAATTTTTAATCCGACCGTTGGATCGTAGTAATATTTGGATATGTTATACATATATAAGTTGAGTATATGTCCACAAATTTTGAACCGTTAAAAATGAATGTATGATTTGTTATGAATTTTACGAGATGACTGGTTCAGAAATTGTTGAATTTTCGGAGTTTATCATTTTGGTAGAAAATTCTAGAATTGGTGGGCCCCACTTGTGGTTGGTGAAGAAATGTGCTGAATTATATTTCAAATGTGGTGGGTGGGAATAGTAGCAGGTAAAGCCATCAGGTTGCAGGTCAAACCTACCAAAATTTTCCTATAAATAGAGGGCTAAGTTAGAATTGAAAATCACACCAGAAACATAAGCTTTCTCTCTTTCTCTCTCTAGATTATTGAGTGTATTTTGTGAGTATTTAGATACTTGGTGAGTTGCTATTCATCAGTGCAAGTTTCCTTCAGCCTTATACCGATCAGAAGTACTGCTCTTTTGAGGTAAGGGATAGTAAGAGATATTAAGGGATTTTAAGGGTTGTTATGATTTTCAGTTTCGTAATTTTTCTGATCTTCAAAAATTCTGGAAAAATTTGAAATGATATTTTGATGAGTTTTCTTGATTGTGTCCAAAAATGGTGATTTTTGGATGCATAGATTAAGAGTTATGAATTTTATGAGAAAAAAACTATTTTAAAAGTAACAGCTTATAATTCCTTGTGGTTAACTCCAAAATTGATGAAATTTTTATTGGGAGTACATGTGTATGATAGAAGTATACTCTGTAAATTTCAGAATTTTTAGACAAAAATACAATTTTTGATAAATGTTTAAATATTCGGCTATTTTGGCCATATGAAAAATAGTAAATGACTTTTAAAAATTCTGAGAAAAATATATGTTCACTATGGGACTATATTATGCTAAATCCCAGAAAAGAAATTTTTTTGGAACTGATTTGGTATTTTTTATGAAAATGGTCTAGTTATGAGTAAATGAATTAAATATGTTTTGTGAGGAAAGAAAATTGGAAAATAGGATTTTATGGCTTGAGAATCCTATATGAGGTATATGCAGATTTTTGATGAGGGTTTTGGCTATTGATGATGAAATCTTAAGAGTTGACATTTTATGATGATTAAATGCATTAATTAGTAAAGTGTAAACAATTTAAATAAATTGTTTATAAGCTTAAGAAATGTTATCCTTTCAATATCATTATACCGAAATATTGGTATAGATTTTATTGTGGAATTTCTACCTTTTTGAGTCGAGGTTACTATTCATGAGTTACTATTCACGACAAAATTGGTTTCTTTTTCTAACCAAATTATAGTTGATTTATGAATATTGCTCTTGAAATTAAATCCATGTTTTGACCATATATTTTTTTATAATCATATATTAACATTTTATAACCTTGATGTTGAAATTCTCTTTCGCTTGAGTGTAAAGATGGGTAAATTATTGGTATGATCATGACTATGGGTTCTCTTTGGCCAGTAGTGCAAAGTTGAATTGTTGACTGGTATGATCATGACCATTAAATTTATAATTGAATATCTTTAGCTTAAGTGCAAAGGTAAAATGATCAACATGGTTATAATTATTGTTTATATAAATTCTTAAATGATTATATATTCTTTGAGGTATTAATATATTTGGCATGTAGTGCAAATATGAATTGTTGAGGAATATCTTTGGCCTGTAGTGCAAAGATGAATTGTAAATGAATATCTTTGGCCCGTAGTGCAAAGATGACCTGTTGTTGAATATCTTTGGCCAGTAATGCAAAGATGAACGGTTGAGGAATATCTTTGGCCTGTAGTGCAAAGATGAATTGTAGATGAATATCTTTGGCCTGTAGTGCAAAGATGGTCTGTTGATGAATATCTTTGGCCCGTAGTGCAAAGATAAACTGTTGTTGAATATCTTTGGTCGTAGTGCAAAGATGGATTTATTAGTATGATTATGAACAGGAACTGTGATTTGGTATAACCATGATCTTTGATGTTTCAGGTAAAGACATGTGATGAAAATATTCTTCGTCCTGGGTGCGAAAAAATTTAGAATCACAATTATGATTATGAGTTATTCATATGATTGTGGAAAGGAACTGTTGATTGATGTTACAGGGATAAAACATTGTTGATGGATTTTTAACATGGAGAAGATAATAGACTTTATAGTCTATTTGACTCTTCTAATGGATTGCTCGTTCCGCTGCAACTATGGTTGAAATTTTTATCATTTACCATATGTTCTAAATCTCTGATTTATTATTGATGAAGGCTACTGATAATTTAATTATCTTTAGTCATGATATTCTTTACTGGGCTAGTTGTGCTCACCCTTTTGCTTCACAATTCCTTTCAGGTAATAAGAGTGTAGCTGGGTCGAGCGAGGGTAACGAGGAAATAGAACAGTGGTCTCTAGCTGTGGATGTTCTCCCGAAGCAGTATAGAAAAGTTCATTTAGTAGTTATATTTGGTGAATCCAATAGGGTAAGGTGTACCCAACGTTGGAAGGGTGGTTTGCCACTATCATACAAGATGTCTAACGACATACAACCTCGTGTCATCATAAGACAGGGATGTGCTCATCCACTTGCTGAGTATATATACGAGCACTACCTATATAATCTTGGTGTTTGTTTAAAGTATAATTCTCAATTAGAGACAGTAGAGATAATGATATGTCAAGAGAAGACTCACCATTGGGAAGAATATGATAGTAATCTTCTCGTTTTTCTTTGGGGTCTATTGGGTCAACCAAGGATAATTCTGTGGCCATATGATATCTATCATAACCTAGACGCGTGGCCTCCCATGTACGAAGGTTTCCTTGAGCACTTCCCAAAGATTTTAATTTCTAAAACAGTTTTTGACTATACCTTTATGTAAGGTGTTATTGTGAGGTGATGTCCACGGTTGGAACATGAGTCACATTTGGTATATATTTGTATCCAAACTCACAGTATATGTGTTGTTGTATTTTGCACGACAATTGTTGTAATAAAGTTGTAGTTGTTTTCTGTACCATGTATTTGGCGACTCAGAATAGGTTGGATGAATGAACCTATTTTGGGGTCGTTACAGTTGGTATCAGAGCTATAAGTAAAGAGCCCCGAGCCTCTCGCTGGTGACTTCCTGTTGATGGGGGATGCACCGAAGCCAGACTCTCCGTAGGGGACGTCGTTCTGCGGTGGCAAACTGATAGGTATCAATGTAAGGTGCTGACATAGGTTGGTGTCCAGAGTTACAGTTGGTATCAGAGCTTAGGGATATGATCTCTGGTGGAGATCGGGAATATAACTAGGAGGGGAGAGATGCGTAAATCCTTCGCTAGTGTGTCCTACCTAAGCTTATTTGTTG
The DNA here is from genome assembly GCA_016801055.1 of Panax notoginseng. NCBI lineage: Eukaryota > Viridiplantae > Streptophyta > Magnoliopsida > Apiales > Araliaceae > Panax > Panax notoginseng. The sequence continues at coordinate 86,809,052 of CM029021.1, read as the reverse complement.
GTTAGTCATAATATTGGGATATTATGTGATATGTTAATTTGTTTAATTAACCCTTATTTTATGGCAGTATTTGAGAATGGCAGCTGAGAATGCTAACAATGGAGTGAATGAGACTGTGGGGATACCTCTAATCACTAACCATGATAATGTGATGTCAGACGAAGAAGGAATTAGAGATATCTATGTGGTGAGTGAAGAATTGATAGTTGCACCCGAGATAGTCGCAGAGGTAACAGCTGAGACTGAGGAAGAAGAGGAAGAAGAAGTTCCAGAGGAGAGTTTATTAGAGGTATTATATGATCAAAATGTAGAATTTCAAAATCGTATTCATGAGTTAGAAGAGCAGGCAGAAGAACGACAGGCGGTCGTGGAACAAAAGGATGCAACAATTCAAGCTTGTGTTACCCGATATGTGATGCTTGAACAGAAGCATTCTTTGGCAGAGTATAAGATGATAAAAATGGAATCTGAGCTGAAAGAAGAAAAAATTGAACGAGTGAGAATAAGTGATGCATGGGCAAAAGCCGCACGACACGTGGATATTGTGGAAAGAGATGTTCGATCTAAGAAGGCTAAAATAGATGATATGAATTTCTCTTTTTGGAAAGCAATTGGGAGAACCCAACATCGAGTTTTGAATTACCCTGTACATAGCGGTCAACCTGAATCCGATATGGATCGAAGATTGATGATTCAGATCATGAATGAGGAGTACGAAGAGGCAGTTGAGGGAGGAATATGTCCTATAGAAAGGTATATTCCAACGGTAATGATGACGCCAAATGCTGCTCCAGACAAGTCAAAGCCGAGTAGTTCGAGGGATGGCGGTTGTCATGACTTCCCAACAAATGAGGAACCCAAATGAAGTTATCATGGGAGATGAGCAATGGAGAAATCATGATGATCTGAGAGATAGAATCTGAAATGGAAGCAAGGTATTCTCAACTCTTCGAAATACCAGGTACGTAAATTTCGGGGACGAAATTTCATAAGGAGGGGAGATTGTAAGACCCCGAATTTTATGAAATAAAGTATTCAATTTTTCTTATAATTACTAGTCAGTAAATGGTTAAATTGATAAAAGTTTAAAGTTATGGGTGAAATATAAAATTTTTTTCAAAATAAGCAAGTGGTTATAAAATAATCATTGTTGTCGGGGAATATTCGTTTGGTCGTGGAATATTCTTTCTGTCGGAGAATATTCGTACGACGGCGCAGCTATTTGTGGGCCCCATAACGAATAACTGTCGGGTGAAGAAAAACGACAAATTTGAGTTTTTACAAATAACGGCGTAGTTGTTATCGTTAATACTGTTGAAATACCCGGTGGTTAAAATACAGTAATACGCGTTATTGCACAGTAGCACACGGTATTGCACAGTATTTTTGAAATTATTGATTCTTACGTAGGAAGGCACTACTCAATAATTGTTACAGTAATTACTGTTCAATATTTTATTTTATTGATTCAATAATTGCTACGTTGAAATTTTATATTATTGTTGTTCAATAATTGTTGCTGCACAGTATTTTCCATTATCAGATCAATAATTCATATTATTTGAATAGTATTATTAGATAGCATTATTGGCAATGTCTAGAAAGTTCTGTCTAAGGAGAGGTTTGGTCATCTAATTGCGCGCTAGTAAGGAGAAATCCTTATTGGAAAGCCCCCTCTTTCCTGGGAACGGCCTGGTTGTCATAAATGTGATTCTGTAATATTATTTGTGAATAATTAATTATTGATTTATATGATAAGAAAATATTTATTTTATGTGGATATAAATGAGGGATATATTTTTGTGGTTAAAATGAAGGAGTTAATGTTGAGGTTTTTATCAGTATTTTTGTCGGAATGGAGGTATTAAAAATCAGGGTTTTTGAGATATTTTGGGGGGTTATAATTTTTAATCCGACCGTTGGATCGTAGTAATATTTGGATATGTTATACACATATATAAGTTGAGTATATGTCCACAAATTTTGAACCGTTAAAAATGAATGTATGATTTGTTATGAATTTTACGAGATGACTGGTTCAGAAATTGTTGAATTTTCGGAGTTTATCATTTTGGTGGAAAATTCTAGAATTGGTGGGCCCCACTTGTGGTTGGTGAAGAAATGTGCTGAATTATATTTCAAATGTGGTGGGTGGGAATAGTAGCAGGTAAAGCCATCAGGTTGCAGGTCAAACCTACCAAAATTTTCCTATAAATAGAGGGCTAAGTTAGAATTGAAAATCACACCAGAAACATAAGCTTTCTCTCTTTCTCTCTCTAGATTATTGAGTGTATTTTGTGAGTATTTAGATACTTGGTGAGTTGCTATTCATCAGTGCAAGTTTCCTTCAGCCTTATACCGATCAGAAGTACTGCTCTTTTGAGGTAAGGGATAGTAAGGGATATTAAGGGATTTTAAGGGTTGTTATGATTTTCAGTTTCGTAATTTTTCTGATCTTCAAAAATTCTGGAAAAATTTGAAATGATATTTTGATGAGTTTTCTTGATTGTGTCCAAAAATGGTGATTTTTGGATGCATAGATTAAGAGTTATGAATTTTATGAGAAAAAAACTATTTTAAAAGTAACAGCTTATAATTCCTTGTGGTTAACTCCAAAATTGATGAAATTTTTATTGGGAGTACATGTATATGATAGAAGTATACTCTGTAAATTTCAGAATTTTTAGACAAAAGTACAATTTTTGATAAATGTTTAAATATTCGGCTATTTTGGCCATATGAAAAATAGTAAATGACTTTTAAAAATTCTGAGAAAAATATATGTTCACTATGGGACTATATTATGCTAAATCCCAGAAAAGAAATTTTTTTGGAACTGATTTGGTATTTTTTATGAAAATGGTCTAGTTATGAGTAAATGAATTAAATATGTTTTGTGAGGAAAGAAAATTGGAAAATAGGATTTTATGGCTTGAGAATCCTATATGAGGTATATGCAGATTTTTGATGAGGGTTTTGGCTATTGATGATGAAATCTTAAGAGTTGACATTTTATGATGATTAAATGCATTAATTAGTAAAGTGTAAACAATTTAAATAAATTGTTTATAAGCTTAAGAAATGTTATCCTTTCAATATCATTATACCGAAATATTGGTATAGATTTTATTGTGAAATTTCTACCTTTTTGAGTCGAGGTTACTATTCATGAGTTACTATTCACGACAAAATTGGTTTCTTTTTCTAACCAAATTATAGTTGATTTATGAATATTGCTCTTGAAATTAAATCCATGTTTTGACCATATTATTTTTATAATCATATATAACATTTTTATAACCTTGATGTTGAAATTTTCTTTCGCTTGAGTGTAAAGATGGGTAAATTATTGGTATGATCATGACTATGGGTTCTCTTTGGCCAGTAGTGCAAAGTTGAATTGTTGACTGGTATGATCATGACCATTAAATTTATAATTGAATATCTTTAGCTTAAGTGCAAAGGTGAAATGATCAACATGGTTATAATTATTGTTTATATAAATTCTTAAATGATTATATATTCTTTGAGGTATTAATATATTTGGCATGTAGTGCAAATATGAATTGTTGAGGAATATCTTTGGCCTGTAGTGCAAAGATGAATTGTAGATGAATATCTTTGGCCCGTAGTGCAAAGATGACCTGTTGTTGAATATCTTTGGCCAGTAATGCAAAGATGAACGGTTGAGGAATATCTTTGGCCTGTAGTGCAAAGATGAATTGTAGATGAATATCTTTGGCCTGTAGTGCAAAGATGGTCTGTTGATGAATATCTTTGGCCCGTAGTGCAAAGATAAACTGTTGTTGAATATCTTTGGTCGTAGTGCAAAGATGGATTTATTAGTATGATTATGAACAGGAACTGTGATTTGGTATAACCATGATCTTTGATGTTTCAGGTAAAGACATGTGATGAAAATATTCTTCGTCCTGGGTGCGAAGAAAAATTTAGAATCACAATTATGATTATGAGTTATTCATATGATTGTGGAAAGGAACTGTTGATTGATGTTACAGAGATAAAACATTGTTGATGGATTTTTAACATGGAGAAGATAATAGACTTTATAGTCTATTTGACTCTTCTAATGGATTGCTCGTTCCGCTGCAACTATGGTTGAAATTTTTATCATTTACCATATGTTCTAAATCTCTGATTTATTATTGATGAAGGCTACTGATAATTTAATTATCTTTAGTCATGATATTCTTTACTGGGCTAGTTGTGCTCACCTTTTGCTTCACAATTCCTTTCAGGTAATAAGAGTGTAGCTGGGTCGAGCGAGGGTAACGAGAAATAGAACAGTGGTCTCTAGCTGTGGATGTTCTCCCGAAGCAGTATAGAAAAGTTCATTTAGTAGTTATATTTGGTGAATCCAATAGGGTAAGGTGTACCCAACGTTGGAAGGGTGGTTTGCCACTATCATACAAGATGTCTAACGACATACAACCTCGTGTCATCATAAGACAGGGATGTACTCATCCACTTGCTGAGTATATATACGAGCACTACCTATATAATCTTGGTGTTTGTTTAAAGTATAATTCTCAATTAGAGACAGTAGAGATAATGATATGTCAAGAGAAGACTCACCATTGGGAAGAATATGATAGTAATCTTCTCGTTTTTCTTTGGGGTCTATTGGGTCAACCAAGGATAATTCTGTGGCCATATGATATCTATCATAACCTAGACGCGTGGCCTCCCATGTACGAAGGTTTCCTTGAGCACTTCCCAAAGATTTTAATTTCTAAAACAGTTTTTGACTATACCTTTATGTAAGGTGTTATTGTGAGGTGATGTCCACGGTTGGAACATGAGTCACATTTGGTATATATTTGTATCCAAACTCACAGTATATGTGTTGTTATATTTTGCACGACAATTGTTGTAATAAAGTTGTAGTTGTTTTCTGTACCATGTATTTGGCGACTCAGAATAGGTTGGATGGAATGAACCTATTTTGGGGTCGTTACAGTTGGTATCAGAGCTATAAGTAAAGAGCCCCGAGCCTCTCGCTGGTGACTTCCTGTTGATGGGGGATGCACCGAAGCCAGACTCTCCGTAGGGGACGCCGTTCTGCGGTGGCAAACTGATAGGTATCAATGTAAGGTGCTGACATAGGTTGGTGTCCAGAGTTATAGTTGGTATCAGAGCTTAGGGATATGATCTCTGGTGGAGATCGGGGAATATAACTAGGAGGGGAGAGATGCGTAAATCCTTCGCTAGTGTGTCCTACCTAAGCTTATTTGTTGGTTAGTCATAATATTGGGATATTATGTGATATGTTAATTTGTTTAATTAACCCTTATTTTATGGCAGTATTTGAGAATGGCAGCTGAGAATGCTAACAATGGAGTGAATGAGACTGTGGGGATACCTCTAATCACTAACCATGATAATGTGATGTCAGACGAAGAAGGAATTAGAGATATCTATGTGGTGAGTGAAGAATTGATAGTTGCACCCGAGATAGTCGCAGAGGTAACAGCTGAGACTGAGGAAGAAGAGGAAGAAGAAGTTCCAGAGGAGAGTTTATTAGAGGTATTATATGATCAAAATGTAGAATTTCAAAATCGTATTCATGAGTTAGAAGAGCAGGCAGAAGAACGACAGGCGGTCGTGGAACAAAAGGATGCAACAATTCAAGCTTGTGTTACCCGATATGTGATGCTTGAACAGAAGCATTCTTTGGCAGAGTATAAGATGATAAAAATGGAATCTGAGCTGAAAGAAGAAAAAATTGAACGAGTGAGAATAAGTGATGCATGGGCAAAAGCCGCACGACACGTGGATATTGTGGAAAGAGATGTTCGATCTAAGAAGGCTAAAATAGATGATATGAATTTCTCTTTTTGGAAAGCAATTGGGAGAACCCAACATCGAGTTTTGAATTACCCTGTACATAGCGGTCAACCTGATCCGATATGGATCGAAGATTGATGATTCAGATCATGAATGAGGAGTACGAAGAGGCAGTTGAGGGAGGAATATGTCCTATAGAAAGGTATATTCCAACGGTAATGATGACGCCAAATGCTGCTCCAGACAAGTCAAAGCCGAGTAGTTCGAGGGATGGCGGTTGTCATGACTTCCCAACAAATGAGGAACCCAAATGAAGTTATCATGGGAGATGAGCAATGGAGAAATCATGATGATCTGAGAGATAGAATCTGAAATGGAAGCAAGGTATTCTCAACTCTTCGAAATACCAGGTACGTAAATTTCGGGGACGAAATTTCATAAGGAGGGGGAGATTGTAAGACCCCGAATTTTATGAAATAAAAGTATTCAATTTTTCTTATAATTACTATTCAGTAAATGGTTAAATTGATAAAAGTTTAAAGTTATGGGTGAAATATAAAATTTTTTTCAAAATAAGCAAGTGGTTATAAAATAATCATTGTTGTCGGGGAATATTCGTTTGGTCGTGGAATATTCTTTCTGTCGGAGAATATTCGTACGACGGCGCAGCTATTTGTGGGCCCCATAACGAATAACTGTCGGGTGAAGAAAAACGACAAATTTGAGTTTTTTACAAATAACGGCGTAGTTGTTATCGTTAATACTGTTGAAATACCCGGTGGTTAAAATACAGTAATACGCGTTATTGCACAGTAGCACACGGTATTGCACAGTATTTTTGAAATTATTGATTCTTACGTAAGAAGGCACTACTCAATAATTGTTACAGTAATTACTGTTCAATATTTTATTTTATTGATTCAATAATTGCTACGTTAAAATTTTATATTATTGTTGTTCAATAATTGTTGCTGCACAGTATTTTCTATTATCAGATCAATAATTCATATTATTTGAATAGTATTATTAGATAGCATTATTGGCAATGTCTAGAAAGTTCTGTCTAAGGAGAGGTTTGGTCATCTAATTGCGCGCTAGTAAGGAGAAATCCTTATTGGAAAGCCCCCTCTTTCCTGGGAACGGCCTGGTTGTCATAAATGTGATTCTGTAATATTATTTGTGAATAATTAATTATTGATTTATATGATAAGAAAATATTTATTTTATGTGGATATAAATGAGGGATATATTTTTGTGGTTAAAATGAAGGAGTTAATGTTGAGGTTTTTATCAGTATTTTTGTCGGAATTGAGGTATTAAAAATCAGGGTTTTTGAGATATTTTGCGGGGGTTATAATTTTTAATCCGACCGTTGGATCGTAGTAATATTTGGATATGTTATACATATATAAGTTGAGTATATGTCCACAAATTTTGAACCGTTAAAAATGAATGTATGATTTGTTATGAATTTTACGAGATGACTGGTTCAGAAATTGTTGAATTTTCGGAGTTTATCATTTTGGTGGAAAATTCTAGAATTGGTGGGCCCCACTTGTGGTTGGTGAAGAAATGTGCTGAATTATATTTCAAATGTGGTGGGTCGTAAAGCCATCAGGTTGCAGGTCAAACCTACCAAAATTTTCCTATAAATAGAGGGCTAAGTTAGAATTGAAAATCACACCAGAAACATAAGCTTTCTCTCTTTCTCTCTCTAGATTATTGAGTGTATTTTGTGAGTATTTAGATACTTGGTGAGTTGCTATTCATCAGTGCAAGTTTCCTTCAGCCTTATACCGATCAGAAGTACTGCTCTTTTGAGGTAAGGGATAGTAAGGGATATTAAGGGATTTTAAGGGTTGTTATGATTTTCAGTTTCGTAATTTTTCTGATCTTCAAAAATTCTGGAAAAATTTGAAATGATATTTTGATGAGTTTTCTTGATTGTGTCCAAAAATGGTGATTTTTGGATGCATAGATTAAGAGTTATGAATTTTATGAGAAAAAACTATTTTAAAAGTAACAGCTTATAATTCCTTGTGGTTAACTCTAAAATTGATGAAATTTTTATTGGGAGTACATGTGTATGATAGAAGTATACTCTGTAAATTTCAGAATTTTTAGACAAAAGTACAATTTTTGATAAATGTTTAAATATTCGGCTATTTTGGCCATATGAAAAATAGTAAATGACTTTTAAAAATTCTGAGAAAAATATATGTTCACTATGGGACTATATTATGCTAAATCCCAGAAAAGAAATTTTTTTGGAACTGATTTGGTATTTTTTATGAAAATGGTCTAGTTATGAGTAAATGAATTAAATATGTTTTGTGAGGAAAGAAAATTGGAAAATAGGATTTTATGGCTTGAGAATCCTATATGAGGTATATGCAGATTTTTGATGAGGGTTTTGGCTATTGATGATGAAATCTTAAGAGTTGACATTTTATGATGATTAAATGCATTAATTAGTAAAGTGTAAACAATTTAAATAAATTGTTTATAAGCTTAAGAAATGTTATCCTTTCAATATCATTATACCGAAATATTGGTATAGATTTTATTGTGGAATTTCTACCTTTTTGAGTCGAGGTTACTATTCATGAGTTACTATTCACGACAAAATTGGTTTCTTTTTCTAACCAAATTATAGTTGATTTATGAATATTGCTCTTGAAATTAAATCCATGTTTTGACCATATTATTTTTATAATCATATATAACATTTTTATAACCTTGATGTTGAAATTCTCTTTCGCTTGAGTGTAAAGATGGGTAAATTATTGGTATGATCATAACTATGGGTTCTCTTTGGCCAGTAGTGCAAAGTTGAATTGTTGACTGGTATGATCATGACCATTAAATTTATAATTGAATATCTTTAGCTTAAGTGCAAAGGTGAAATGATCAACATGGTTATAATTATTGTTTATATAAATTCTTAAATGATTATATATTCTTTGAGGTATTAATATATTTGGCATGTAGTGCAAATATGAATTGTTGAGGAATATCTTTGGCCTGTAGTGCAAAGATGAATTGTAGATGAATATCTTTGGCCCGTAGTGCAAAGATGACCTGTTGTTGAATATCTTTGGCCAGTAATGCAAAGATGAACGGTTGAGGAATATCTTTGGCCTGTAGTGCAAAGATGAATTGTAGATGAATATCTTTGGCCTGTAGTGCAAAGATGGTCTGTTGATGAATATCTTTGGCCCGTAGTGCAAAGATAAACTGTTGTTGAATATCTTTGGTCGTAGTGCAAAGATGGATTTATTAGTATGATTATGAACAGGAACTGTGATTTGGTATAACCATGATCTTTGATGTTTCAGGTAAAGACATGTGATGAAAATATTCTTCGTCCTGGGTGCGAAGAAAAATTTAGAATCACAATTATGATTATGAGTTATTCATATGATTGTGGAAAGGAACTGTTGATTGATGTTACAGGGATAAAACATTGTTGATGGATTTTTAACATGGAGAAGATAATAGACTTTATAGTCTATTTGACTCTTCTAATGGATTGCTCGTTCCGCTGCAACTATGGTTGAAATTTTTATCATTTACCATATGTTCTAAATCTCTGATTTATTATTGATGAAGGCTACTGATAATTTAATTATCTTTAGTCATGATATTCTTTACTGGGCTAGTTGTGCTCACCCTTTTGCTTCACAATTCCTTTCAGGTAATAAGAGTGTAGCTGGGTCGAGCGAGGGTAACGAGGAAATAGAACAGTGGTCTCTAGCTGTGGATGTTCTCCCGAAGCAGTATAGAAAAGTTCATTTAGTAGTTATATTTGGTGAATCCAATAGGGTAAGGTGTACCCAACGTTGGAAGGGTGGTTTGCCACTATCATACAAGATGTCTAACGACATACAACCTCGTGTCATCATAAGACAGGGATGTGCTCATCCACTTGCTGAGTATATATACGAGCACTACCTATATAATCTTGGTGTTTGTTTAAAGTATAATTCTCAATTAGAGACAGTAGAGATAATGATATGTCAAGAGAAGACTCACCATTGGGAAGAATATGATAGTAATCTTCTCGTTTTTCTTTGGGGTCTATTGGGTCAACCAAGGATAATTCTGTGGCCATATGATATCTATCATAACCTAGACGCGTGGCCTCCCATGTACGAAGGTTTCCTTGAGCACTTCCCAAAGATTTTAATTTCTAAAACAGTTTTTGACTATACCTTTATGTAAGGTGTTATTGTGAGGTGATGTCCACGGTTGGAACATGAGTCACATTTGGTATATATTTGTATCCAAACTCACAGTATATGTGTTGTTGTATTTTGCACGACAATTGTTGTAATAAAGTTGTAGTTGTTTTCTGTACCATGTATTTGGCGACTCAGAATAGGTTGGATGGAATGAACCTATTTTGGGGTCGTTACATTGGGGATCATTTATTGTTACGTATTGCTCCATGGAAGGGAGTTACGAGGTTTGGAAAGAGAGAAAAGCTCATTCCACGATTCATTGGCCCATTTAAGATTCTTGACCGAATAGGAAAAGTGGCTTATAGACTCGCTTTACCTCCAAGCATGTTTCGTGTTCATAATATTTTTCACATATCCGTGCTTCGTAAATATGTGAAAGACCCAAACCACATCATTGAGTTAGACCCAGACGAGATAGCCAAAGATTTAACGTACGAAGAAGTACCTGTCAAGATCTTGGATAGGAAGGAGCATGTTCTATGCTCAAAGGTTATACCACAAGTTAAAGTTTTGTGGAGAAACCATGCTATTGAGGAAATGACATGAGAGTTAGAATCAGAAATGAAATCAAGATATCCTCACCTTTTCGACATACTAGGTACGTATGTCAATTTTGAGGACGAAATTTCATAAGGAGGGGAGGTTGTAAGACCCCAAAATTTTTAAATAAAGATTTAATTTTCTTTATATATTGTTTTAAACATCAATGTGTTGTCTTGATAAATGTGATAAGTTATGGGAGTAATGTGTAAAATTTTCAAAGTTAACAAGTGGTAATAAAATATTCAATTGTCGGGGAATATTCGTTTGGTCGTGGAATATTCTTGTTGTCGGGGAATATTCGTACGACGACGCAGACTTCTGTGGGCCCCATAACGGAATAACTGTCGGATGAAGAAAACGACAGAAATGAGTTCTTTTAATAATAACGACATAGTTGTTACCGTTAGAACCGTTGAAATACCCGGTGGTTAAAATACAGTAATACGCGGTGTTGCACACTAGCACACGGTATTGCACAATAATTTTAAATTATTGATTCTTACGTAAGAAGGCACTTACTCAAGTATTGTTATAGTAATTACTGTTTAATATTTTATATTATTGATTCAATAATTGCTACGTAGATATTATATTCAATAATTGTCATTGCACGGTATTTTAAATTATTAAATTAATAATTCGTATTATTTGAATAATATTATTAGATAGCATTATTGGCAATGTCTAAGGAAGCTCTGTCGAGGAAAGGGGTTAGGTTAATCTAATTGCGCGCCAGTAAGGAGAAATCCTTATCGGAAAGTCCCCTCTTTCCTAGGAACGACTTGGTTGTCAATATTGTAATTCTGTAATATTATTTGTGAATAATTAATTATTAATTTATATGATAAGGACATATTTATTTTATGTGGATATAAATGATGGATATATTTATTTTGTGTGGATATAAATGAAAGAATTAATGCTGAGGTGTTTTATCAGTATTTTGACGGAATGAATGTATTAGAAATCATCCGTTTGTGAATTTCGGATATTTTCGGTTGGGAATTTGGAAAAACTTCCTTCTGCAAAGTTGTAGAGATTGAAAATTCCTATGGAAAAGACATAGAGTTCGTATTTTTCTGATTAACGGGTTATTTATTACGAATTATTGAAGTTTCAGAAAATAAATAATATTTTTTTAATAAAAGGGTGGGACCCATTTTTGGTTGGTGTGGAAAAGTGCTGAAATAGGTGGGCCCCACTTGTGATGGCTTTTGAATTTTCAAAAAAATGTGCGTAGGAATTTTATTAATATTTTATTAATTTAGTCTCCTTTGGTGTTCTGAGCATTTTCTTATAAATAGGTGCTTAGGTTAGAATTGAAAATCGCACCAAAAACATAAGTTTTCTCTCCCTATATTGTCGAGCGTATTTTTGTGAGCATTTTGATACTTTGAGAGTTGCTATTCGGTGCAAATTTCCTTCTGCCTTATATCCGAAATTCAAGTCAGAAGTACTATTTTTTTCGAGGTAAGGGATGGTAAGGGATGTTATTTTTCTTCGTAAATGATGTTATTGCTTTCAATATCATTTTATCAAAATATTGGTATAAATCTTATAATGAAATTTTTACCTTTTTCATCGGAGTTACTATTCACGTATACGACACTATTCATGTATACGGCACTATTCACAAATGCGGTACTATGCACCGAAAAATTAAATTTTCTTCTATTTGTCCAAATGGTTTGTTAAGGTTCATATCTTTGATTGGATCCAAGTTTTGAGTTTTATTTCTTAAATTTTGCTCCACACAGTATTATTATGGAGTGTTTTTGAACTTGGATAAACTAAAATACGAATCCTTAATCTTTGTCCTTTATCTCGCTGGATTCGTTCTTTAAAATGTTTTTCATCATCCTCGGTCCTAAATGGTGATATAACTGAATATCTTTGGCATGTAGTGCAAAGATGAATGATTACCTGATGAATATCTTTGGCCCGTAGTGCAAAGATGACAGGTGTTGAGATGAACATGACCAACTAGTGATACAAATGAATATCTTTGGCCCGTAGTGCAAAGATGAATATTTGATTTGAGATGTATATTGATTGATGTTACAAGGATAAAATATTGATGACAGACTTTTAAATCATAGAAGATAGTAGACTTTATTCTCTACTTAACCCTTCTAATGAATTATTATTTCCGCTGCGATTATTGATCTAAAACTTGTTGTCCATAATATTTTATCTGAATTGTTGAAGGCTAACGATAAATTGATTTTCATTATCTTAGTCATAATATTTCTTACTGGGCTAGTTGAGCTCACCCTTTTTATCTATTGTCCTCTTCAGGAAATGAGAATATTGCGGGGACTAGTCGGGGAACAGTGTGATGGACAGAGTTAGATATGTGGAAGTCCTAACTATTCTATAAAATTGTGAGATAATAATTGTAATAAATAAGTGATGAATTTGAATGTTTAAATTTCGTATTATATACGATTTATATTCAAACTCACAGTTGTATGGTCGTATTTCCCACGACCTTTTGATGTAAAAGATTTGTATTTAACATTCTGTACCATGTAATTGGCGACTCAGAATGGGTTGGTATTGAACCTATTTTGGGGGCGTCACAGTTCATCTCAGTTTGACATCAGAGTCTGCACCAAATAAAGTTTGGTTTGGATAATTCAATAGTAGTTCTGGAATTTAGAACACTCATCAACTATGGACTAGTTGAATCAATAATGGTTCGCTAGTCTTAAAGGATTCATCAATATATGATTTTCCATTTGAATAATAACTTCTCAAGGGTATACAATCGAATAAGTTCTATATACTGAAATGATACTTTTAAAAGAATCATAACATCACATATGAAATTATGAACTTGAGTAATCAAGAATAAATACTTTGCTCGATATAGAATTCAGGTCTATAACTTGCTCAATGTAAAAGTAAGGTTTAGAAACATGCATTGTGCGCAAACTACAATTATAGCTCACATTCTTTAATTACTCTAACCTATCAATACATTCACAATATCAATTAATCACGGGTTCGAAATGATTATTGATTCACAGTAGTGTTCTTCGAACTCATTATTAGATTTTTTAAAATAACGGTTCAAGTCGATTAATTAACTTATTAATTAATTACATAACCTAAGTTATTAAACTTGTATTAACAACTCCTCATATGCATAACAAGTTTTCATATTTATTAGGTTTAGAACACATTACTCAATATTTAACACTTTGAATTTTTTTAGAAAATTCCATGTGAGGCGTGGCGGTGCTACAATTGCTCCTTGTATCGGCGCGGGTGCACTGTACGGTGTGGACACGCTCCAATTACCCTTTGGAATGACGCGGTTGCACTGCTGCGCAGTGCCAGAATCTGCAGTTCACGAAGAACAAAGAAACTCGCCCAATTTTCTCTAATTTACACCAATTCACTGACTTGTAATGTTACCCATGAAGTATAAACTTCATAGGAACATCACAAATCGCTACTAGCATGTTTCTATCATTCTAATCATGTAATTACACCACTTAATACATTTAATTACATTGTTCTTCACAGTTTTGCAAAGTTTTGATGAAAAACATGAAATCTAACGTTACGAATTCGTTACAACACCGAATTCGTTCATTCCAATTCTGTTTCCTTTGTTTTAACATGTATAATCATAATCCTTAGTCAATTTTAATACAAACATATGATTAAAGCATTTATTTTACCCATATGGGTTATTCATACAACATTCAATACTCTATCATTCTTCAAAGCCAATTTAATACAAAATTCCATGGTGTGATCAGTGTAATTCATGAATATATGACATAAACTATATCATGGACATATGTTAATCTATATATATCCATGAAATCAACAATTGACAATTTTGCTCCATTCACAGAGAACTTTTACAAACACGTAAAACAAAAAACTCTTTAAATCTTTGAAAACCCAATTAAGGCAAAATTATATAGTTTTAATCAATGTAATACATGTATACATATATTATGTTATTAACATATACTAGCATATATATAATCATGTCATACTTTAATGCTCAACATAGTTTTTCACAGAGAACTTTTAGACTACGTAAATGAAAAATATAAGAACATGAATCTAAAATTAAAGATGAAGGACTTACCCTTGTTAGTTTGTAGAAAAATATATATGTTAATTCTTCAATCCATTCTTAATAAATTCTTCTCTCAATTCCTTCTCCGTTTCTCTTTGAAACTCTCTAAATTTTCTTTTTGTGGCTTGGAATATGAAACCCAAAAATACGTCTAACACAACAATATACGTATATATATTATATTCGTTGTATTGCTAACGGCTAAACTCCCACAAGGGCCTTGTTTGGCTAACACACTAATCCTTTTTCCATTTATTTTAAATAACTAATTTACTATATAGTTAATTGTCACACTATTAATTACTCAATTAATTTTATTTAAATCAATTAAATAAAATAAAACAAACTCACATTAAACACATTGTCACATAATTAATATTCTTATTTATTAATTATGTCAATTTATTAATTCTCTAATTAATTATTAAATTAATTAGGATAATATTATGCTTATTTGATTAATTAATTTAATCAAATAAACTCAATTAAATATATACTTTTAACTATTAAATTACTACACATTAATTTAATCAATGTAACACATATAATTAAAATAATTTACCATAAATATATGAATTAATTATTTGACTTAATAATTAAATCATCAAAAATATTTATTTATTTCAATAAATATTCAAATAATCTTTACAAAATTCTCATTTGTCACATCTTTCCCCCTTAAAAGGATTTTGTCATCAGAATCACGGTTCGATTAATAATTTCGTCTCGTCACATTCTCCCCACTTACAAAGAATTTGTCCCAGAATCAGGTTCACATATTTAAGAAAATAAGTGTGGACAAGTCTTCATCATATACTCTTCGAGTTCCCACGTAGCTTCTTCAGCGTTGTGGTTCCTTCAAATTACCTTAACCGAAGGTATTACTTTATTTATGAGAACTTGTTCTTCCTGTCAACAATTTGACACAGGAACTTCTTCGTAGGATAAGTCTTTCTCAAATTGTAGGGGTTCATATTCTATCACATGCTTGTAATCAGGTTTATAGGGTCGTAACACAAACACATGGAAGACTTTGTGGACATGCTCCAGTGCCGGAGGTAAATCTACCTCGTAGGCCATTTCTCCAATTCTTCAAAGCACCTCAAAGGGGCCAATGAACCTCGGGCTCAATTTTCCCTTTTTACTGAATCTGATCTTTCCCTTCCAGGGAGAGACCTTCAAAAATATAAATCTACCCAATTCAAACTCGACATTCTTGCGGTGTGGATCGATGTATTTCTTCTGTTGATCCTGAGCTGCTACTAATCTTGTCCGAATTACTTTAACTATCTCTTTTGTCTGCTGTACCAACTCTGGACCTAGCAATTATCTTTCACCAACTTCATCCTTGTACAGGGGTGTTCTGCACTTTCTACCATACAACACTTGGTAAGGCAGCATACTGATACTAGCGTGGTAACTATTGTTATAACCGAATTCTACAAGCGGTAGATGATCATCCCAATTGCCTTTAAAATCCATGATGCATGCTCTCATCATATCCTCTAATGTCTAGATCGTTCTTTTACTTTGCCCGTCAGTCTGAGGGTGATAAGTTATACACATCCTCAACTGTGTCCCCATGCATTCCTATAGTCACTTCCAGAAATTTGATGTGAAGCGCGGATCGCGGTCGGATACAATCGACACTAGTACTCCGTGCCTTGAAACACTCTCTTTCAGATATAACTTCACCAACTGATCTAGGTTAAATCTGATTCTGATCAGAAAAAAGTGTGCGGATTTCGTTAATCGGTCAATGATAACCCATACTACGTCGCAGCCTTTCTGGGTCGTCGGAAGGCCAACCACAAAATCCATGGTAATATGTTCCCATTTCCATTCTGGGATCTCTAGAGGTTGTAGCAAATCACTTGGTCTCTGATGTTCTGCCTTGACCCTTTGACAAGTCAGACACCTGGCAACACAATCGGCAGCATCCCTCTTCAAGTTTGGCCACCAAAAATGTTGTCGTAAATCCTGATACATTTTTGTACTTCCGGGATGAATAGAATACCTCAAACTTTGAGCCTCGCTTAGAATGCCTTCCTAGATTTCTGGTACTGGCGGTACCCAGACTCTATTTTTAAACCTCAACAATCCCTCGCTCTCCATTTTAAATTTAAGTTTAGTCCCTTCAGATATATTTTTCTTTACTTCCTCACATTCCTTATCTAGGATTTGAGCTTCCTTAACCTTATTCAACAAAGTTGTACCAACTTGTATCTGGAACAGTCTCCCATTAATTTCCATTGGACCTCCTACTTCCAATTCCAGCTTTTCCATTGCTGAAATCAATTCTTCATGTGCTATTAGCACCATCGACTTCTCCCGACCATTTCTGCTTAAGGCATCGGCTACAACATTTGCTATTCCTGGGTGGTATAAGATATCACAATCATAGTCCTTTATTAACTCCAACCATCTTCCCTGACGCATAATCAAGCCTTTCTGAGTAAAAATATATTTCAGACTCTTGTGGTCCATATATATTTCACACTTCTCCCAATAGAGATAGTGTCTCCAAATCTTTAAGGCGAATACTACCGTGGCCAATTCTAGATCATGGGTTGGATATCCCGTTTCATAATCCTTCAATTGTCGTGACGCATACGCAATGACTCTGTTATTTTGCATAAGCACATAGCCTAGCCCTTTATACGATGCATCAATATATACTACAAAGTTTCCTGTATCATCCATAAGGGACAACACAGGTGCTGTACTCAACCTTTTCTTAAATTTTTTAAAACTTTCCTCACACTTCTCTGTCCAAACGAATTTTACAACTTTCCTTGTCAAATTCGTTAACAGAGTGGTGAGCTTGGAAAAATCCTAAATGAATCTTCTGTAATAGCCTGTTAATCCAAGAAAACTTCTTACTTTCGACGGTGTTTTTGACTGATCCCAATTCATCATTGCTTCGACTTTAGAGGGATCCACCAAAATTTCTTCCTTATCAATCACGTATCTCAGAAATTGCACCCTTTTAATCCAGAATTCACATTTTGAGAATTTGACGTACAACTTCTCTCTTCTCAATACCTCCAATATCAACTTCAAATGCTAAACATGTTCTTCCTTGGTTTTTGAATAAACCAGTATGTCGTTAATAAAGACCACCACGAATTTGTCCAAAAACGGCTTGAACACTCCATTCATTAAGCCCATAAACGCCGTAGTCACATTTGTTAGACCAAATGACATAACCAAAAACTCGTAGTGACCATACCGAGTCCTAAACGCTGTCTTCAGAACATCTTCTGGCCTCACCTTCAGCTGATGGTAACCACTTCTCAGGTCTATCTTTGAAAAATATCTCGCCCCCTTTAATTGATCAAACAGATCATCAATCCTTGGTAACAGATACCTGTTCTTAATGGTAACCTTGTTCAACTCTCTATAATCGATGCAGAGCCGCATCGTCCCATCCTTCTTTTTAACAAATAACACCGATGCCCCCCACGACGATAAGCTCGGTTGAATATATTTCTTGTCCAGTAGCTCTTGTAGCTGAACCATCAATTCTTTCATTTCTACCAGAGCCATCCTGTACGGTGCCTTCGATATTGGAGCCATTCCTGGTGCCAATTGGATAACAAAATATACTTCCATGTCAGGCAGGAGTATTGGCAGATCGTTTGGAAACACATCCATAAAGTCCCTTACGACTAGTATTTCTTTTAACTTCGAATTCCCTTTACGATTATCGACTATGTAGGCTAAATATCCTACACAGCCATGTCTTAATAACTCCTTGGCTTGCATCATCGTCGGGCAACTCGCTTGTCTACGCGATTTGGTACCATAAAACATAACCTTTGATGGAGTCATAAAGTTAATACATTTGTTCTGGCAATCAATTACAACCCCATAATTGAATAGCCAATCCATTCCCAGAATAACGTTAAATTTCCCAAGTTTAATCGGGATAAGATTTACATTCATAACATTACCCTTAATATCCACTCTACAATTCTTGTGTATATACCTAACAGGAATCACTTCCCTGTTCGCAATCTCTATGTTCATAGGGGTTTCAAATTCGTCTTTATGCAATTCTAAGTTCTTTGCAAAGTCTTCGGATATAAATGAACAAGTAGCACCCGAATCAAATTAAACATAAACATTGACTTTATTGATCGGAATGATACCTAACACCACATCACGAGACTTCACCGCATCCTGTACGGTCATGTTGAATGTCCACACAGTTGGTCAGTTTGTTGAAGTCGGTCTGGTAATTGTAAGAGGATTTCCACTATTATTTCCCTTGTTTCCATCTGACCTTGCCCCTCCAGATGCCTTCTTGGGACAGTCCCTATCCAAGTGATCCTTTGACCCACATGTGTAGCAGGCGCCCTTCTTAGGGTTAGGGCAGTTAGGTGCTATATGGCCTTCCTGACCACAATTGTAGCAAACTCTTTTCCCTTTTATGCAGACTCCCAAGTGAGTCTTTCCACAGGCTGGGCATGGTTCTATCATTTTCTTCTGACTCCCTTGATGATTTACGGATGATGGGTTGTCATTCCACCTTCATCTATGATTACTGGTTCCTCTCGTATTACTGGCACTAGCCTTATTATTTCCTTCATTATCATTCTTCTTCTTCTGATCCTGATTGTACTTGGTCACCGCTTCGCTTCCACCTTCAGCGAGGATGACCTTCTCCAGAACTCCAGCAAAAGTGTTCAATTGAGACATTGACACTTTTTTATACAACCAGGGTTTCAGTCCCTGCTCAAATCCCCTAGCCTTTTTTTGTCAGTATGCCCTTGATATTGGGCAAACCTAACCAATTTGTTAAACGTTGCTACGTAGTCGGACACAGACATACTTCCCTATTTCAACTCCAGAAACTGCGCCTCCATTTGATTCTGGGAGCTGGTCAAAAAGTACATCTCGAAAAAAATTTCCTTAAACCTTTCCCAGGTTATTACACCTTCTTCTCCCCTGACCTTATTTACCTGCCACCAGTAGCTGGCTTCTAATTTTAACATAAATGTCGCGTAGGTGGTCTTCTGGTCCTCCCTAACACGGGTGACCTCAAAAACTTTCTCTATCTCCATAACCCAAGTTTGAGCTTCTATCGGGTTTATGGTGCCTTTAAACTCCGACGGTCCCACTGCCTTAAAGTCCATAAACGAAGTGTTCGGTGGAGCTTGAGGCTAATTGTTCATTGCTCCATCTAACAGATTTACTAACTGCTGAATGGGGTTCGCATTGGCATCATTGATATTATTGTTATTCGTTGACCCTTATTGGGCTTGTCGACGATTTTGTATCCTTCTTGGTAGCATATTTCAGTTGGACATGGTCGTCATCGTCACTGTTTGGGAGTTCGTCATTCATACCCTTGTAGTTGATAATGATCCTCATGTTAGTGAATGGGTCTCGTCCTTCATATATGATATTTTTTTCCTTTTTGTTGTTTACCTTAGGCTTGAGGGCTTTTCTTTCATGGACCGATATGTTTGGAGGAAATAGCATGGCTAAAATTACAATTAGGATTTTCCTCGTAGGCTTCACCCATCCGGCATTTGTATAATTTGGGAGCAGAATCATGGAGGCATGAGCCTTGGGATGTTTACGTAGGTTTCGGTGGCTTGAACTGGATGAATATCCCAATCCTGCTCTTCTAGTTGGACTTGGGATTTATACCAGCATCTTGATACCTTGTGTATTCTTTCCTAACCCTTCTCCAGGTTGGGAACCTGAAGATACCATTTCTTGCCCACAGTCATTACTTTAGTGGAGACTTTAGGCTTTAGGGCTGGTGCCCCGATAGGTAGATACTGAGTATCGCTCACCTTGAGGGCTTTAAAACTTGTAGGCTCAATCCCTACGTCCAGGCTAATCACTGGCATGTCCCCATGTACGTAGGTAGGGTATTCTGGTTCGACATTGACCGTGATGAGGCTGTCGTTGATAATGTACTTGAGTTACTGATGGAGGGTGGATGGCACTGCCCCTGACATATGGATCCATAGTCTACCTAGCAGCAAGTTATATCCGATGGCGATGTTGAGCACCTGGAAGGATACGCAGAAGGTGTGTGGACCAATTTCTAAAGGAAGCTTGATTTCCCCCATAGACTGTCGGCGAGATCCATCAAAAGCCTGGATGACCATATGACTAGTTTTGATCCGGTTTGGATTGATCTTCATTCTTTCTAGAGTGTCGTATGGATAAATGTTGAGGGATGATCCTCCGTCAATAAGCACACCTCCGATTACATATTCAGAGGACATTATAGCTATATGCAGGGACTTGTGGTGGCACGTTCCCTCTACCGAGATATCATCGTCTGTGAAGGATATCACATTGCTGATGAAGATGTGTTCTATCACGTGACAAAATTTCTCGGTGTCTACCGTGTGTGGTAGATGGGCTTCTTCCAGCACTTTCAATAGGACGTTGTGATGGTCCTCTAAAGATAGGACCAAGTCGAGGATGGACACTATCTTAGGTGCGTCCTTCAAGCTCTGCACTATCTTAATTTCATTGTGTCCCATTAGTTTGAGGAACTCCTTGATTTTCTCTTCAGTTACCTTTTCTTTTGCATTGGTAACTGGTTTGATCACCCGCTGAGGAAGGTATAATGGATTATCCTTTGACAGGATGGTGATGTTGTTTGAAGTGGAGCCTTTAATGTCCCTGTAGTTTCATGGGACCTTCTTCAGATTGATGATTGGGTACTGAGGTCTGAAGGGCAATATTAAAGGCTCAGGTGCAGCCACCTTCACATGGTTTTGGATTTCTTGGACCCCTTTCCCTATCAGTACCAGGGGTGTGAGGATTGATTCCTTATCACAGAATACAACACCCACTGTGTCCTGGCTCCATGCAGTGGGGATCTAGAGACTGTCTTTATCTGAGAGGTCGAGAATTTGATTCCCTCTTATCAGGTCACCCTTCTCGATCAGGTCTTAAATTAGGTTACGAAGAGCCCAGCAATCTTCAGTATCATGGCCGGGTGAGTTGGAATGGTACTGACATATTTGGTCAGGTTTGAATTTTCTGGATTGAGGGTTCAATGGGGGTAACAGATCTGCAACCATCCCCTCGTTGATCAGCATCTGGAAGATTTCTTCCATTGACTGGTTCAGATTGGTGAAGTTCCTTTGAAATAAGAATTTTCTACACTCTCGGCTATACTCATTTTTGACCATCAGTTGGTCGTACGACTGGCAATGATCCCTACTTGGGATGGAATTGACTTCTGCCGTAGGAGAACGACTGCCAATGGATTGATGGATTTGCTTCAACATCTTCCTGGTGAGTTAATGTTGGTAGACAACAAGTTCAGTCAATTGCTCGATTTGTTCCTTGAGAGACATTATTTCTTGCTCCATTAGGAATCGCTTTTCAAAAGTTTCCCAATTATCTGGGCTGTTAATATTGGATTGACATGGTTCTCCAATATAGCGGAGGTACTTAGATTCTTCTCCACTAGAGGTGCTGATCATGTTGATAATTTCCTCTTTGTATTGTGGGAGAGGATTGTCTTGGACATGGGGTTGTTCAGGCTTTGTGACCATAATTTCTCCGTTGTTAATCAAGTCTTGGATTTTGTGCTTGAGAGACCAACAGTCTTGAGTGGCATGGCCCGGGGATCCGAAATGATAAGCACACTTTTTGTTGGGGTCGAAGTTCGTTCTGTTAGTGTTGCTTGGTGGAAGGAGTTGAACAATCTTCTTCTGAGCTGTCAGAAGTTTGAATACATTTTCGAAGGAATCCCGTAGAGGGGTAAAATTTCTTCGACGCCTGACTTCCATGTTTTTCTGGAATGGAGGGTTTACAGGATGTGCTGAAGCTTAGAAAGGGGTATAGTTCCTCCTTTGAATGGGTATATTGTTTGACTCGCCCTTTGAATTTTGTCCTTCTAAAACTAAGGAGACTTCTTCATCTTTCTTTTTGTGGATCCTCCAAGGATTACTCCCATAATTTTCGTATTGGATATGTTCAGCGACAGCTTCGAGGGCGGTTAGATCTTTTATCTTCCCGGATTTGAGCCCCATTTCTGCCACCTCGCCATGCTTGATCATTTCAGAGAATGGTTTTCCTATGCCTGCTAGGACCCTCTCATAATAAGTAGCTTCTTGGATATCGATGAAAGTCATAACTATTTCAGACTCATTCATGGCTAGGGTGATTTGAGTTGTGACACGTCTCCATCATTGGGCATATTCTCTGAATGATTCAGTGTTCTTTTTCTTGATTTTGGTTATTTGATATCTGTCTGGAGCCAGCTGAGATTGGAAACTGTACTGGCCGAGGAAAGCATGGGACAGTTCTTCCCAGCTGTGGATTTTAGAGTTGTTCAGACGGGCATACCAAGCTTTGGCTTCTCCGGTTAGACTATTCTGGAATAGTTGCATTCGAAGCTTCTCGTCCTCATCATAGGATACAAGCTCTCCGATGAACACTTTCAGGTGTGTGTAAGGATCCCCTAATCCGTCATATTTCTCGAAATCGGGGACTTAAAACTTCTCGGGATAACGAGCCCCAGGGAATATGCAAAGATCAGAGTAATTAACACTGCCAAATGCCCAGTCCTATTGATCGACCAGAGGGTTTATTCCATCTGTTGCATTTTCTTGAGAAGGCCACTAGCTTCTGGTTCTTTGCTTAGGGTGGTGATTTCAAGTGTTTTGTTGGTTGTGTCCTGGTTCTGCGGTCCAGGAATCTGAGTTTTGGCCTTTTCAGTATCTTGATCGCCAGCACCACTACCAGATGCTCCTGGTTCTGGATGAGCTTGAGATTGTTTCTCTTTAAAGGTCTTGCGTTGTTCTCGTATAAAACCGGCTAGCTCGGCTATCTGATTTTTTAGTCCTTCGAACTCTTCCATAGAGACAGGGGTGGATTCTGGTGGAGCACTTGAAACCATGTCCGCGGATGGACTGAGTTCTTTCTTAAACTTAGATCTGGTGACACGACCAATTTTTTACCTACAACAAAACGTAGGTGTGTCAATTTCTCGAGGTAGGTAAGGATTGGATGCATGATGTGTTTTTTAGAGTTTATCCTACAAAACCGAGGTCAGTTGTTTTGATGGCAGGATAACATGCAATATCCTGACAGGGAAAGTAAATCTTTCATTATTGATATTTACATTGTGCTCCTCAGTAATTGGAGATTTGACATAGAATTGAAAGAGGAAGTGTGACGAATGCGAATTTTGTAAATTTATTTCAATATTTTTGGAATAAATAAATATTATTGATGATTTAATTATTGAGTTAAATAATTAATTCATGAATTTGTGATAGATTAATTTAATTATATGTGTTACGTTAATTAAATTAATGTGTAGTAATTTTATAGTTCAAAGTATATATTTAATTGAGTTTATTTGATTAAATGAATTAATTAAATAAACATAATGTTACTTTAATTAATTTAATAATTAATTAGAGAATTAATGAATTGACACAATTAATAAATAAAAATATTAATTATGTGACAATGTGTTTAATGTGAGGTTGTCTTATTTTATTTAATTAATTTTAAAAAAATTAATTAATTTAATTAAAGTGTTATAATTAACTATATAGTAAATTAGTTAATTAAAATAAAGGAAAATGGGGAATGGGAGACAAACAAACAAGTCCCTATGAGAAGTTGGGGGTGGGTTAATATAACTAACCACTAACATATACGTATATTAACTAAGTACGCTTATATTATCAGACTTATATGTTGGAAAGTTGGAGAAAACTCAGAGAGAAAAGAGAAAAATTTGAGAAGTTCAGAGAGAAAAAGAGAAGAATTTGAGAATACATTGTGTGATCTTTGATTTTATCATCTTCATTACTAAAGGGTAATCTTTCTTTTAAGTTTTCAAAATCTAAATTTCTTGAAGTTCTTCATTACGTATTTTAAAGTTTTCTGTAAAAACTAGTTTTTGAAATTAAGTCATGTTATGGCTATATTTATATGGGTGTGTGTTCAAATCATGTTTATGTTTGGTATGAATGATTTAAAATTATCAAATTCATTCAATTTGGTCTTAATTGGGTTTTTGAAAAAGTTACAGAGTTCTTTTACGTCTTTGTAAAATTTCTCTGTTAAGAATCATTTTGAGTAATTAAAGTAAGTTATGATCATGTAGAGATCTGTGTATGTTAATATGATGGGCTGTGCCATATATACATGAATTACACTGATCGCACCATGAATTTTTGTATTTAATTGGCTTTCAAGAATAACAGAGTATAAAGGTTGTGTGTATAACCCATATGGGTAAAATAAATACTTTAATCATATGTTTATATTAAATTGACACATGATTTTGATTATTTTATTTTTAAACAAAGAAAATGGAATTGGAATTAGTGGATTCGATGTACTAACGAATCCGTAATGATATGTTTTATAAATTTTATCAAACTTTACAAAATTATGAAGAACAGAGAAATTTAATGTCTTGATTTGTATAATTACATAATTTAAAATGTAGAAAACAAGCTAGAAGTGATGTATCATGTTCCTGTGAAGTTTATACTCCATGGATAATATTGCAAATCAGTGTATTGGTGTAAATTGGGAAACATTGGGCAAGTTTCTGTGTTCATTGCGAACTGCATATTCTGACAGTGCGCCGCAGCGCGGCCGCGCCATTCCAAAGGATAATTGGAGTACGTCCGCGTCGTGCCGCGCACCCGCTCCGTTATAAAGAGTATTTGTAGCGCGACCGTGCCTGTCTGGGAAATTCTAAAAATTTTCTAAGTGTTAAATATTGAGTAGTATGTTTTAAATCTAATAAACATAAAGACATGCTATGCATATGATGAGATGTTGATATAAGTTTAATAACTTAGGTTATGTGATTAATTAATAAATTAATTAATTGACTTAAACCATTATTTGAGAAATCTAATAATAGATTCGAAGAACATTGTTGTGATTCAATAAATGTATTGAACTTGTGAGTAATGGACATTATGAATGTGTTGAGTAATGAACTTGTGATAATTGGAGCGCGCCCGCGTCGTGCCGCGCGCCCGCTCCGTTATAAAGATTATTTGTAACGCGGTCGTGCCTGTCTGGGAAATTCTAAAAATTTTCTAACTGTTAAATATTGAGTAGTATGTTTTAAATCTAATAAACATGAAGACATGCTATGCATATGATGGGATGTTGATATAAGTTTAATAACTTAGGTTATGTGATTAATTAATATATTAATTAATCGACTTAAACCATTATTTGAGAAATCTAATAATAGATTCGAAGAACACTGTTGTGATTTAATAAATGTATTGAACTTGTGAGTAATGGACATTATGAATGTGTTGACATGTAGGATTAAGTAAAGAACGTGAATTATAATTGTAGCTTGCGCACGAGGAAAGTTTTCTAAACTCGAATCTTTACATTTGAGCAAGTTCTAAATCTTACTTTTACATTGAGCAAGTTATAGACCTAAATTCTATATCGAGCAAAGTACTTATTCTTGATTACTCAAGTTCAGAGTTTTATATGAGATATTATGATTCTTTTAAAAGTATCATTTCAATATAAAATACTTATTCGATTGTATACCCTTCAGAAGTTATTATTCAAATTAAATATTATATATTGTTGAATTCTTTAAGACTAGCGAACCCTTATTGATTCGACTAGTCCATAGTTGATGAGCGTTCTAAATTCTAGAACTACTATTGAGTTATCCAAACCAATCTTTATTTGGTGCGGACTCTGATGTCAAACTGAGATGAACAACACTTTTAAAGTGGAATTGATGATACTTTAAGCGTTTAGGTATTGTGCACTGTATCGGTACGAAGAGTTGATCTCCCTAAGTACGAGAAGTAAAGTCCATAGTCTTATGACTGTTAAAGGTTTAACGGATAATATACTTGACAACCTAGGACATAGTTCAAGGTCTTATGACCCTCAGATGTATTTTAATTCTCGATTATTATTCTTGATTCAAAAGTTGAGCTTTCTGTTATTCAGATTTCTTTGATTTCACTAACATGTTATTATTGTCATATTTTTATACTTGCAGGCATTCGTGCTCACTCGTGCATAATAACATTACAGCTAAGAATGAACGATGTAATGAACCTTCTAGTAGTAAGGGTAAAGGAAAAGCTAACCAGTGTTGAAGACATGTTGTGTTATTGAAATGTTAAAGTTCAAGACTTATGTTTGATGATTAAGATTTATTTGTTTACGTTTCCGCAGCAGAGATTTAAGGTTAAGTATAACCTGGGATTTATTATGCATTTACTATTTTAGATGTTGTAACCCTATTATAGGGAGATGATGGATTATTTATCTATTTAATGAATTTATATTATTATGGGTAGATAGTCTTATGATATTTGAACAGTGAACACCAAATTCTGTGGAAATTAAGATACCAGATTTGGGGGTGTCACAAGTTGGTATCAGAGCCGTAGGTTATGAACCTTAGGTGGGGGGAAACCTTAGGATAGTAGGCCTCGAGAATATAGAAATGATAACTCTCATTGAATTCTAAGAAAGATAATAAATTACTTTATGTGCTATGTGTTTATAATTATATACTTGCTTGAGTATCGATTAGCATCACTTAATAACTAAGACTTAAAACTTATTTTCTAAGGATGTCAGATACTGGAGGAGCTAGTCAGCCCAGGGATATTGTACCCCTAGAGACTAGAGATGAGGAGCCCTGAGACATACATATAGTCTGGGAGCAGCTAGTTCAGCCAGAGCCGTCTCCTTTGATCACAATCATTGGTCGGGAGCATGAGCCAGAGATTGACTCAGAGGAGGACCCTGAGGAGTTTGAGATCCCGACTGAGGCAGCCGAGGAGGAGGAGGAGGAAGACCCTGACGAGTTCCCACCGAACTCTGTCAGCGCTAATATGTATGATTTATTGTATGATCGCAAC
Organism: Panax notoginseng; assembly: GCA_016801055.1. Lineage (NCBI taxonomy): Eukaryota > Viridiplantae > Streptophyta > Magnoliopsida > Apiales > Araliaceae > Panax > Panax notoginseng. Next base: position 86,781,462 of record CM029021.1, on the reverse strand, counting down.
ATAGAGTTACGAGATACGATTCAGGAGTTACGAGATTCGTAAAGGTGATTATTTTTCGTAAATGATATTATTTTTGTAAAAGATATTTTGGTAAAGGATGTGATTTTATACTCGTAAGGGGTATTATTGCTTTCGTATTCGTAAGGTATATCGTTTTTGTAAGGGATATCATTTTTGTAAGGGATATTGTTATGTTTCTTCGTAAATGAGGTTGCTTTTCGTAAATAATATTATTTTTTTCGTAAATGATATTATTTTTTTGTGAAAGAGTATTTTGCTAAAGGACGTGATTTGATACTCGTAAAGGGTATTATTGTTTTCGTATTTGTAAGGGAGATTATTTTCTTCATAAGTGATATTACTTCTTCAATATCATTATGCAGAAATATTGGTTGAACTTTTTATCAAATTTAGAACTTTTTCATGTCAGAGTTACTATTCATAAGTTACTATTCATGAGTTACTATTCACGAGTACTATTCACGAAGCGTGATGATGTTTTTGTGAAATTTCTATCTTTTAGTGTCGAAGTTACTATTCACGTATACGACACTATTCACGAATACGGCACTATTCACGAATACGGCACTGTTCACCGAAAAATGAAATATTCTTCTTTTTGTCCAAAATATCTATTCTGGATACTAGCTTTGATTGTATCCATGTTTTGATCATATTGTTTTTATTATCATATATAACATTTTTATAATCCTGGTGATGAAATGTCTCTTTGACTTAAGTGTAGAGATGGATAGATTATTGGTATAACCATGACTATGGGTTCTCTTTGGCCAGTAGTGTAAAGATGAATTGTTGACTGGTATGATCATGACCATTGAATTTACAATTGAATATCTTTAGCTTAAGGGCAAAAGGGGAATTAATCAACACGATTATAATTATTAGTTATATAAATTCTGAAATGATTATATATTTCTTTGAGATATTAATATCTTTGGCCTGTAGTGCAAAGATGAACTGTTGATGAATATCTTTAGCCTGTAGTGCAAAGATGATCTGTTGATTTATGAATATCTTTGGCTCGTAGTGCAAAGATGAATTTATTAGTATGATTATGAACAGGAACTGTGATTTGGTATAACCATGATCTTTGATGTTTCAGGTAAAGATATGTGATGAAAATTATATTCGTCTTGAGTGCGAAGAGGAATTTAGTAACATAAATATGATTATGAATTATTCACCTGATTGTGGACAGGAATTGTTGATTGATGTTACAGGAATAAAATATTGTTGATGGACTTTTAACATGAAGAAGAAAATAGACGTTTTGGTCTGTTTAACTCTTCTAATGGATTGTTCGTTCCGCTGCAACTATGGTTGAAAAGTTTTATCATCTACCATATGTTCTAAATCTCTGATTTATTACTGACGAATGCTATTGATAATTTGATTATCTTTAGTCATGATATTCTTTACTGGGCTATTTGTGCTCACCCTTTTGCTTCACAATTCTTTTCAGGTATTAAGAGTGTAGCTGGGTCGAGCGGGGATAACAGGAGAATAGAACGAGGGTCTATAACTGTTGAAGTTTCCCACCAAATCGTATGGAAATCATTGTATTGAGAACTTTAAATGTGTGTGTCGTATTATATACGCCATTTAACCATTAATTTTGGTGACCTAAATAGGGTGAGGTGTTGTCCAATGTTGAGGCACCATGAGAGTTACAAGGTGGTATCAATAATATTTATATTAAAATTTACAGTTTTAACTGTGGTCGTAATTTGTACGGCAGTTTAAAAGTTAGAATTTAAAGATTTGTATTTGGATTTTTGAGGGTCCGATTGACTATCGAAGCTTGATTGAGGGTCCGATTGACTGTCAAAACTTAATTGATGGTCTGATTGACTGTTGGACTTAATTGAGGGTCCGATTGACTGTCAGAGCTTTATTGATGGTCCGATTGACTGTCGAAGCTTGATTGATGGTCCGATTGACTGTTGGAGCTTGATTGATGGCCCGATTGACAGTCAGAGATTGATTGATGGTTCGATTGACCGTCAGATCTTGATTGGTGGTCTGATTAACTGTCGAAGCTTGATTAATGGTCCGATTAACCGTCTGAGCTTGATTGATTGTCTGATTGACTGTCGAAGCTTGCTTGATGGTTCGATTGACTGTCGGACCTTGATTGACGGTCCGATTGACTGTCGGAGCTTGATTTATGGTCCGATTGACTGTCAGAGATTAATTACCGATATTGGGAATTGGATTTAACTGGAGTACCGATAATGTGGATCGGATTTAGGTTGAATGACCGGCGTTGGTGGCCGAATTTGGGATAATTGATGGTTTTGCCCTCCTACCGGGTTAGTATTAGTGAAAGGAAAATTTTTAGTGTCTATAGATTCCCCTCTTTATCATGTCCATGAAACGTAGTGGAATGGATAGGATAAAGATTAGTAAACACTGGAAATAGATAATGCTAGAGCCAATTTGAAGACTGGGCGTCTTGGAGTAGAATAAGACTACTTTTGGCTAAGTGCGTTATCACTTGCTGGGGATGACGATGTCTTGTATAGCCATTGATGGTATCAGGAAGTTACCACGAGCTAATTTTGTCATTCTCTGCCGTGGATGATGTTACTCACGATAATTTATTTGACTTTGATGATATTGGTGGAGGGAAACTATCACAGATTTTTCCATCTTGATCTGCCGGGGATGAAGTTCTCTATAATAGCTTGGTATACTGAGGAGGTGGATATGATTGATAATACCTCAGTGATCCCCTTTGAGGATGTATATAACATATTCCATCATCTGTCTTTTGTGAAGATGGATTATTGTAGGACGCTCGACCGTAGATCATCTCCCGACGTCTCAGGGGCTAGTTTGACGGTTGAAATACTATTGGGGTTGAGCCAACAGTGGGATATTACTTAGGTCAGAAGTAGAACTTCACTGGAGTTGAACCAACAGTAGAAATTAACTTCAGTCAGTACTTGAACTTCGCTAGACTGGAACCAACGGTCGAAATTGACTTCGGTCAGTACCCGAACATCGCTGGAGTTGAACTAACAGCTGAAATAGATTTCGGTCAGTACCCGAACTTCGCTGGACTGGAACCAACGGTTGAAATTGAATATGGTCAGTACCTGAACTTCGCTGGAGTTGAACCAACGACTGAAATAGATTTTGGTCAGTACCCGAACTTCACTAGGGTTGAACCAAAGGCTGAAATAGACTTCGGTTAGTACCAGAACTTCGTTGAACTGGAACCAACGGTTGAAATTTCTTTGGTTAATACCCGAACATCACTGGGCTTTTTCCAATGACTGAAATTAATTTTGATCAGTACTCGAACTTCGCTGGAGTTGAACCAACGGTTGAAATTGACTTCGGTCAGTACCCGAACTTCGCTGGAGTAGAACCAATGGTTGTAATGGACTTCGGTCCGTACCCGAACTTCACTGGAGTTGAACCAACGGTTTAAATAGACTTTGTTCAGTACCCGACCTTTGCTGGAGTTGAACCAACGGTTGAAATGGACTTCTGTCAGTACCCGAACTTTGCTAGAGTTGAACCAACGGTTGAAATAGACTTTGGTCACTACCCGAACTTCAAAAATGGCCGTTTTCGGTAGTTTAGCGTAATTCTTGCGCATTTCTTTGGCGGTTTGATCTGTTGATTCTCGGGTATGGTTTCAGGATGAATGTCAAGGGTCTCTGTGGAGTTTCCCTTTCTGTCAGGATTGCACTGCTTGGACGCATGTTTTCAGGACAAACCGCTCAGTCGCGTAGCGATTTCTCTTCAGATTTGACTCGGCAGCCCGTTTGAACTCCGCTTCGAGTCGAACCAAACTGGGCCTGGGGGGGAATGGGACCCACTTGAGCTACCGCAGTCAGAGGTGTGGCAGTCACAGGTGGAGGTGCGGCCACCAGGATTATATAATTTGCTGTGAGATTTTTCATTTGCAAGTTTCTCGTTTCAGCAGTGAAAAGATTTTCGATCTTTTTTTCAGTTCTACGGAGTTTTGGTAGTCGAATTTTGATTTTGTCAGTTCCTATGCATTTAGCGCGGCATAGGTAACGTTTTTTATCTTTCTTTCACAGTTTTCGTTCGTTAAAAGCATGTGAACCACCTAGGGTGCTTTTAGACGCAATGTACGCAAAATGTATGCCTATATGACCTGCTAAAAATTTTTTGTCTACATATGTATGCATATATTTCTTTAATGCAAGTTTGGATTTAAGAAAATTTAGGTTCTGAGACAGTATTATTTTGAGCTTTTTGGTCAGTCTAATCATCCTTTTTTAGGCCTGGCGAGCCTAGATTTTCAACTAAAAAATGTCTATGGTATTTTGAAGACCATGTGAGGCTAGTTTTTGATTTCATTGGATATATATGAAGTATTTCTATTTTTTGTAGGTGTGCTACTGAATGGCCACCTAGGCATGCATGTGTGCATGTGGACAGTCCATATTACAAAGGAAACCCTAGCAATAAATTTCCAAAATCTTGGAGTGTTTAGAAGCATGCTTTTTTGGCTCTGTGGGGAGTTTTGTATTGACCCATGCAGGTTTAGAGTGTTTGGGGGGTTTTGGGCTGACCCATGCATGTTCTAATACTTAGATATGTATGTTGTACTGATTAAAAATTATAAGCCACGGGTTCTAGGGTTACCACACCCCATCTGAGGTGGTTTTTTGAGTTTTATATTTGCGATGGATCACGATAGATCGGGCTCTAGCAAGGCATCGTCAGGATTTAGATGGAGGACAGCTTTAGAGGTGCCTGAGGCCCGTCCAGCTAGGACACCTTGTAGATTAGTGGGGAGCAGGATTCGTCCAGCATAAGACGAACAACCACTGGATATTAACGATGAGGAGTCTCAGTTTGCTGCTCCTGCTCCTGCTGAGGCGCCACATGCTGAGGTCTTAGGCATTGTTGTGCCTACTCAAGAGCTATTGGGCGAATTGAGTCGCTATCCTTCGAGATATCTTCAGGCCAATGAGGTGAGTTGAAGTCTTTCTTCTCTCTGGATTCTTTTCCCATCCTCTAGCCATTCTCGGGGCACATGTTTTTGACATGGGTTGGTTTTTGACGCAGGTCCCTGGCTTGACGCAGCCTCAGGGGAACTAGTTCATCGTGCACTCCCTGTATCACACTTTGCATGAGGATTATAGGGAGATCATACATGGATGGGGATTTCAAGTCTTCTTTTCGATCCTGCCCCGTCGTTGCCCCTTGGGGTATATGAGGGCTTTGTCTAAGTGCTGGTTCCACTAGACCTAGTCCCTTCATCTGATAGACTGTGAGGTGATGATGACTACTATAGATTGGAGATTTATCACCGGCATTAAGTTTGAGGGCGAGACAGTGCCTGTCGTGTCTGATATTTTACCCACCGCAGTCAGGTCCCTGTTGGGAGTGCCTCAATCGACACTCAAGGGTAGGGCAGTTCGATCTGGTCCCTTCAGTATAGATGCCCAGAACGGGACTCTGCAGTTGCCTCCACCTGATGATCGGAATGTTAGAGATCACATTCTGAGGCAATTGTTTTTGTCAATCATCAGGGGTTATTTTGTGGCGGACAACTCGTAGACTATGTCATTTTCTTTGATCAGCGCCATGTAGCATATAGAACGCCTCAACAACTTTGACTGGGGCTCCTATACGTTTACCTATTTCCTCCGGGGCATTCGACTGCTGTCGGAGGGTGTAATGGAGGCTTGGCTAGGATTCCATCAGTTTTTGCTTGTGAGTACATCTTTTGTACCTTTTTGACTTTTGCACTTATTTTTGGCAGTTTTGGTCACTGAGGACTTTTGATATTTGTATGGATAGCTTTGGGCTTTTGAGAGGCACACTTGCCTACAGCCCCTTTCAGCATTAGGTCTGGAGACCTAACCATGTGGTCGGAGATGGCATCACTCCATTTTAATGGAAGTACCTGTTGTTGAGGGATTTACTCATGCACGTTTGCAGTTGAAGCTTTTGACGGTGGGTTGGATCACTTGGACGTCGTATACATCTGATCATTTGACCGTCAGATTTGATGGAGGCCTCCCTACTGGCCGGGAGTTTGATTTATCGACCCGCAAAGTCCCTATGTTGACGGAGGGAGGTTGGGAGTTCTATCTTGGAGAGCGTGACTGTAACGACCCCAAAATAGGTTCATTCCATCCAACCTATTCTGAGTCGCCAAATACATGGTACAGAAAACAACTACAACTTTATTACAACAATTGTCGTGCAAAATACAACAACACATATACTGTGAGTTTGGATACAAATATATACCAAATGTGACTCATGTTCCAACCGTGGACATCACCTCACAATAACACCTTACATAAAGGTATAGTCAAAAACTGTTTTAGAAATTAAAATCTTTGGGAAGTGCTCAAGGAAACCTTCGTACATGGGAGGCCACGCGTCTAGGTTATGATAGATATCATATGGCCACAGAATTATCCTTGGTTGACCCAATAGACCCCAAAGAAAAACGAGAAGATTACTATCATATTCTTCCCAATGGTGAGTCTTCTCTTGACATATCATTATCTCTACTGTCTCTAATTGAGAATTATACTTTAAACAAACACCAAGATTATATAGGTAGTGCTCGTATATATACTCAGCAAGTGGATGAGCACATCCCTGTCTTATGATGACACGAGGTTGTATGTCGTTAGACATCTTGTATGATAGTGGCAAAACCACCCTTCCAACGTTGGGTACACCTTACCCTATTGGATTCACCAAATATAACTACTAATGAACTTTTCTATAATACTGCTTCGGGAGAACATCCACAGCTAGAGACCACTGTTCTATTTCCTCGTTACCCTCGCTCGACCCAGCTACACTCTTATTACCTGAAAGGAATTGTGAAGCAAAAGGGTGAGACACAACTAGCCCAGTAAAGAATATCATGACTAAAGATAATTAAATTATCAGTAGCCTTCATCAATAATAAAATCAGAGATTTAGAACATATGGTAAATGATAAAAATTTCAACCATAGTTGCAGCGGAACGAGCAATCCATTAGAAGAGTCAAATAGACTATAAAGTCTATTATCTTCTCCATGTTAAAAAATCCATCAACAATGTTTTATCCCTGTAACATCAATCAACAGTTCCTTTCCACAATCATATGAATAACTCATAATCATAATTGTGATTCTAAATTTTTCTTCGCACCCAGGACGAAGAATATTTTCATCACATGTCTTTACCTGAAACATCAAAGATCATGGTTATACCAAATCACAGTTCCTGTTCATAATCATACTAATAAATCCATCTTTGCACTACGACCAAAGATATTCAACAACAGTTTATCTTTGCACTACGGGCCAAAGATATTCATCAACAGACCATCTTTGCACTACAGGCCAAAGATATTCATCTACAATTCATCTTTGCACTACAGGCCAAAGATATTCCTCAACCGTTCATCTTTGCATTACTGGCCAAAGATATTCAACAACAGGTCATCTTTGCACTACGGGCCAAAGATATTCATCTACAATTCATCTTTGCACTACAGGCCAAAGATATTCCTCAACAATTCATATTTGCACTACATGCCAAATATATTAATACCTCAAAGAATATATAATCATTTAAGAATTTATATAAACAATAATTATAACCATGTTGATCATTTCACCTTTGCACTTAAGCTAAAGATATTCAATTATAAATTTAATGGTCATGATCATACCAGTCAACAATTCAACTTTGCACTACTGGCCAAAGAGAACCCATAGTCATGATCATACCAATAATTTACCCATCTTTACACTCAAGCGAAGAGAATTTCAACATCAAGGTTATAAAAATGTTATATATGATTATAAAAATAATATGGTCAAAACATGGATTTAATTTCAAGAGCAATATTCATAAATCAACTATAATTTGGTTAGGAAAAAGAAACCAATTTTGGCGTGAATAGTAACTCATGAATAGTAACCTCGACTCAAAAAAGAAAAATTCCACAATAAATCTATACCAATATTTCGGTATAATGATATTGAAAGGATAACATTTCTTAAGCTTTAAATAAACAATTTATTTAAATGTTTACACTTTACTAATTAATGCATTTAATTTCATCATAAAATGTCAACTTCTTAAGATTTCATCATCATATAGCCAAAAACCCTCTTCAAAAATTTGCATATACCTCATATAGGAATTCTAGCCTAAAATCTCTATTTTCCAATTTTCTTTGCCTCACAAAACAATTTAATTCATTACTCTTAACAAGACCATTTTTCATAAAAAAAATACCAAATCAGTTCCAAAAAAATTTCTTTTCTGGGATTTAGCATAATATAGTCCCATAGTGAACATATATTTTTCTCAGAATTTTTAAAAGTCATTTACTATTTTTCATATGGCCAAAATAGCCGAATATTTAAACATTTATCAAAAATTGTACTTTTGTCTAAAAATTCTGAAATTTACAGAGTATACTTCTATCATATACATGTACTCCCAATAAAAATTTCATCAATTTTGGAGTTAACCACAAGGAATTATAAGCTGTTACTTTTAAAATAGTTTTTTCTCATAAAATTCATAACTCTTAATCTATGCATCCAAAAATCACCATTTTTGGACACAATCAAGAAAACTCATCAAAATTTCGTTTCAAATTTTTCCAGAATTTTTGAAGATCAGAAAAATTACGAAACTGAAAATCATAACAACCCTTAAAATCCCTTAATATCCCTTACTATCCCTTACCTCAAAAGAGCAGTACTTCTGATCGGTATAAGGCTGAAGGAAACTTGCACTGATGAATAGCAACTCACCAAGTATCTAAATACTCACAAAATACACTCAATAATCTAGAGAGAGAGAAAGAGAGAAAGCTTATGTTTCTGGTGTGATTTTCAATTCTAACTTAGCCCTCTATTTATAGGAAAATTTTGGTAGGTTTGACCTGCAACCTGATGGCTTTACCTGCTACTATTCCCACCCACCACATTTGAAATATAATTCAGCACATTTCTTCACCAACCACAAGTGGGGCCCACCAATTCTAGAATTTTCCACCAAAATGATAAACTCCGAAAATTCAACAATTTCTGAACCAGTCATCTCGTAAAATTCATAACAAATCATACATTCATTTTTAACGGTTCAAAATTTGTGGACATATACTCAACTTATATATGTATAACATATCCAAATATTACTACGATCCAACGGTCGGATTAAAAATTATAACCCCCGCAAAATATCTCAAAAACCCTGATTTTTAATACCTCCATTCCGACAAAAATACTGATAAAACCTCAACATTAACTCCTTCATTTTAACCACAAAAATATATCCCTCATTTATATCCACATAAAATAAATATTTTTTATCATATAAATCAATAATTAATTATTCACAAATAATATTACAGAATCACATTTATGACAACCAGGCGTTCCCAGGAAAGAGGGGGCTTTCCAATAAGGATTTTCCTTACTAGCGCGCAATTAGATGACCAAACCTCTCCTTAGACAGAACTTTCTAGACATTGCCAATAATGCTATCTAATAATACTATTCAAATAATATGAATTATTGATCTGATAATGGAAAATACTGTGCAGCAGCAACATTATTGAACAACAATAATATAAAATTTCAACGTAGCAATTATTGAATCAATAAAATAAAATATTGAACAGTAATTACTGTAACAATTATTGAGTAGTGCCTTCCTACGTAAGAATCAATAATTTCAAAAATACTGTGCAATACCGTGTGCTACTGTGCAATAACGCGTATTACTGTATTTTAACCACCGGGTATTTCAACAGTATTAACGATAACAACTACGCCGTTATTTGTAAAAACTCAAATTTGTCGTTTTTCTTCACCCGACAGTTATTCGTTATGGGGCCCACAAATAGCTGCGCCGTCGTACGAATATTCTCCGACAGAAAGAATATTCCACGACCAAACGAATATTCCCCGACAACAATGATTATTTTATAACCACTTGCTTATTTTGAAAAAAATTTTATATTTCACCCATAACTTTAAACTTTTATCAATTTAACCATTTACTGACTAGTAATTATAAGAAAAATTGATACTTTTATTTCATAAAATTCGGGGTCTTACAATCTCCCCTCCTTATGAAATTTCGTCCCCGAAATTTACGTACCTGGTATTTCGAAGAGTTGAGAATACCTTGCTTCCATTTCAGATTCTATCTCTCAGATCATCATGATTTCTCCATTGCTCATCTCCCATGATAACTTCATTTGGGTTCCTCATTTGTTGGGAAGTCATGACAACCGCCATCCCTCGAACTACTCGGCTTTGACTTGTCTGGTGCAGCATTTGGCGTCATCATTACCGTTGGAATATACCTTTCTATAGGACATATTCCTCCTCAACTGCCTCTTCGTACTCCTCATTCATGATCTGAATCATCAATCTTCGATCCATATCGGATTCAGGTTGACCGCTATGTACAGGGTAATTCAAAACTCGATGTTGGGTTCTCCCAATTGCTTTCCAAAAAGAGAAATTCATATCATCTATTTTAGCCTTCTTAGATCGAACATCTCTTTCCACAATATCCACGTGTCGTGCGGCTTTTGCCCATGCATCACTTATTCTCACTCGTTCAATTTTTTCTTCTTTCAGCTCAGATTCCATTTTTATCATCTTATACTCTGCCAAAGAATGCTTCTGTTCAAGCATCACATATCGGGTAACACAAGCTTGAATTGTTGCATCCTTTTGTTCCACGACCGCCTGTCGTTCTTCTGCCTGCTCTTCTAACTCATGAATACGATTTTGAAATTCTACATTTTGATCATATAATACCTCTAATAAACTCTCCTCTGGAACTTCTCTTCCTCTTCTTCCTCAGTCTCAGCTGTTACCTCTGCGACTATCTCGGGTGCAACTATCAATTCTTCACTCACCACATAGATATCTCTAATTCCTTCTTCGTCTGACATCACATTATCATGGTTAGTGATTAGAGGTATCCCCACAGTCTCATTCACTCCATTGTTAGCATTCTCAGCTGCCATTCTCAAATACTGCCATAAAATAAGGGTTAATTAAACAAATTAACATATCACATAATATCCCAATATTATGACTAACCAACAAATAAGCTTAGGTAGGACACACTAGCGAAGGATTTACGCATCTCTCCCCTCCTAGTTATATTCCCCGATCTCCACCAGAGATCATATCCCTAAGCTCTGATACCAACTGTAACTCAGGACACCAACCTATGTCAGCACCTTACATTGATACCTATCAGTTTGCCACCGCAGAACGGCGTCCCCTACGGAGAGTCTGGCTTCGGTGCATCCCCCATCAACAGGAAGTCACCAGCGAGAGGCTCGGGGCTCTTTACTTATAGCTCTGATACCAAATGTAACTCTTGTTCCAACCGTGGACATCACCTCACAATAACACCTTACATAAAGGTATAGTCAAAAACTGTTTTAGAAATTAAAATCTTTGGGAAGTGCTCAAGGAAACCTTCGTACATGGGAGGCCACGCGTCTAGGTTATGATAGATATCATATGGCCACAGAATTATCCTTGGTTGACCAATAGACCCCAAAGAAAAACGAGAAGATTACTATCATATTCTTCCCAATGGTGAGTCTTCTCTTGACATATCATTATCTCTACTGTCTCTAATTGAGAATTATACTTTAAACAAACACCAAGATTATATAGGTAGTGCTCGTATATATACTCAGCAAGTGGATGAGCACATCCCTGTCTTATGATGACACGAGGTTGTATGTCGTTAGACATCTTGTATGATAGTGGCAAACCACCCTTCCAACGTTGGGTACACCTTACCCTATTGGATTCACCAAATATAACTACTAAATGAACTTTTCTATACTGCTTCGGGAGAACATCCACAGCTAGAGACCACTGTTCTATTTCCTCGTTACCCTCGCTCGACCCAGCTACACTCTTATTACCTGAAAGGAATTGTGAAGCAAAAGGGTGAGCACAACTAGCCCAGTAAAGAATATCATGACTAAAGATAATTAAATTATCAGTAGCCTTCATCAATAATAAATCAGAGATTTAGAACATATGGTAAATGATAAAAATTTCAACCATAGTTGCAGCGGAACGAGCAATCCATTAGAAGAGTCAAATAGACTATAAAGTCTATTATCTTCTCCATGTTAAAAATCCATCAACAATGTTTTATCCCTGTAACATCAATCAACAGTTCCTTTCCACAATCATATGAATAACTCATAATCATAATTGTGATTCTAAATTTTTCTTCGCACCCAGGACGAAGAATATTTTCATCACATGTCTTTACCTGAAACATCAAAGATCATGGTTATACCAAATCACAGTTCCTGTTCATAATCATACTAATAAATCCATCTTTGCACTACGACCAAAGATATTCAACAATAGTTTATCTTTGCACTACGGGCCAAAGATATTCATCAACAGACCATCTTTGCACTACAGGCCAAAGATATTCATCTACAATTCATCTTTGCACTACAGGCCAAAGATATTCCTCAACGTTCATCTTTGCATTACTGGCCAAAGATATTCAACAACAGGTCATCTTTGCACTACGGGCCAAAGATATTCATCTACAATTCATCTTTGCACTACAGGCCAAAGATATTCCTCAACAATTCATATTTGCACTACATGCCAAATATATTAATACCTCAAAGAATATATAATCATTTAAGAATTTTATATAAACAATAATTATAACCATGTTGATCATTTCACCTTTGCACTTAAGCTAAAGATATTCAATTATAAATTTAATGGTCATGATCATACCAGTCAACAATTCAACTTTGCACTACTGGCCAAAGAGAACCCATAGTCATGATCATACCAATAATTTACCCATCTTTACACTCAAGCGAAAGAGAATTTCAACATCAAGGTTATAAAAATGTTATATATGATTATAAAAATAATATGGTCAAAACATGGATTTAATTTCAAGAGCAATATTCATAAATCAACTATAATTTGGTTAGAAAAAGAAACCAATTTTGTCGTGAATAGTAACTCATGAATAGTAACCTCGACTCAAAAGGTTAGAAATTCCACAATAAAAATCTATACCAATATTTCGGTATAATGATATTGAAAGGATAACATTTCTTAAGCTTATAAACAATTTATTTAAATTATTTACACTTTACTAATTAATGCATTTAATCATCATAAAATGTCAACTCTTAAGATTTCATCATCAATAGCCAAAACCCTCATCAAAAATCTGCATATACCTCATATAGGATTCTCAAGCCATAAAATCCTATTTTCCAATTTTCTTTCCTCACAAAACATATTTAATTCATTTACTCATAACTAGACCATTTTCATAAAAAATACCAAATCAGTTCAAAAAAATTTCTTTTCTGGGATTTAGCATAATATAGTCCCATAGTGAACATATATTTTTCTCAGAATTTTTAAAAGTCATTTACTATTTTTCATATGGCCAAAATAGCCGAATATTTAAACATTTATCAAAAATTGTACTTTTGTCTAAAAATTCTGAAATTTACAGAGTATACTTCTATCATATACATGTACTCCCAATAAAAATTTCATCAATTTTGGAGTTAACCACAAGGAATTATAAGCTGTTACTTTTAAAATAGTTTTTTCTCATAAAATTCATAACTCTTAATCTATGCATCCAAAAATCACCATTTTTGGACACAATCAAGAAAACTCATCAAAATATCATTTCAAATTTTTTCAGAATTTTTGAAGATCAGAAAAATTACGAAACTGAAAATCATAACAACCCTTAAAATCCCTTAATATCCCTTACTATCCCTTACCTCAAAAGAGCAGTACTTCTGATCGGTATAAGGCTGAAGGAAACTTGCACTGATGAATAGCAACTCACCAAGTATCTAAATACTCACAAAATACACTCAATAATCTAGAGAGAGAAAGAGAGAAAGCTTATGTTTCTGGTGTGATTTTCAATTCTAACTTAGCCCTCTATTTATAGGAAAATTTTGGTAGGTTTGACCTGTAACTGATGGCTTTACCTGCTACTATTTCCACCACCACATTTGAAATATAATTCAGCACATTTTTTCACCAACCACAAGTGGGGCCCACCAATTCTAGAATTTTCCACCAAAATGATAAACTCCGAAAATTCAACAATTTCTAAACCAGTCATCTCGTAAAATTCATAACAAATCATACATTCATTTTTAACGGTTCAAAATTTGTGGACATTACTCAACTTATATATGTATAACATATCCAAATATTACTACGATCCAACGGTTCGGATTAAAAATTATAACCCCGCAAAATATCTCAAAAACCCTAATTTTTAATACCTCCATTCCGACAAAAATACTGATAAAAACCTCAACATTAACTCCTTCATTTTAACCACAAAAATATATCCCTCATTTATATCCACATAAAATAAATATTTTCTTATCATATAAATCAATAATTAATTATTCACAAATAATATTACAGAATCACATTTATGACAACCAGGCCGTTCCAGGAAAGAGGGGGCTTCCAATAAGGATTTCTCCTTACTAGCGCGCAATTAGATGACCAAACCTCTCCTTAGACAGAACTTTCTAGACATTGCCAATAATGCTATCTAATAATACTATTCAAAAAATATGAATTATTGATTCTGATAATGGAAAATACTGTGCAGCAACAATTATTGAACAACAATAATATAAAATTACAACGTAGCAATTATTGAATCAATAAAATAAAATATTGAACAGTAATTACTGTAACAATTATTGAGTAGTGCCTTCTTACGTAAGAATCAATAATTTCAAAAATACTGTGCAATACCGTGTGCTACTGTGCAATAACGCGTATTACTGTATTTTAACCACCGGGTATTTTAACAGTATTAACGATAACAACTACGCCGTTATTTGTAAAAACTCAAATTTGTCGTTTTTCTTCACCCGACAGTTATTCGTTATGGGGCCCACAAATAGCTGCGCCGTCGTACGAATATTCTCCGACAGAAAGAATATTCCACGACCAAACGAATATTCCCCGACAATAATGATTATTTTATAACCACTTGCTTATTTTGAAAAAAATTTTATATTTCACCCATAACTTTAAACTTTTATCAATTTAACCATTTACTGACTAGTAATTATAAGAAAAATTGAATACTTTTATTTCATAAAATTCGGGGTCTTACAGTTACTATTCATGAGTTACTATTTACGATTTACTATTCATGAGTTACGAATATTACTCTTGAGATTAAAACTATATGTTGACCATATTATTTTTATCATCATATATAACATTTTTATAACCCTGATGTTAAAATTCTCTTTCACTGGAGTGTAAAGATGGGTAGATTACTGGTATGATCATGACTAGGGTTCTCTTTGGCCTGTAGTGCAAAGTTGAATTGTGACTGGTATGATCATGACCATTGAATTTATAATTGAATATCTTAAGCTTAAGTGCAAAGGTGAATTGATCAACATGGTTATAATTATTGTTTATATAAATTCTGAAATGATTATATATTTCTTTGAGATATGAATATATTCGGCCTGTAGTGCAAATATGAATTGTTGATGAATATCTTTGGCATGTAGTGCAAAGATGGCCTGTTGATGAATATCTTTGGCCTGTAGTGCAAAGTTGAACTGTTGTTGAATATCTTTGGCCTGTAGTGCAAAGATGAACTGTTGTTGAATATCTTTGGCCCGTAGTGCAAAGATGGTTTGTTGATGAATATCTTTGGCCCGTAGTGCAAAGATGGATTTGTTAGTATAATTATAAACAGGAACTGTGATTTGGTATAACCATGATCTTTGATATTTCAGGTAAAGACAGGTGATGAAAATATTTTTCGTCCTGGGTGCGAAGAAAAATTTATAGTCACAATTATGATTATGAGTTATTCATATGATTGTAGAAAGGAACTGTTGAGTGATGTTACATGGATAAAATATTATTGGTGGATTTTTAACATGGAGAAGATAATAGACTTTATAGTCTATTTGACTCTTCTAATGGATTGCTCGTTCCGCTGCAACTGTGGTTGAAATTTTTATCATTTACCATATGTTCTAAATCTCTGATTTATTGTTGATGAAGGCTATTGATAATTGAATTATCTTTAGTCATGATATTCTTTACTGAGCTAGTTGTGCTCACCCTTTTGCTTCACAATTCCTTTCAGGTAATAAGAATGTAGCTGGGTCGAGCGGGGGTAACAAGGGAATAGAACGGTGGTCATCATTTAGTAGTTATATTTGGTGAAGAAAATAGGGTGAGGCGAACCCAACGTTGGAAGGGTGTTTTGTCACTATCATACAAGATGTCTAATGACATACAACATCGTGTCATCATAAGACAGGGTTGTGCTCATTCACTTGCTGAGTATATCTATGGGCACTACCTATATAATCTTGGTGTTTGTTTGAAGTATAATTCTCAATTAGAGACAGTGGAGATAATGATAAGTCAAGAGAAGACTCACCATTGGGAAGAATATGATAGTAATGTTCTCGTTTTTCTTTGGGGTCTATTGGGTCAACCAAGGATAATTCTGTGGCCATATGATATCTATCATAACCTAGACGCGTGGCCTCCCATGTACGAAGGTTTCCTTGAGCACTTCCCAAATATTCTAATTTCTAAAACAGTTTTTGACTATACCTTTATGTAAGGTGTTATTGTGAGGTGATGTCCACGGTTGGAACATGAGTCACATTTGGTATATATTTGTATCCAGACTCACAGCATATGTGTTGTTGTATTTTGCACGACAATTGTTGTAATAAAGTTGTAGTTGTTTTCTGTACCATGTATTTGACGACTCAGAATGGGTTGGGTGGAATGGACCTGTTTTGGGGTCGTCACAGGTGGTATCAGAGCTTAGGGATATGATCTTTGGCGGAGATCGGGGAATATAACTAGGAGGGGAGAGATGAGTAAATCCTTCGCTAGTGTGTCCTACCTAAGCTTATTTGTTGGTCAGTCATAATATCGAGATATTATGTGATATGTTAATTTGTTAAATACCCTTGTTTTGAAGCTGTATTCTAGAAAGATATCTGAAATACAGAAGATGAGCAATGGAGGAAATCATGATGATAAGGAAGATGGAATCTGAAATGAAAGCAAGGTATTCTCAACTCTTTGAAATACCAGGTACGTAATTTCGGGGACGAAATTTCATAAGGAGGGGAGATTGTAAGACCCCGAATTTTATGAAATAAAAGTATTCAATTTTTCTATTCAGTAAATGGTTAAATTGATAAATGTTAAAGTTAAGGGTGATATATAAATTTTTTCAAAATACAAAGTGGTTATAAAATATTCATTGTTGTCGGGGAATATTCGTTTGGTCGTGGAATATTCTTTCTGTCGGGGAATATTCGTACGACGGCGCAGCTATTTGTGGGCCCCATAACGAATAACTGTCGGATGAAGTAAACGACAAATTTGAGTTTTTACAAATAACGACGTAGTTGTTACCATTAACACTGTTGGAATACTCGGTGGTTAAAATACAGTAATACGCGTTATTGCACAGTAGCACGGTATTGCACAGTATTTTTGAAATTATTGATTCTTACGTAGGAAGGCACTACTCAATAATTGTTACAGTAATTACTGTTCAATATTTTATTTTATTGATTCAATAATTGCTACGTTGAAATTTTATATTATTGTTGTTCAATAATTGTTGCTGCACAGTATTTTCTATTATCAGATCAATAATTCATATTATTTGAATAGTATTATTAGATAGCATTATTGGCAATGTCTAGAAAGTTCTGTCTAAGGAGAGGTTTGGTCATCTAATGCGCGTAGTAAGGAGAAATCCTTATTGGAAAGCCCCCTCTTTCCTTGGGAACGGCCTGGTTGTCATAAATGTGATTCTATAATATTATTTATGAATAATTAATTATTGATTCATATGATAAGGAAATATTTATTTTATGTGGATATAACGAGGGATATATTTTGTGGTTAAAAAATGAAGGAGTTAATGTTGAGGTTTTTATCCGTATTTTTGTCGGAATGGAGGTATTAAAAATCAGGGTTTTTGAGATATTTTGCGGGGGGTTACATTTTTAATCCGACCGTTGGATCGTGGTAATTTTTGGATATGTTATACATATATAAGTTGAGTATATGCCCACAAATTTTGAACCGTTAAAAATGAACGTATGATTTATTATGAAATTTACGAGATGACTGGTTCAGAAATTGTTGAATTTTCGGAGTTTATCATTTTGGTAGAAAATTCTAGAATTGGTGGGCTCACTTGTGGTTGGTGAAGAAATGTGCTGAATTATATTTCAAATGTGGTGGGTGGGAATAGTAGCAGGTTAAAGCCATCAGGTTGCAGGTCAAACCTACCAAATTTTCCTATAAATAGAGGGCTAAGTTAGAATTGAAAATCACACCAGAAACATAAGCTTTCTCTCTTTCTCTCTCTATATTATGAAGCATATTTTGTGAGTTTTTAGATACTTGGTGAGTTGCTATTCTTCAGTGCAAGTTTTCTTCAGCATCATATCGATATCCAGTCAGAAGTACTGCTCTTTTGAGGTAAGGGATAGTAAGGGATATTAAGGGATTTTAAGGGTTGTTATGATTTTCAGTTTCGTAATTTTTCTGATCTTCAAAAATTCTGGAAAAATTTGAATGATATTTTGATGAGTTTTCTTGATTGTGTCCAAACATGGTGATTTTTGGATGTATAGATTGAGAGTTATGAATTTTATGAGAAAAGACTATTTTAAAAGTAACAGCTTATAAATCCTTGTGGTTAACTCCAAAATTGATGAAATTTTTATTAGGAGTACATGTATATGATAGAAGTATACTCTGTAAATTTCAGAATTTTTAGACAAAAGTACAATTTTTGATAAATGTCTAAATATTCGGCTATTTTGGCCATATGAAAAATAGTAAATGACTTTTAAAAATTTGAGAAAGATATATGTTCAATATGTGACTATATTATGCTAAATCTAGAAAAGAAATATTTTTGGAACTGATTTGGTATTTTTCATGAAAATGGTTCTAGTTATGAGTAAATGAATTATATATGTTTTGTGAAGAAAGAAAATTGGAAAAATAGGATTTTATGGCTTGAGAATCCTATATGAGGTATATGCAGATTTTTTGATGAGGGTTTTGGTTATTGATGATGAAATTGTAGAGTTGGCATTTTATGATGATTAAATGCATTAATTTGTAAAGTGTAAACAATTAAAATAAATTGTTTATAAATTTAAGTAATGTTATTCTTTAATATCATTATACCGAAATATTGGTATGGATTTTATTGTGGAATTTCTATCTTTTGTGTCGGGGTTACTATTCATGAGTTACTATTCACGATTTACTATTCATGAGTTACGAATATTACTCTTGAGATTAAAACTATATGTTGACCATATTATTTTTATCATCATATATAACATTTTTATAACCCTGATGTTAAAATTCTCTTTCACTGGAGTGTAAAGATGGGTAGATTATTGGTATGATCGTGACTAGGGTTCTCTTTGGCCTGTAGTGCAAAGTTGAATTGTGACTGGTATGATCATGACCATTGAATTTATAATTGAATATTTAAGCTTAAGTGCAAAGGTGAATTGATCAACATGGTTATAATTATTGTTTATATAAATTCTGAAATGATTTATATATTTCTTTGAGATATGAATATATTTGGCTGTAGTGCAAATATGAATTGTTGATGAATATCTTTGGCATGTAGTGCAAAGATGGCCTGTTGATGAATATCTTTGGCCTGTAGTGTAAAGATGAATGTTGTTGAATATCTTTGGCCTGTAGTGCAAAGATGAACTGTTGTTGAATATCTTTGGCTCGTAGTGCAAAGATGGTTTGTTGATGAATATCTTTGGCCCGTAGTGCAAAGATGGATTTGTTAGTATGATTATAAACAGGAACTGTGATTTGGTATAACCATGATCTTTGATGTTTCAGGTAAAGACAGGTGATGAAAATATTCTTCTTCCCCTGGGTGCGAAGAAAAATTTATAGTCACAATTATGATTATGAGTTATTCATATGATTGTGGAAAGGAAACTGTTGAGTGATGTTACATGGATTAAAATATTATTGGTGGATTTTTTAACATGGAGAAGATAATAGACTTTATAGTCTATTTGACTCTTCTAATGGATTGCTCGTTCCGCTGCAACTATGGTTGAAATTTTTATCATTTACTATATGTTCTAAATCTCTGATTTATTGTTGATGAAGGCTATTGATAATTGAATTATCTTTAGTCATGATATTCTTTACTGAGCTAGTTGTGCTCACCCTTTTGCTTCACAATTCCTTTCAGGTAATAAGAGTGTAGCTGGGTCGAGCGGGGGTAATAAGGGAATAGAACGGTGGTCATCATTTAGTAGTTATATTTGGTGAAGAAAATAGGGTGAGGCGAACCCCACGTTGGAAGGGTGTTTTGTCACTATCATACAAGATGTCTAATGACATACAACCTCGTGTCATCATAAGACAGAGTTGTGCTCATCCACTTGCTGAGTATATCTATGGGCACTACCTATATAATCTTGGTGTTTGTTTGAAGTATAATTCTCAATTAGAGACAGTGGAGATAATGATAAGTCAAGAGAAGACTCACCATTGGAAGAATATGATAGTAATCTTCTCATTTTTTTGGGGTCTATTGGGTCAACCAAGAATAATTCTGTGGCCATATGATATCTATCATAACCTAGACGAGTGGCCTCCCATGTACGAAGGTTTCCTTGAGCACTTCCCAAAGATTCTAATTTCTAAAATAGTTTTTGACTATACCTTTATGTAAGGTGTTATTGTGAGGTGATGTCCACGGTTGGAACATGAGTCACATTTGTTTTTTTTATATATTTGTATCCAAACTCACAGCATATGTGTTGTTGTATTTTGCACGACAATTATTGTAATAAAGTTGTAGTTGTTTTCTGTACCATGTATTTGACGACTCAGAATGGGTTGGGTGGAATGGACCTGTTTTGGGGTCGTCACAGGTAGAGTATGTATCTCTTTGAGGATTCCGCTGATCAAAGGATGTCGGCTTCATCTATGACATCGACCGACTTGGTTAGAGTCTATGAGTGTTGAACTCATAGGGAGAAGGCTGAGTTCTCTAGTAGGCATCTAGGTCTTTCTCCGGAGTATTCTACATGGTTAGAGGCAGAGACCGTAGTCGTAGTAGTAAAGCCTCATTTATCTCTGCTTGCGAATTCTGATGAGGAGGATCCAAATTCACCTACTAAGGATGAGCTGTTTGTGGACCTAGCTTTAGCTTTAGTTAGTGATCTCCCGGTTATTTATGCAGGGGCAGATCTAGCTTTGTTAGATTCTATATTCAGGATGATCTTTGAGAGAGACTCAGCTAGAGTGCAGATGTTGGTTGCCCTGGCTGGCAGGGATTTAGCTTTTGCTGAGAGGGATAGCCTCAGGACCGCTTTGGATACTGGATTGATTGAGCGCGAGGAGCTTCACTTTTCTTTGGATACTGGATTAATTGAGTGGGGGGAGCTTCGCTCTGCTCTAGATACCGCCATTGTAGAGCAAGATGAGGTTCACTCAGTCAGAGATGCAAACATATATTGAGATTGAGGAGGAGACCTTGATTATCGGGATGCAGCTTTTTGTAGAAAGGGATGAGGCTGTAGCTTCCCATGATTTTCACATAGCTGATAGTACTGCTCTTCGATCTTACACTCACGGTTTGGTTACCGAGATGAGTGCTTACATTGATGACCATAGTGCCATCTTGCAGATGACTGTGGATGTTCTGAGCCATATGAAGGCTGATTGGACTACACTTACAGATGCTCCTCATCTTCAAAGAGAGATGCCATGCTGACATCGCTACCCGCTTGTCCTTGGGTCCATAGGCTAGCTTTATTTTTCGTGCACAGACTAGATCAACCATTTTTGTTATGTATAGGGAACTATGTATATAAATCAGTTTATATATATGAGAAATATATTTTTGAGACACTTCCATGTTTGGATATGTATTGTCATTACTGAGTGATTACCACTTCGTCATGACTCATAGTTGTTGATGCATTTGTGCTTTCCTTGATAGACTGACGATTGAGATGTCAGGGGAGTTCCTCATATGGGATGGTAATCAGACGCTTGTCAAATTTAGCTTTTATTTGTCTTTGGTGTTTGGAACTGGTCTTCTAATTTTTGTTTTTTCTTGAAGGTCAAACCACGTCGTAGATGACTGCCTACGTACTCCCGGGTTGAGGATATCAGGTCATCCATAGTTCTAGCTATTTAGTTGAAGAGGCTTGAAAAGAGTTTATCTGGTGTTTGAATTTAGTTTGATGAGTTTTTGAATTTGATGTTGAGATTCAAAGGTTCTTTTGATTTTTGCTTGGTCTGACCGCACCATAGATGGTTGCCTACATACTCCCGGGTTGAGGGAGGTCAGGTCATTCGTAGTTCTGGCTTTCTGGTGAAAAAATAGAACCAGATTCGATTTGTAGGACCCGGATGCGGGTTTTCATGTGCTTCAGACATAGTACCTTTTAACGATGTCTGAATTGATGAGTTGGGGAAATTCGTTCCCGTCCATTTCTTGTAGTCTGATGGCTCCCCTTGTCAGCTCTTCCTTGACAATGAAAGGGCCTTCCCAGTTTGGGGAAAATTTTTCTTTGGCTTCATCTTGATTGGCTAGGACTTTCTTTAACACCAAATCGTTCTCTTTGAATTGCCGGATTCCGACTTTCTTTTTTGTAGGACATGGCGATCCTTTGCCGGTATAATTTTCCGTGGAAAATGGTTGTGGCCCTCTTTTCATCTATTAGGAGCAGTTGATGATATCAGTTTTGCAACCATTGATCTTCGTCCATCTGAGCATCTATCAATACTTGTAAAGACTCCATCTCTACTTCTATAGGGAGGACTGCTTCCATGCCATAGACCAGTGAGTAGGGGGTTAGCCCCAGTAGAGGTGCGCTTTAACGTTATGTAGGCAAAAGGGTGAGAGGTGTAGGTCAGGCCATTCCTTGTTATTGGCGGACATTTTCTGCATGATCTTTTTGATGGTTTTGTTGGTTGCTTTGACAGCGTCGTTCATCTTAGGCGATAGATGACGGAGTTGAGATCTTGATGTGGAACTTGCCGCACAATTCTACCATCATTTAATTGTTCAACATTTTAGCGTTGTCTGATACGATCACCTCCGGTTGCCCATATCGACAGACGACATTCTTTTTGATGAAACTGATGATGACCTCTTTTGTAAATTTAGGAAAAGAGGTTGCTTCAACCCATTTGGTGAAGTAATCGATCATGGTGAAAATGAACTGATGACCGTTGCTGGCTCTAGGCTCAATGGACCTATCACGTCCATCCCCCACATAGAGAAAGGCCATGGTGCACTCATGTTGTGCAGCTCATTCGGAGGAGCGTGGATGGCATTTCCATGTATTTGGCATTGAAAGCATCTCTTGACGTGATCATCGCAATTAGATTTGTGTGAGATCCAGTGATGGCCTGTTCTAATTATCTTTTTGGCCAGTAGATGGCCGCTCATGTGTGGACCATAGACTCTGCCATGGATTTTGTCCATTAGTCTTTGGCTAGCTCTTTGTCGAGGCATCTTAACATGACTATTGCAACATCCCTTTTGTAAAGTGCATCTCCGCTTAAATAGAACTTCATGGCCATCTTGAGGATCCGTTTACATTCTTACTGGCTTGCCCCAACGGGTGTGGATCCATCACAGAGATTATCCTTGATGTCTTGAAACCAACGTTGCTTGGTATGAGGTATTTTGTCTGAAACTTCTCCAATGTAATTCACATATGTTATGGCTTTTTGATTTGTGTACTAGTTGTTGGGACATCCGCTCCTGGTGGATATGCGGATTAACGAAGCCAACATTGCCAATGCATCGACAAAGTCATTTCAACCCCGAGGAATATGGACGAAGGTTATTTCTTCGAACTCCTGGGAGATTTTGAGGACTTGCCAATGATATGGCAGCAAATGCAGTTCTTTTGTGAGATATTTGCTGGTGGTTTGTCTGATGACCAGCTTGAAATCTCCAAAGACCAGTAAGTGTTTGATACTCATGGATTGGGCTAGTTTCAACCCCAGTATACAGCCTTCGTACTCGGCCGTGTTGTTGGTGTTGCCAAATTGAAGTTTGATAGCCACAAGATATTGATCACCTGTACCAGAGATAGGTACTGCCCTAACTCCGGAACCTTCCATGTTTACCGCTCTGTCGAAATACATTTTCCATGGTTGGATTGTATTGTTTGACTTGAGTTGTTGAATTTTCATGATCCCATCATTTGGGAAATGTCTCCAGGGGCACGAATCCTCCTGAAGGTACTTCTGCTAATTGATCTGCAATGCCTTGGCCTTTGATAGACTTCTGAGTCACATAGACAATGTCAAACTGTTATAGAATCAACTGCCATTTGGACAGTCGACAATTTAACATTAACTTATTGACGACGTATTTGAGAGGATCCATGTGGGATATGAGATACGTCGTATGCCCATGCAAGTGGTGTTGCAACCTCATGGCGGCCCATGCTAATGCGCAACATGTTTTCTTGATCAAGGTTTATTTTTGTTCACCGCTGCTGAATCTTTTGCTGATGTAGTAGATAGCAATTTCTTTGCTACTATCATCCTTTTGTCCTAGCATGCAGCCCATGGCATTGGCATTGACAGATAGGTACATGAATAAGGGAACTCCATCCCTCGAAGGTACCAAAATAGGTGCTTCGAAAAGCTATTTTTTGATGGCAAGGAAGACTTATTGACAATCTTCATTCCATTTGAGGGAGGAATTCTTCCTTAACAGCTTGAAGATGGGTTCAAAGGTTGCTGTGAACTGGTAAATGAATCAACTTATGAAGTTGATCCATTGTAGGAATCCCCGTATCTCCTTCTCTGAAAGAGGCACGAGCATTTTAGAAATGGCTTTGATCTTGGCAGGGTCTAACTCAATGCCCCAATTCCTGACCAGGAATCCTAGCAGTTTACCTGCCTTGACGCAAAAAGAGCATTTGGCGGGATTTAGCTTGAGGTTGTACTTACGCAACCTATTGAACAGCTTTTTGAGATGGTCGATGTGATCATCCTCCATTTGGAATTTAATGATGATGTCATCCACGTAGACCTCTATTTCTTTATGCATCATGTCATGGAACAGGGCCATCATGGCTCACTGATATGTGACTCTGGAATTGATGAGGCCAAAGGATAGTCGTCGGCAGCAGAAAGTTCCCCAGGGAGTGATAAAAGCTATTTTCTCCCGGTCTTCTTCAGCAACCATGATTTGATGGTAACCAGCAAAGCAGTCTATTAAGGAGTACATGTCGTACTGCGCAGTGTTATCGATCAGGATATGCATGAAAGGCACCAGGAAGTTGTCCTTGAGGCAGGCTTTGTTTAGATCCCAGTAATCGACGCAGACTCGTACCTTCCCTTGTGACACCCCCAAATCCAGTATCTTAATTTCCACAGGATTTGGTGTTCACTGTTCAAATATCATACGACTATCTACCCATAATAATAGAAATTCATTAAATAGATAAATAATCCATATATCTCCTATTATTAGGGTTACAACATCTGAAATTGTAAATACATAATTAAATCCCAGGTTGTACTTTAACCTTAAATCTCTATTGCAAAAACGTAAACAAATATGTCTTAAATCATTAGACATAAGTCTTGAACTTTAACATTTCAATAACACCACAAGTCTTCAACACTTGTTAGCTTTTCCTTTGCCCTTGCTACTAGAAGGTTCATCACATCTTTCATTCTTAGCTGCAATGTTATTATGCAAGAATGAGCATGGATGCCCACAAGTATAAAAATATGATAATAATCACATGTGAGTGAAATCAAAGAAATCTGAATAACAGAAAGCTCAACTTTTGAATCAAGAATAATAATCGAGAATCAAATTACATCTGAGGGTCATGAGACCTTGAACTATGTCCTAGGTCAAGTATATTAACATTTAACCTTTAACAGTCATAAGACTATGGACTTTACATCTTGTACTTAGGGAGATCAACCCTTCGTACCGATACTGTGCATAATACCTCAACGCTTTAAAGCATCATCAATCCCCTTAAAAAGGGTTGTTCATGTAAGACCCAAAATTTTTTAAATAAAGATTTAATTTTCTTTATATACTGTTTTAAACAGCAATGTGTTGTCTTGATAAATGTGATAAGTTATGGGAGTAATGTGTAAAATTTTCAAAGTTAACAAGTGGTAATAAAATATTCAATTGTCGGGGAATATTCGTTTGGTCGTGGAATATTCTTGCTGTCGGGGAATATTCGTACGACGACGCAGACTTCTGTGGGCCCCATAACGGAATAACTGTCGGATGAAGAAAACGACAGAAATCAGTTTTTTTAATAATAACGACATAGTTATTACCGTTAGAACTGTTGAAATACCCGGTGGTTAAAATACAGTAATACGCGGTGTTGCACACTAGCACATGGTATTGCACAGTAATTTTAAATTATTGATTCTTACGTAAGAAGGCACTTACTCAAATATTGTTATAGTAATTACTGTTTAATATTTTATATTATAGATTCAATAATTGCTACGTAGATATTATATTCAATAATTGTCCTTGCACGGTATTTTAAATTATTAAATTAATAATTCATATTATTTGAATTATATATTAGATAGCATTATTGGCAATGTCTAAGGAAGCTCTATCGAGGAAGGGGGTTAGGTTAATCTAATTGCGCGCCAGTAAGGAGAAATCCTTATCGGAAAGCCCCCTCTTTTCCTAGGAACGACCTGGTTGTCAATATTGCAGTTCTATAATATTATTTGTGAATAATTAATTATTAATTTATATGATAAGAAAATATTTATTTTATGTGGATATAAATGATGGATATATTTATTTTGTATGGATATAAATGAAGGAATTAATGCTGAGGTGTTTTATCAGTATTTTGACGGAATGAAGGTATTAGAAATCATCCGTTTGTGAATTTCGGATATTTTCGGTTGGAAATTTAGAAAAACTTCCTTCTGTAAAGTTGTAGAGAATGAAAATTCCTATGGAAAAGACATAGGGTTCGTATTTTTCTGATTAAAGGGTTATTTATTATGAATTATTGAAGTTTCAGAAAATAAATAATATTTTTTAATAAAAGGGTGGGACCCACTTTTGGTTGGTGTGGAAAAGTGCTGAAATAGGTGGGCCCCACTTGTGATGGCTTTTGAATTTTTAAAAAAACGAGCGTAGGAATTTTATTAATATTTTATTAATTTAGTCTCCTTTGGTGTTCTAAGCATTTTCCTATAAATAGGTGCTTAGGTTAGAATTGAAAATCACTCCAGAAACATAAGTTTTCGCTCTCTATATTGTCGAGCGTATTTTTGTGAGCATTTTGATACTTTGAGAGTTGTTATTCGGTGCAAGTTTCCTTCAACCTTATATCCGAAATTCAGGTCAGAATTACTGTTTTTTTCAAGGTAAGGGATGGTAAGGGATGTTATTTTTTTTTCGTAAATGATGTTATTGCTTTCAATATCATTTTATCGAAATATTGGTATAAATCTTATAATGAAATTTTTACCTTTTTCGTCGGAGTTACTATTCACGTATACAACACTATTCACTTATACGACACTATTCACAAATACGGTACTATGCACCGAAAAATTAAATTTTCTTCTATTTGTCCAAATGGTTTGTTAAGGTTCATATCTTTGATTGGATCCAAGTTTTGAGTTTATTTCTTAAATTTTGCTCCACACGGTATTATTATGGAGTGTTTTTGAACTTGGATAAACTAAAATACGAATTCTTAATCTTTGTCCTTTATCTCACTGGATTCGTTCTTTAAAATGTTTTTCATCATCCTCAGTCCTAAATGGTGATATAACTGAATATCTTTGGTCTGTAGTGCAAAGATGAATGATTATCTGATGAATATCTTTGGCCCTTAGTGCAAAGATGACAGGTGTTGAGATGAACATGACCAACTGGTGATACAAATAAAATATCTTTGACCCGTAGTGCAAAGATGAATATTGGATTCGAGATGTATATTGATTGATGTTACAGGGATAAAATATTGATGACATACTTTTAAATCATAGAAGATAGTAGACTTTATTCTCTACTTAACCCTTCTAATGAATTATTATTTCCGCTGCGATTATTGATCTAAAACTTGTTGTCCATAGTATTTTATCTGAATTGTTGAAGGCTAACGATAAATTGATTTTCACTATCTTAGTCATAATATTTCTTACTGGACTAGTTGAGCTCACCCTTTTTATCTATTGTCCTCTTCAGGAAATGAGAATATTGCGGGGACTAGTCGGGGAACAGTGTGATAGACAGAGATAGATATGTGGAAGTCCTCACTATTCTATAAATAGTGAGATAATAATTGTAATAAATAAGTGATGAATTTGAATGTTTAAATTTCGTATTATATACGATTTGTATTCAAAATCACAGTTGTATGGTGTATTTCACGACCTTTTGATGTAAAAGATTTGTATTTAAATTCTGTACCATGTAATTGGCGACTCAGAATGGGTTGGTATTGAACCTATTTTGGGGGCGTCACAGTTGGTATTAGAGCTTAGGGATATGATCTCTGGCGGAGATCTGGGAATAGAAATAGGAGGGGAGAGACGAGTAAATCTTTCGCTAGTGTGTCCTACCTAAGCTTATGTGGTATTTAATTGGTCAGTCAGAGAATAGGGTTAATATGTGATATGTTAATTTGTTTAATTAACCCTTATTTTATGGTAGTATTTGAGAATGGCAGCTGGAAATCTAAGCAATGGAGTAAATGAGACCGTTGAGACTCCTTTAATCACCAACCAGGAGAACGTACAACAGGAAGGCAATATTACTCCTGTAAACAACACCACTGATCAGACGATGAATGATGAGATGTTTAGAAGCTTTTTGCAGTTCATGCAAAACCAGACGAGGGAGACTCGTGTTCATAATACAGGTGAAACTAATAACTCACGGCTTGTCACAGCCAAGCAGTTCAAAGAGTTGGGACCACCAGAATTTGTGGGAAAGCTGGATCCGATCAAGGCGGAGACGTGGGTCAAGCAAATTACCAAGATATTTGATATCTTGGGATGCACGGAGGAACAGAAGGTCCCATTCGCCACGTTTATGTTCCGCGGAGAGGCAGATTACTGGTGGGAATCTGTGAAGCGTACCAAGCCTGCTGCACTCATGATGTCTTGGGAGGAGTTTCAGAAACTATTCAATGATAAATACTTTCCAGAAAGTATTCGCCACATGAGAGGTAGAGTTTATCAGACTGGAACAGAACAACATGACGGTGTCCCAGTACGAGGCTAAGTCCGCTGAGTTATCCCGGTTCACACCTCATTTGGTGGAGAATGTGGAACATATGACGCAGATGTTTCTGAGAGGTTTGACACCCGAAATACGTCAATACCTCATTTCTCACAAATTTTCTCTATATTCGGATGTAGTGAACAGGGCCCAATTGTTATAACGAGATAGCGATTATGTTCAACCAAGGGACAACAACTAGGGTCATACCGGTGGCAGCAGTCATCGGAGCCATGACAACCAGCGGGAAGGATAACATTCGAACAAAGGCGGTAACCACTCTGGTGGTAATCGTGGCTATGATAGTAGAAGAAGCAAGTCGGGGGAAGATATCAAAAGAGAAGGTACAACAATGCTAATGTGAAGATAGCAGCACCAACATCAACTATTTCTAGGGGAGGAGAAAGACCGCCAATCATATGTTACAAATGCGGAAAAGAGGGTCATATCAGTCCCAACTGCACACAACAATTCAAGGTGTGTTATAACTGTGGAAAGGAAGGACATATAGCTCGGATGTGTCCTGTAGCGAAACCTAGTCCAGCGGGGGTGATGATTCCTAAAGTTGTTCAGGACAAGTCGAAGTCAGTGGTTCCGGGAAGGGCTTTTGTCGAAACTGCTCAACAAGCGAGGAACCCGAATGAGGTTATTACGGGTAAGCTAATCATAAACTCTTGCGAAGTTTACACTTTATTAGATACCGGTGCTACCCATTCTTTTATTTCACCTGCTTGTGCTCAACGTTTAAACTTGACACCTGAGAAATTAGACTTTGACTTATCTGTTGAAACTCCATTGGGAGAAACCTTTATTACATCCACAGTTTACAAATCTTGCTTAATTCAATTTGGTACCCTCACCCTACCTGTTGATCTTATATCTTTAAAAATACTTGCATTTGACGTGATTTTAGGAATTGACTGGTTAACCACTTATCATGCCAAAATTGATTATTTTCGTAAGGTTGTTAGTTTTCATATTCCTAACCAACCTGTTGTGCGAATCCAAACAACCAAACCACTGAAATTAGTCAATGTCATTTCAAGTCATAAAGCCATTCGTTTATTGAAAAACGGATGTCAAGCTTTCTTAGCACATGTCACTGATCTAAACCAGAATACGTTAGGTTTAAATGATATTTCTGTTGTTCATGAGTTTCCTGACGTATTTCCCGAAGAACTTCCCGGTCTACCCCCAGAACGTGAAGTTGAATTCTTTATTGACCTTGAACCCAGTACAAAACCCATTTCTAAAACTCCATATCGGATGGCTCCTATCGAACTTCAGGAGTTAAAGGTTCAACTACAGGAATTGTTAGACATCGGTTTTATACGTCCTAGTACATCTCCTTGGGGTGCTCCTGTTTTATTCGTAAAGAAGAAAGACAGGAGTATACGACTTTGTATTGACTATCGGGAGTTGAACCATGTCACCATCAAGAATAGGTATCCGCTACCTCATATTGATGACCTGTTCGACCAGTTGCAAGGTGCACAATTCTTTTCAAAGATCGATCTTCGTTCTGGATATCATCAGCTGAAGATTGAAACTGAGGATATTCCAAAGACTGCTTTCAGAACTCGATACGGGTATTATGAATTCTTAGTCACGTCTTTTGGATTGACTAATGCTCCTGCCGCTTTTATGGACATGATGAACCGTGTATTTAAGAAATATTTGGATCAGTTCATGGTTGTCTTTATTGATGACATCCTCATCTACTCCAAAAGCAGTGAAGATCATGAGCACCACTTGAAGCTGGTACTCCAAAGGCTTCGTGATAACAAGCTTTATGCCAAGTTGAAGAAGTGCGAGTTCTGGCTTGAGGAAGTAGCATTCCTTGGACACGTAGTATCAAAACATGGAGTATCAGTTGACCCGGCGAAGATTGAAGCCATACAAAGTTGGGAACAACCTAAGTTGCTGACCGAAGTACGTAGCTTTCTGGGCTTAGCTGGTTATTATAGGAGATTCGTGGAAGAATTTTCTCGAATCACTACTCCATTAACTCAGCTGACTCCGAAGGATACCAAATTCACATGGAACGAGGAATGCGAGAAGAGCTTCCAAGAGCTCAAGAGGAGACTCATTTCGGCACCTGTTCTGACGATACCATCTGGTTCGGATGGATTTGTCATTTACAGCGATGCTTCGGGCAAAGGTTTAGGATGTGTTCTCATGCAACATGGGAAAGTCATAGCCTATGCCTCACGGCAACTCAAAGAATATGAGAGGAATTATCCTACTCATGATCTAGAGTTGGCAGCAGTCGTTTTTGCGTTGAAGATCTGGAGACACTACCTGTATGGAGAGAAAGTGGAGATCTATACGGATCATAAGAGCCTCAAATATTTCTTCACTCAGAAGGAACTCAACATGCGGCAACGACGTTGGCTTGAGCTGTTGAAAGATTATGATTATACCATCCAAACCATCCTGGAAAAGCGAATGTGGTAGCTGAGGCGTTGAGTAGAAGATCATATGCGGGAACGAATGCGATGTTGTCAAAGCCTATTCTGTGTGACTTACAAACGATAAAGATAGAGTTCTAGACTTCGGGGACCTACGTGATGATGTCAAGTATACGTGTAGAACCAACTTAGATTGATAAAGTCAAAGTTGCTCAAGCTACAGACCCGGAACTGATAAAGATGAAGAAGAAGGTGCAAGAAGGTGCTATTCCAGAAGCAAGAATCGATGAAGAATGAATACTTCGAGTCAACTCCAGACTTTGTGTTCCTAATGATTCTGACTTAAAATATAGAATCATGATGGAGGCTCAAAACACACCGTTTGCAAATCCATCCTGGGAGTATCAAAATATATCGTGATCTTTGACATACATTTTGGTGGAAGAATATGAAAAGAGAGATCGCGGAGTTCATCTCGAGGTGTTTAACTTGTCAACGTGTCAAGGCAGAGCATCAAGTGCTGAAGGGTCCATTGCAACCACTTGAGATTCCAGAGTGGAAGTGGGAACACATTACCATGGATTTCGTTATAGGTCTTCCCAAAGTTTTTCAAAGCATAGATGCAATTTGGGTTATTGTGGATAGATTAACCAAGTCTTCTCATTTCTTGCCTATACGAGAGACTTATTCCCTTGAACGTCTTGCCCGTATATATGTAAATGAGATTGTGAGATTGCATGGCATGCCAGTATCCATAGTTTCAGATCGTGACCCCAGATTTACTTCACAATTTTGGATCAGTTTACAGAAAGCTATGAGCACGGATTACGATTCAGTTCGGCATATCACCCTCAAACGGACGGGCAATCGGAAAGGACTATTCAAACTCTTGAAGATCTATTGAGACTTTATGTCCTTGATTTCAAAGGAAGTTGGGACAAGTACCTACCATTGGTAGAATTCTCCTACAACAACAGTTATCAGGCAAGTATAGGCATGGCTCCATTCGAGGCATTGTATGGGCAAAAATGTCGTTCTCCAGTATGCTGGGATGAGGTGGGTGAAGCAACATTGTTAGAACCAGAGTTAGTACGTATGACTACGAAAAATATTCAAATGATTCGACAACGTATACAAACGGCACAAGATCGACAAAAGAGTTATGCGGATCTTCATCGAAAGGACGTGGAATTTAATGTTGGGGATCATGTATTGTTACGTATTGCTCCATGGAAGGGAGTTACGAGGTTTGGAAAGAGAGGAAAGCTCATTCCACGATTCATTGGCCCATTTGAGATTCTTGACCGAATAGGAAAAGTGGCTTATAGACTCGCTTTACCTCCAAGCATGTCTCGTGTTCATAATGTTTTTCACATATTCGTGCTTCGTAAATATGTGAAAGACCCAAACCACATCATTGAGTTAGACCCAGACGAGATAGCCAAAGATTTAACGTACGAAGATGTACCTGTCAAGATCTTGGATAGGAAGGAGCATGTTCTACGCTCAAAGGTTATACCACAAATTAAAGTTTTATGGAGAAACCATGCTATTGAGGAAATGACATGGGAGTTAGAATCAGAAATGAAATCAAGATATCCTCACCTTTTCGACATACCAGGTACGTATGTCAATTTTGAGGACGAAATTTCATAAGGAGGGGAGGTTGTAAGACCCCAAAATTTTTAAATAAAGATTTAATTTTCTTTATATATTGTTTTAAACATCAATGTGTTGTCTTGATAAATGTGATAAGTTATG
Source organism: Panax notoginseng (assembly GCA_016801055.1). Classification (NCBI taxonomy): domain Eukaryota; kingdom Viridiplantae; phylum Streptophyta; class Magnoliopsida; order Apiales; family Araliaceae; genus Panax; species Panax notoginseng. Next base: position 86,747,873 of record CM029021.1, on the reverse strand, counting down.
GGAGTAATGTGTAAAATTTTCAAAGTTAACAAGTGGTAATAAAATATTCAATTGTCGGGGAATATTCGTTTGGTCGTGGAATATTCTTGTTGTCGGGGAATATTCGTACGACGGCGCAGACTTCTGTGGGCCCCATAACGAAATAACTGTCGGATGAAGAAAACGACAGAAATGAGTTCTTTTAATAATAACGACATAGTTGTTACCGTTAGAACTGTTGAAATGCCCGGTGGTTAAAATACAGTAATACGCGGTGTTGCACACTAGCACACGGTATTGCACAGTAATTTTAAATTATTGATTCTTACGTAAGAAGGCACTTACTCAAGTATTGTTATAGTAATTACTGTTTAATATTTTATATTATTGATTCAATAATTGCTACGTAGATATTATATTCAATAATTGTCATTGCACGGTATTTTAAATTATTAAATTAATAATTCATATTATTTGAATAATATTATTAGATAGCATTATTGGCAATGTCTAAGGAAGCTCTGTCGAGGAAAGGGGTTAGGTTAATCTAATTGCGCGCCAGTAAGGAGAAATCCTTATCGGAAAGCCCCCTCTTTCCTAGGAACGACTTGGTTGTCAATATTGTAGTTCTGTAATATTATTTGTGAATAATTAATTATTAATTTATATGATAATAAAATATTTATTTTATGTGGATATAAATGATGGATATATTTATTTTGTGTGGATATAAATGAAGGAATTAATGCTGAGGTGTTTTATCAGTATTTTGACGGAATGAATGTATTAGAAATCATCTGTTTGTGAATTTCGTATATTTTCGGTTGGAAATTTGGAAAAACTTCCTTCTGCAAAGTTGTAGAGATTGAAAATTCCTATGGAAAAGACATAGAGTTCGTATTTTTTTTGATTAACGAATTATTTATTACGAATTATTGAAGTTTCGAAAAATAAATAATATTTTTTTAATAAAAGGGTGGGACCCATTTTTGGTTGGTGTGGAAAAGTGCTGAAATGGGTGGGCCCCACTTGTGATGGCTTTTGAATTTTTAAAAAAATGTGCGTAAGAATTTTATTAATATTTTATTAATTTAGTCTCCTTTGGTGTTCTAAGCATTTTCCTATAAATAGGTGCTTAGGTTAGAATTGAAAATCACTCCAGAAACATAAGTTTTCGCTCTCTATATTGTCGAGCGTATTTTTGTGAGCATTTTGATACTTTGAGAGTTGTTATTCGGTGCAAGTTTCCTTCAACCTTATATCCGAAATTCAGGTCAGAATTACTGTTTTTTTCAAGGTAAGGGATGGTAAGGGATGTTATTTTTCTTCGTAAATGATGTTATTGCTTTCAATATCATTTTATCAAAATATTGGTATAAATCTTATAATGAAATTTTTACCTTTTTCATCGGAGTTACTATTCACGTATACGACACTATTCATGTATACGGCACTATTCACAAATGCGGTACTATGCACCGAAAAATTAAATTTTCTTCTATTTGTCCAAATGGTTTGTTAAGGTTCATATCTTTGATTGGATCCAAGTTTTGAGTTTTATTTCTTAAATTTTGCTCCACACAGTATTATTATGGAGTGTTTTTGAACTTGGATAAACTAAAATACGAATCCTTAATCTTTGTCCTTTATCTCGCTGGATTCGTTCTTTAAAATGTTTTTCATCATCCTCGGTCCTAAATGGTGATATAACTGAATATCTTTGGCATGTAGTGCAAAGATGAATGATTACCTGATGAATATCTTTTGGCCCGTAGTGCAAAGATGACAGGGTTGAGATGAACATGACCAACTAGTGATACAAATGAATATCTTTGGCCCGTAGTGCAAAGATGAATATTTGATTTGAGATGTATATTGATTGATGTTACAGGGATAAAATATGATGACAGACTTTTAAATCATAGAAGATAGTAGACTTTATTCTCTACTTAACCCTTCTAATGAATTATTATTTCCGCTGCGATTATTGATCTAAAACTTGTTGTCCATAATATTTTATCTGAATTGTTGAAGGCTAACGATAAATTGATTTTCATTATCTTAGTCATAAAATTTCTTACTGGGCTAGTTGAGCTCACCCTTTTTATCTATTGTCCTCTTCAGGAAATGAGAATATTACGGGGACTAGTCGGGGAACAGTGTGATGGACAGAGTTCGATATGTGGAAGTCCTCACTATTCTATAAAATTGTGAGATAATAATTGTAATAAATAAGTGATGAATTTGAATGTTTAAATTTCGTATGATATACGATTTATATTCAAACTCACAGTTGTATGGTCGTATTTTCCACGACCTTTTGATGTAAAAGATTTGTATTTAACATTCTGTACCATGTAATTGGCGACTCAGAATGGGTTGGTATTGAACCTATTTTGGGGGCGTCACAGTTCATCTCAGTTTGACATCAGAGTCTGCACCAAATAAAGTTTGGTTTGGATAATTCAATAGTAGTTCTGGAATTTAGAACGCTCATCAACTATGGACTAGTTGAATCAATAATGGTTCGCTAGTCTTAAAGGATTCATCAATATATGATTTTCCATTTGAATAATAACTTCTCAAGGGTATACAATCGAATAAGTTCTGTATACTGAAATGATACTTTTAAAAGAATCATAACATCACATATGAAATTATGAACTTGAGTAATCAAGAATAAATACTTTGCTCGATATAGAATTCAGGTCTATAACTTGCTCAATGTAAAAGTAAGGTTTAGAAACATGCATTGTGCGCAAACTACAATTATAGCTCACATTCTTTAATTACTCTAACCTATCAATACATTCACAATATCAATTAATCACAGGTTCGAAATGATTATTGATTCACAGTAGTGTTCTTCGAACGCATTATTAGATTTTTTAAAATAATGGTTCAAGTCGATTAATTAACTTATTAATTAATTACATAACCTAAGTTATTAAACTTGTATTAACAACTCCTCATATGCATAATAAGTTTTCATATTTATTAGGTTTAGAACACATTACTCAATATTTAACACTTTGAATTTTTTTTAGAAAATTCCATGTGAGGCGCGGCGGTGCTACAATTTCTCCTTGTATCGGCGCGGGTGCACTGCACGGTGTGGACACGCTCCAATTACCCTTTGGAATGACGCGGTTGCACTGCTGCGCAGTGCCAGAATCTGCAGTTCACGAAGAACAAAGAAACTCGCCCAATTTTGTCTAATTTACACCAATTCACTGACTTGTAATGTTACCCATGAAGTGTAAACTTCATAGGAACATCACAAATCGCTACTAGCATGTTTCTATCATTCTAATCATGTAATTACACCACTTAATACATTTAATTACATTGTTCTTCATAGTTTTGCAAAGTTTTGATGAAAAACATGAAATCTAACGTTACGAATTCGTTACAACACCGAATTCGTTCATTCCAATTCTGTTTCCTTTGTTTTAACATGTATAATCATAATCCTTAGTCAATTTTAATACAAACATATGATTAAAGCATTTATTTACCCATATGGGTTATTCATACAACATTCAATACTCTGTCATTCTTCAAAGCCAATTTAATACAAAATTCCATGGTGTGATCAGTGTAATTCATGAATATATGACATAAACTATATCATGGACATATGTTAATCTATATATATCCATGAAATCAACAATTGACAATTTTGCTCCATTCACAGAGAACTTTTACAAACACGTAAAACGAAAAACTCTTTAAATCTTTGAAAACCCAATTAAGGCAAAATTATATAGTTTTAATTAATGTAATACATGTATACATGATATATAATATGTTATTAACATATACTAGCATATATATAATCATGTCATACTTTAATGCTCAACATAGTTTTTCACAGAGAACTTTAGACTACGTAAATGAAAAATATAAGAACATGAATCTAAAATTAAAGATGAAGGACTTACCCTTGTTAGTTTGTAGAAAAATATATATGTTAATTCTTCAATCCATTCTTATAAATTCTTCTCTCAATTCCTTCTCCGTTTCTCTTTGAAACTCTCTAAATTTTCTTTTTGTGGCTTGGAATATGAAACCCAAAATACGTCTAACACAACAATATACGTATATATATTATTATTCGTTGTATTGCTAACGGCTAAACTCCCACAAGGACCTTGTTTGGCTAACACACTAATCCTTTTTCCATTTATTTTAAATAACTAATTTACTATATAGTTAATTGTCACACTATTAATTACTCAATTAATTTTATTTAAATCAATTAAATAAAATAAAAACAAACTTACATTAAACACATTGTCACATAATTAATATTCTTATTTATTAATTATGTCAATTTATTAATTCTCTAATTAATTATTAAATTAATTAGGATAATATTATGCTTATTTGATTAATTAATTTAATCAAATAAACTTAATTAAATATATACTTTTAACTATTAAATTACTACACATTAATTTAATCAATGTAACACATATAATTAAAATAATTTACCATAAATATATGAATTAATTATTTGACTTAATAATAAATCATCAAAAATATTTATTTATTTCAATAAATATTCAAATAATCTTTACAAAATTCTCATTTGTCACATCTTTCCCCTTAAAAGGATTTTGTCATCAGAATCACGGTTCGATAATAATTTCGTCCCGTCACATTCTCCCCACTTACAAAGAATTTGTCCAGAATCAGGTTCACATATTTAAGAAAATAAGTGTGGACAAGTCTTCATCATATACTCTTCGAGTTCCCACGTAGCTTCTTCAGCGTTGTGGTTCCTTCAAATTACCTTAACCGAAGGTATTACTTTATTTATGAGAACTTGTTCTTCCTGTCAACAATTTGACACAAGAACTTCTTCGTAGGATAGTCTTTCTCAAATTGTAGGGGTTCATATTCTATCACATGCTTGTAATCAGGTATATAGGGTCGTAACACAAAACACATGGAAGACTTTGTGGACATGCTCAAGTGCCGGAGGTAAATCTACCTCGTAGGCCATTTCTCCAATTCTTCGAAGCACCTCAAAGGGGCCAATGAACCTCGGGCTCAATTTTCCCTTTTTACTGAATCTGATCTTTCCCTTCCAGGGAGAGACCTTCAAAAATATAAATCTTACCAATTCAAACTCGACATTCTTGCGGTGTGGATCGATGTATTTCTTCTGTTGATCCTGAGCTGCTACTAATCTTGTCCGAATTACTTTAACTATCTCTTTTGTCTGCCGTACCAACTCTGGACCTAGCAATTGTCTTTCACCAACTTCATCCTTGTACAGGGGTGTTCTGCACTTTCTACCGTACAACACTTGGTAAGGCAGCATACTGATACTAGCGTGGTAACTATTGTTATAACCGAATTCTACAAGCGGTAGATGTAACGACCCCAAAATAGGTTCATTCCATCCAACCTATTCTGAGTCGCCAAATACATGGTACAGAAAACAACTACAACTTTATTACAACAATTGTCGTGCAAAATACAACAACACATATACTGTGAGTTTGGATACAAATATATACCAAATGTGACTCATGTTCCAACCGTGGACATCACCTCACAATAACACCTTACATAAAGGTATAGTCAAAAACTGTTTTAGAAATTAAAATCTTTGGGAAGTGCTCAAGGAAACTTCGTACATGGGGAGGCCACGCGTCTAGGTTATGATAGATATCATATGGCCACAGAAATATCTTGGTTGACCCAATAGACCCAAAGAAAAACGAGAAGATTACTATCATATTCTTCCCAATGGTGAGTCTTCTCTTGACATATCATTATCTCTACTGTCTCTAATTGAGAATTATACTTTAAAACAAACACCAAGATTATATAGGTAGTGCTCGTATATATACTCAGCAAGTGGATGAGCACATCCCTGTCTTATGATGACACGAGGTTGTATGTCGTTAGACATCTTGTATGATAGTGGCAAACCACCCTTCCAACGTTGGGTACACCTTACCCTATTGGATTCACCAAATATAACTACTAAATGAACTTTTCTATACTGCTTCGGGAGAACCCACAGCTAGAGACCCACTGTTCTATTTCCTCGTTACCCTCGCTCGACCCAGCTACACTCTTATTACCTGAAAGGAATTGTGAAGCAAAAGGGTGAGCACAACTAGCCCAGTAAAGAATATCATGACAAGATAATTAAATTATCAGTAGCCTTCATCAATAATAAATCAGAGATTTAGAACATATGGTAAATGATAAAAATTTCAACCATAGTTGCAGCGGAACGAGCAATCCATTAGAAGAGTCAAATAGACTATAAAGTCTATTATCTTCTCCATGTTAAAAATCCATCAACAATGTTTTATCCTTGTAACATCAATCAACAGTTCCTTTCACAATCATATGAATAAACTCATAATCATAATTGTGATTCTAAATTTTTCTTCGCACCCAGGACGAAGAATATTTTCATCACATGTCTTTACCTGAAACATCAAAGATCATGGTTATACCAAATCACAGTTCCTGTTCATAATCATACTAATAAATCCATCTTTGCACTACGACCAAAGATATTCAACAACAGTTTATCTTTGCACTACGGGCAAAGATATTCATCAACAGACCATCTTTGCACTACAGGCCAAAGATATTCATCTACAATTCATCTTTGCACTACAGGCCAAAGATATTCCTCAACCGTTCATCTTTGCATTACTGGCCAAAGATATTCAACAACAGGTCATCTTTGCATACGGGCCAAAGATATTCATCTACAAATCATCTTTGCACTACAGGCCAAAGATATTCCTCAACAATTCATATTTGCACTACATGCCAAATATATTATACCTCAAAGAATATATAATCATTTAAGAATTTATATAAACAATAATTATAACCATGTTGATCATTTCACCTTTGCACTTAAGCTAAAGATATTCAATTAATAAATTTAATGGTCATGATCATACCAGTCAACAATTCAACTTTGCACTACTGGCCAAAGAGAACCCATAGTCATGATCATACCAATAATTTACCCATCTTTACACTCAAGCGAAAAGAGAATTTCAACATCAAGGTTATAAAAATGTTATATATGATTATAAAAATAATATGGTCAAAACATGGATTTAATTTCAAGAGCAATATTCATAAATCAACTATAATTTGGTTAGAAAAAGAAACCAATTTTGTCGTGAATAGTAACTCATGAATAGTAACCTCGACTCAAAAAGGTAGAAATTCCACAATAAAATCTATACCAATATTTCAGTATAATGATATTGAAAGGATAACATTTCTTTAAGTTATAAACAATTTATTTAAATTGTTTACACTTTACTAATTAATGCATTTAATCATCATAAAATGTCAACTCTTAAGATTTCATCATCAATAGCCAAAACCTCATCAAAAATCTGCATATACCCTCATATAGGATTCTCAAGCCATAAAATCCTATTTTCCAATTTTCTTTCCTCAAAACATATTTAATTCATTTACTCATAACTAGACCATTTTCATAAAAAATACCAAATCAGTTCCAAAAATATTTCTTTTCTGGGATTTAGCATATATAGTCCCATAGTGAACATATATTTTTCTCAGAATTTTAAAAGTCATTTATATTTTTCATATGGCCAAAATAGCCGAATTTAAACATTTATCAAAAATTGTTACTTTTGTCTAAAAATTCTGAAATTTACAGAGTATACTTCTATCATATACATGTACTCCCAATAAAAATTTCATCAATTTGGAGTTAACCACAAGGAATTATAAGCTGTTACTTTTAAAATAGTTTTTTCTCATAATTCATAACTCTTAATCTATGCATCCAAAAATCACCATTTTTGGACACAATCAAGAAAACTCATCAAAATATCATTTCCAATTTTTCCAAAATTTTTGAAGATCAGAAAAATTACGAAACTGAAAATCATAACAACCCTTAAAATCCCTTAATATCCCTTACTATCCCTTACCTCAAAAGAGCAGTACTTCTGATCGGTATAAGGCTGAAGGAAACTTGCACTGATGAATAGCAACTCACCAAGAATCTAAATACTCACAAAATACACTCAATAATCTAGAGAGAGAAAGAGAGAAAGCTTATGTTTCTGGTGTGATTTTCAATTCTAACTTAGCCTCTATTATAGGAAAATTTTGGTAGGTAGGTTTGACCTGCAACCTGATGCTTTACCTGCTACTATCCCACCCACCACATTTGAAATATAATTCAGCACATTTCTTCACCAACCAAAAGTGGGGCCCACCCAATTCTAGAATTTTCCACCAAAATGATAAAACTCCGAAAATTCAACAATTTCTGAACCAGTCATCTCGTAAAATTCATAACAAATCATACATTCATTTTTAACGGTTCAAAATTTGTGGACATATACTCAACTTATATATGTATAACATATCCAAATATTACTACGATCCAACGGTCGGATTAAAAATTATAACCCCCGCAAAATATCTCAAAAACCCTGATTTTAATACCTCCATTCCGACAAAAATACTGATAAAACCTCAACATTAACTCCTTCATTTTAACCACAAAAATATATCCCTCATTTATATCCACATAAAATAAATATTTTCTTATCATATAAATCAATAATTAATTATTCACAAATAATATTACAGAATCACATTTATGACAACCAGCCGTTCCAGGAAAGAGGGGGCTTTCCAATAAGGATTTCTCCTTACTAGCGCGCAATTAGATGACCAAACCTCTCCTTAGACAGAACTTTCTAGACATTGCAATAATGCTATCTAATAATACTATTCAAATAATATGAATTATTGATCTGATAATGGAAAAATATCTGTGCAGCAACAATTATTGAACAACAATAATATAAAAATTTCAACGTAGCAATTATTGAATCAATAAAATAAAAATATTGAACAGTAATTACTGTAACAATTATTGAGTAGTGCCTTCTTACGTAAGAATCAATAATTTCAAAAATACTGTGCAATACCGTGTGCTACTGTGCAATAACGCGTATTATGTATTTTAACCACCGGGTATTTAACAGTATTAACGATAACAACTACGCCGTTATTTGTAAAAACTCAATTTGTCGTTTTTCTTCACCCGACAGTTATTCGTTATGGGGCCACAAATAGCTGCGCCGTCGTACGAATATTCTCCGACAGAAAGAATATTCCACGACCAAACGAATATTTCCCGACAACAATGATTATTTTATAACCACTTGCTTATTTGAAAAAAATTTTATATTTCACCCATAACTTTAAACTTTTATCAATTTAACCATTTACTGACTAGTAATTATAAGAAAAATTGAATACTTTTATTTCATTAAAATTCGGGGTCTTACAATCTCCCCTCCTTATGAAATTTCGTCCCCGAAATTTACGTACCTGGTATTTCGAAGAGTTGAGAATACCTTGCTTCCATTTCAGATTCTATCTCTCAGATCATCATGATTTCTCCATTGCTCACTCCCATGATAACTTCATTTGGGGTTCCTCATTTGTTGGGAAGTCATGACCACCGCCATCTGAACTACTCGGCTTTGACTGTCTGGAGCAGCATTTGGCGTCATCATTACCGTTGAATATACCTTTCTATAGGACATATTCCTCCTCAACTGCCTCTTCGTACTCCTCATTCATGATCTGAATCAACAATCTTCGATCCATATCGGATTCAGGTTGACCGCTATGTACAGGGTAATTCAAAACTCGATGTTGGGTTCTCCCAATTGCTTTCCAAAAAGAGAAATTCATATCATCTATTTTAGCCTTCTTAGATCGAACATCTCTTTCCACAATATCCACGTGTCGTGCGGCTTTTGCCATGCATCACTTATTCTCACTCGTTCAATTTTTTCTTCTTTCAGCTCAGATTCCATTTTTATCATCTTATACTCTGCCAAAGAATGCTTCTGTACAAGCATCACATATCGGGTAACACAAGCTTGAATAGTTGCATCCTTTTGTTCCACGACCGCCTGTCGTTCTTCTGGCTCTTCTAACTCTGAATACGATTTTGAAATTCTACATTTTGATCATATAATACCTCTAATAAACTCTCCTCTGGAACTTCTTCTTCCTCTTCTTCCTCAGTCTCAGCTGTTACCTCTGCGACTATCTCGGGTGCAACTATCAATTCTTCACTCACCACATAGATATCTCTAATTCCTTCTTCGTCTGACATCACATTATCATGGTTAGTGATTTGAGGTATCCCCACAGTCTCATTCACTCCATTGTTAGCATTCTCAGCTGCCATTCTCAAATACTGCCATAAATAAGGGTAATTAAAACAAATTAACATATCACATAATATCCCATATTATGACTAACCAACAAATAAGCTTAGGTAGGACACACTAGCGAAGGATTTACGCATCTCTCCCTCCTAGTTTATATTCCCCGATCTCCACCAGAGATCATATCCCTAAGCTCTGATACCAACTGTAACTCTGGACACCAACCTATGTCAGCACCTTACATTGATACCTATCAGTTTGCCACCGCAGAACGGCGTCCCTACGGAGAGTCTGGCTTCGGTGCATCCCCATTAACAGGAAGTCACCAGCGAGAGGCTCGGGGCTCTTTACTTATAGCTCTGATACCAACTGTAACGACCCCAAAATAGGTTCATTCCATCCACCTATTCTGAGTCGCCCAATACATGGTACAGAAAACAACTACAACTTTATTACAACAATTGTCGTGCAAAATACAACAACACATTTATGTGAGTTTGGATACAAATATATACCAAATGTGACTCATGTTCAACCGTGGACCATCACCTCACAATAACACCTTACATAAAGGTATAGTCAAAAACTGTTTTAGAAATTAAAATCTTTGGGAAGTGCTCAAGGATCCTTCGTACATGGGAGGCCACGCGTCTAGGTTATGATAGATATCATATGGCCACAGAATTATCCTTGGTTGACCCCATAGACCCCAAAGAAAAACGAGAAGATTACTATCATATTCTTCCAATGGTGAGTCTTCTCTTGACATATCATTATCTCTACTGTCTCTAATTGAGAATTATACTTTAAACAAACACCATATTATATAGGTAGTGCTCGTATATATACTCAGCAAGTGGATGAGCACATCCCTGTCTTATGATGACACGAGGTTGTATGTCGTTAGACATCTTGTATGATGTGGCAAAACCACCCTTCCAACGTTGGGTACACCTTACCCTATTGGATTCACCAAATATAACTACTAAATGACACTTTTCTATACTGCTTGGGAGAACATCACAGCTAGAGACCACTGTTCTATTTCCTCGTTACCCTCGCTCGACCCAGCTACACTCTTATTACCTGAAAGGAATTGTGAAGCAAAAGGGTGAGCACAACTAGCCAGTAAAGAATATCATGACTAAGATAATTAAATTATCAGTAGCCTTCATCAATAATAAATCAGAGATTTAGAACATATGGTAAATGATAATAAAATTTCAACCATAGTTGCAGCGGAACGAGCAATCCATTAGAAGAGTCAAATAGACTATAAGTCTATTATCTTCTCCATGTTAAAAATCCATCAACAATGTTTTATCCCTGTAACATCAATCAACAGTTCCTTTCCACAATCATATGAATAACTCATAATCATAATTGTGATTCTAAATTTTTCTTCGCACCCAGGAGAAGAATATTTTCATCACATGTCTTTACCTGAAACATCAAAGATCATGGTTATACCAAATCACAGTTTGTTCATAATCATACTAATAATCCATCTTTGCACTACGACCAAAGATATTCAACAACAGTTTATCTTTGCACTACGGGCCAAAGATATTCATCAACAGACCATCTTTGCACTACAGGCCAAAGATATTCATCTACAATTCATCTTTGCACTACAGGCCAAAGATATTCTCAACCGTTCATCTTTGCATTACTGGCCAAAGATATTCAACAAGGGTCCTCTTGCACTACGGGCAAAGATATTCATCTACAAATATCTTTGCACTACAGGCCAAAGATATTCCTCAACAATTCATATTTGCACTACATGCCAAATATATTTAATACCTCCAAGAATATATAATCATTTAAGAATTTATATAAACAATAATTATAACCATGTTGATCATTCACCTTTGCACTTAAGCTAAAGATATTCAATTATAAATTTAATGGTCATGATATACCAGTCAACAATTCAACTTTGCACTACTGGCCAAAGAGAACCCATAGTCATGATCATACCAATAATTTACCCATCTTTACACTCAAGCGAAAGAGAATTTCAACATCAAGGTTATAAAAATGATATATATGATTATAAAAATAATATGGTCAAAACATGGATTTAATTTCAAGAGCAATATTCATAAATCAACTATAATTTGGTTAGAAAAAGAAACCAATTTTGTCGTGAATAGTAACTCCTGAATAGTAACCTCGACTCAAAAAGGTAGAAATTCCACAATAAAATCTATACCAATATTTCAGTATAATGATATTGAAAGGATAACATTTCTTAAGCTTATAAACAATTTATTTAAATTGTTTACACTTTACTAATTAATGCATTTAATCATCATAAAATGTCAACTCTTAAGATTTCATCATCAATAGCCAAAACCCTCATCAAAAATCTGCATATACCTCATATTAGGATTCTCAAGCCATAAAATCCTATTTTCCAATTTTCTTTTCTCACAAAAACATATTTAATTCATTTACTCATACTAGACCATTTTCATAAAAAATACCAAATCAGTTCCAAAAATATTTCTTTTCTGGGATTTAGCATAATATAGTCATAGTGAACATATATTTTTCTCAGAATTTTTAAAAGTCATTTACTATTTTTCATATGGCCCAAATAGCGAATATATAAACCATTTATCAAAAATTGTACTTTTGTCTAAAAATTCTGAAATTTACCGAGAATACTTCTATCATATACATGTACTCCCAATAAAAAATTTCATCAATTTGGAGTTAATCCAAAGGAATTATAAGCTGTTGACTTTTAAAATAGTTTTTTCTCATAAAATTCATAAACTCTTAATCTATGCATCAAAAATCACCATTTTTGGGACACAATCAAGAAACTCATCAAAATATCATTTCAAATTTTTCCAGAATTTTTGAAGATCAGAAAAATTACGAAACTGAAAATCATAACAACCCTTAAAATCCCTTATATCCCTTACTATCCCTTACCTCAAAAGAGCAGTACTTCTGATCGGTATAAGGCTGAAGGAAACTTACACTGATGAATAGCAACTCACAAGTATCTAAATACTCACAAAATACACTCAATAATCTAGAGAGAGAAAGAGAGAAAGCTTATGTTTCTGGTGTGATTTTCAATTCTAACTTAGCCCTCTATTTATAGGAAAATTTTGGTAGGTTTGACCTGCAACCTGATGGCTTTACCTGCTACTATTCCCACCCACCACATTTGAAATATAATTCAGCACATTTCTTCACCAACCACAAGTGGGGCCCACCAATTCTAGAATTTTCCACCAAAATGATAAACTCCGAAAATTCAACAATTTCTGAACCAGTCATCTCGTAAAATTCATAACAAATCATACATTCATTTTTAACGGTTCAAAATTTGTGGACATATACTCAACTTATATATGTATAACATATCCAAATATTACTACGATCCAACGGTCGGATTAAAATTATAACCCCCGCAAAATATCTCAAAAACCCTAATTTTTAATACCTCCATTCCGACAAAAATACTGATAAAAACCTCAACATTAACTCCTTCATTTTAACCACAAAAATATATCCCTCATTTATATCCACATAAAATAAATATTTTCTTATCATATAAATCAATAATTAATTATTCACAAATAATATTACAGAATCACATTTATGACAACCAGGCCGTTCCCAGGAAAGAGGGGGCTTTCCAATAAGGATTTCTCCTTACTAGCGCGCAATTAGATGACCAAACCTCTCCTTAGACAGAACTTTCTAGACATTGCCAATAATGCTATCTAATAATACTATTCAAATAATATGAATTATTGATCTGATAATGGAAAATACTGTGCAGCAACAATTATTGAACAACAATAATATAAAATTTCAACGTAGCAATTATTGAATCAATAAAATAAAATATTGAACAGTAATTACTGTAACAATTATTGAGTAGTGCCTTCTTACGTAAGAATCAATAATTTCAAAAATACTGTGCAATACCGTGTGTGCTACTGTGCAATAACGCGTATTACTGTATTTTAACCACCGGGTATTTCAACAGTATTAACGATAACAACTACGCCGTTATTTGTAAAAACTCAAATTTGTCGTTTTTCTTCACCCGACAGTTATTCGTTATGGGGCCCACAAATAGCTGCGCCGTCGTACGAATATTCTCCGACAGAAAGAATATTCCACGACCAAACGAATATTCCCCGACAACAATGATTATTTTATAACCACTTGCTTATTTTGAAAAAAAATTTTATATTTCACCCATAACTTTAAACTTTTATCAATTTAACCATTTACTGACTAGTAATTATAAGAAAAATTGAATACTTTTATTTCATAAAATTCGGGGTCTTACAGTAGATGATCATCCCAATTACCTTTAAAATCCATGATGCATACTCTCATCATATCCTCTAATGTCTAGATCGTTCTTTTACTTTGCCCGTCAGTCTGAGGGTGATAAGTTATACACATCCTCAACTGTGTCCCCATGCATTCCTATAGTCACTTCCAGAAATTTGATGTGAAGCGCGGATCGCGGTCGGATACAATCGACACTAGTACTCCGTGCCTTGAAACACTCTCTTTCAGATATAACTTCACCAACTGATCTAGGTTAAATCTGATTCTGATCAGAAGAAAGTGTGCGGATTTCGTTAATCGGTCAACGATAACCCATACTACGTCGCAGCCTTTCTGGGTCGTCGGAAGGCCAACCACAAAATCTATGGTAATATGTTCCCATTTCCATTCTGGGATCTCTAGAGGTTGTAGCAAACCACTTGGTCTCTGATGTTCTGCCTTGACCCTTTGACAAGTCAGACACCTGGCAACACAATCGGCAGCGTCCCTCTTCAAGTTTGGTCACCAAAAATGTTGTCGTAAATCCTGATACATTTTTGTACTTCCGGGATGAATAGAATACCTCAAACTTTGAGCCTCGCTTAGAATGCCTTCCTAGATTTCTAGTACTGGCGGTACCCAGACTCTATTTTTAAACCTCAACAATCCCTCGCTCTCCATTTTAAATTTAAGTTTAGTCCTTTCAGATATATTTTTCTTTACTTCCTCACATTCCTTATCTAGGATTTGAGCTTCCTTAACCTTATTCAACAAAGTTGTACCAACTTGTATCTGGAACATTCTCCCATTAATTTCCATTGGACCTCCTACTTCCAATTCCAGCTTTTCCATTGCTGAAATCAATTCTTCATGTGCTATTAGCACCATCGACTTCTCCCGACCATTTCTGCTTAAGGCATCGGCTACAACATTTGATATTCCTGGGTGGTATAAGATATCACAATCATAGTCCTTTATTAACTCCAACCATCTTCTCTGACGCATAATCACGCCTTTCTGAGTAAAAATATATTTCAGACTCTTGTGGTCCATATATATTTCACACTTCTCCCAATAGAGATAGTGTCTCCAAATCTTCAAGGTGAATACTACCGTGGCCAATTCTAGATCATGGGTTGGATATCCCGTTTCATAATCCTTCAATTGTCGTGACGCATACGCAATGACTCTGCTATTTTGCATAAGCACACAGCCTAGCCCTTTATACGATGCATCAATATATACTACAAAGTTTCCTGTATCATCCATAAGGGACAACACAGGTGCTGTACTCAACCTTTTCTTAAATTTTTTAAAACTTTCCTCACACTTCTCCATCCAAACGAATTTTACAACTTTCCTTGTCAAATTCGTTAACGGAGTGGTGAGCTTGGAAAAATCCTAAATGAATCTTCTGTAATAGTCTGTTAATCCAAGAAAACTTCTTACTTTCGACGGTGTTTTTGACTGATCCCAATTCATCATTGCTTCGAATTTAGAGGGATCCACCTAAATTTCTTCCTTATCAATCACGTATCTCAGAAATTGCACCCTTTCAATCCAGAATTCACATTTTGAGAATTTGACGTACAACTTCTCTCTTCTCAATACCTCCAATATCAACTTCAAATGCTCAACATGTTCTTCCTTGGTTTTTGAATAAACCAGTATGTCGTTAATAAAAACCACCACGAATTTGTCCAAAAACGGCTTGAACACTCCATTCATTAAGCCCATAAACGCTAGTCACATTTGTTAGACCAAATGACATAACCAAAAACTCGTAGTGAGCATACCGAGTCCTAAACGCTGTCTTTAGAACATCTTCTGGCCTCACCTTCAGCTGATGGTAACCACTTCTCAGGTCTATCTTTGAAAAATATCTCGCCCCCTTTAATTGATCAAACAGATCATCAATCCTTGGTAACAGATACCTGTTCTTGATGGTAACCTTGTTCAACTCTCTATAATCGATACAGAGCCGCATCGTCCCATCCTTCTTTTTAACAAATAACACCGATGCCCCCCACGACGATAAGCTCGGTTGAATATATTTCTTATCCAGTAGCTCTTGTAGCTGAACCATCAATTCTTTCATTTCTACCGGAGCCATCCTGTACGGTGCCTTCGATATTGGAGCCATTCCTGGCGCCAATTGGATAACAAAATATACTTCCATGTCAGGCGGAAGTATTGGCAGATCGTTTAGAAACACATCCACAAAGTCCCTTACGACTAGTATTTCTTTTAACTTCGAATTCCCTTTACGATTATCGACTATGTAGGCTAAATATCCTACACAACCATGTCTTAATAACTCCCTGGCTTGCATCATCGTCGGGCAACTCGCTTGTCTACGCGATTTGGTACCATAAAACATAACCTTTGATGGAGTCATAAAGTTAATACATTTGTTCTGGCAATCAATTACAACCCCATAATTGAATAGCCAATCCATTCCCAAAATAACGTCAAATTTCCCAAGTTTAATCGGGATAAGATTTACATTCATAACATTACCCTTAATATCCTCTCTACAATTCTTGTGTATATACCTAACAGGAATCACTTCCCTGTTCACAATCTCTATGTTCATAGGGGTTTCAAATTCGTCTTTATGCAATTCTAAGTTATTTGCAAAGTCTTCGGATATAAATGAACAAGTAGCACCCGAATCAAATTAAACATAAGCATTGACTTTATTGATCGGAATGATACCTAACACCACATCACGAGACTTCACCTCATCCTGTACGGTCATGTTGAATGTCCACACAGTTGGTCAGTTTGTTGAAGTCGGTCTGGTAATTGTAAGAGGATTTCCACTATTATTTCTCTTGTTTCCACCTGACCTTGCCCCTCCAGATGCCTTCTTGGGACAGTCCCTATCCAAGTGATCCTTTGACCCACATGTGTAGCAGGCGCCCTTCTTAGGGTTAGGGCAGTTAGGTGCTATATGGCCTTCCTGACCACAATTGTAGCAAACTCTTTTCCCTTTTATGCAGACTCCCAAGTGAGTCTTTCCACAGGCTGGGCATGGTTCTATCATTTTCTTCTGTCTCCCTTGCTGATTTACGGATGATGGGTTGTCATTCCACCTTCATCTATGATTACTGGTTCCTCTCGTATTACTGGCACTAGCCTTATTATTTCCTTCATTATCATTCTTCTTCTTCTGATCCTGATTGTACTTGGTCACCGCTTCGCTTCCACCTTCAGCGAGGATGACCTTCTCCAGAACTCCAGCAAAAGTGTTCAATTGAGACATTGACACTTTTTTATACAACCAGGGTTTCAGTCCCTGCTCAAATCCCCTAGCCTTTCTTTCGTCAGTATGCGCATGATATTGGGCAAACCTAACCAATTTGTTAAACGTTGCTACGTAGTCGGGCACAGACATACTTCCCAGTTTCAACTCCAGAAACTGCACCTCCATTTGATTCTGGGAGCTGGTCGAAAAGTACATCTCGAAAAAAATTTCCTTAAACCTTTCCCAGGTTATTAAACCTTCTTCTCCCCTGACCTTATTTACCTGCCACCAGTAGCTGGCTTCTAATTTTAACATAAATGTCGCGTAGGCGGTCTTCTGGTCCTCCCTAACACGGGTGACCTCGAAAACTTTCTCTATCTCCATAACCTAAGTTTGAGCTTCTATCGGGTTTGTGGTGCCTTTAAACTCTGACGGTCCCACTGCCTTAAAGTCCTTGAACGAAGTGTTCGGTGGAGCTTGAGGCTAATTGTTCATTGCTCCACCTAACAGATTTACTAACTGCTGAACGGGGTTCGCATTGGCATCATTGATGTTATTGTTATTCGTTGACCCTTATTGGGCTTGTCGACGATTTTGTATCCTTCTTGGTAGCATATTTCAGTTGAGATATATGCGCATTAGATCTTTATTCAATCTCTTAAATACTTAAGACTTAACTCAAATATTTAATATAATCACTTTAACTCATATTATCTCAAATAAACTTTGATATTTTATTAAAATCAAAAGTTTTTAACATGGTACGATAGCATATCTGCAATTTACATCAATTATCCCGAGATAAAGTATCTACATGATTTAAATCATCAGAATCTTCCTTTATTTATAATCACATTAGAATTTACATTATTAACTAACAGTTAAGCATTCACATAATCATACTGTCCTATCACGTCCTGCTAAGACGTCGGACAGCTTCACTACACTCCTCTTCCATAAAGCGGGACATAGTCCTGCGATCTAACATATACCTAGGCAGTCCCTCGAACTGAATTAGATATTTCATAACTCGATCCTAGGACTCATCAAAACGTGAAGCACGTCTCTGCAACCTTAGCTTTCTTTGCAGGCGCCTCATCCTTTGCAAGATCTGCACGTCGTGAATTGCTCACCCAAGCTTCCTCTACTATGGCAGTCTTTTTGATTTCTCTATTAACTCATTCTTTAACCTTTCTATCTCCTCTGTCTTTTGCTCATTTTGGCCCTTCTCATGAACCAAATCCCACTCCACATTTTCAAGACTGCTGTGGAGTGTCTCAACCTCACCATCCTACTGCTCGATGGTAATCCATTGTGTAATCGTCTGTTCTCCCAACTCCTGAATCATGTCTCGTAACTCTATGTTGCGATCATACAATAGATCGTACATATCAGCGCTGACAGAGTTCGGTGGGAACTCCTCAGGGTCTTCCTCTTCCTCATCCTCGGCTGCCTCAGCCAGAATCTCAAACTCCTCAGGGTCCTCCTCTGAGTCAACCTATGGCTCATGCTCCCGACCAATGACTGTGATCAAAGGAGATGGCTCCGGCTGCACTAGCTGCTCCCAGACTATATGTATGTCTCAGGGCTCCTCATCTCTAGTCTCTAGGGGTACAACATCCCTGGGCTGACTAGCTCCTCTGGCATCTGACATCTTGACAAAGTAAGTTTTAAGTATTAGTTATTAAGTGATGCTAATTGATACTCGAGCAAGTATACAATTATAAACACATAGTACATAAGGTATTTTATTATCTTTCTTAGAACTCAATAAGAGTTATCATTACCAACTTGTGACACCCCCAAATTCGGTATCTTAATTTTCACAGGATTTGGTGTTCACTGTTCAAATATCATACGACCATAACCCATAAAATAGAAATTCATTAAATAGATAAATAATCCATCATCTCCCTATAATAGGGTTACAACATCTGAAATTGTAAATACATAATTAAATCCTATGTTATACTTCACCTTAAATCTCTGTTGCAGAAACGTAAATAAATAAGTCTTAAATCATTACACGTAGGTCTTGAACTTTAACATTTCAATAACAGCACAAGTCTTCAACACTTGTTAGCTTTTCCCTTGCCCTTGCTACTAGAAGGTTCATCACATCATTCATTCTTAGCTGCAATGTTATTATGCAAGAGTGAGCACGAATGCCCGCAAGTATAAAAATATGACAATAATAACATGCGAGTGAAATCAAAGAAATCTGAATAACAGAAAGCTCAACTTTTGAATTAAGAATAATAATCGAGAATCAAATTACATCTGAGGGTCATAAGACCTTGAACTATGTCCTAGGTCAAGTATATTAACCTTTAACCTTTAACAGTCATAACGCTACAGACTTTACTTCTTGTACTTAGGGAGATCAGCCCTTTGTACCGATACTGTGCATAATACCTCAACGCTTAAAATATCATCAATCCCGCTTTAATAGGGTTGTTCATCTCAGTTTGACATCAGAGTCCTCACCAAATAATGTTTGGTTTAGATAATTCAATAGTAGTCCTGGAATTTAGAACGCTCATCAACTATAGACTAGTTGAATCAATAATGGTTCGCTAGTCTTAAAGGATTTATCAATATATGATATTCTATTTGAATAATAATTTCTCAAGGGTATACAATCGAGTAAGTTTTGTATACTGAAATGATACTTTTAAAAGAATCATAACATCACATATGAAATTATGAACTTGAGTAATCAAGAATAAATACTTTGCTCGATATAGAATTCAGGTCTATAACTTTGCTCAATGTAAAAGTAAGGTTTAGAAACTTGCCTCATGCGCAAGCTACAATTATAACTCATGTTCTTTAATTACTCTTACCTATCAATACATTCACAATATCAATTAATCACAGGTTCGATATGGTTATAGATTCACAGAAGTGTTCTTCAAACTCATTATTAGATTTTTTTCAAATAATGATTCAAGTTGATTAATTAACTTATTAATTAATCACATAACCTATGTTATTAAACTTGTATTAACAATTGCTCATATGTATAACATGTTTTCATGTCTATTCGGTTTAGAACACATTACTCAACATTTAACACTTAGAATTTTTTTAAAAAATTTAATGTCAGGCGCGGCCGTGCTACAATTGCTCCTTGTATTGGTGTGGGCGCACTGCACGGTGCAAGCGCGCTCCAATTACCCTTTGGAATGGCATAGCCGCGCTGCTGCGCAGTGCCAGAATCTGCAGTCCGCGAAGAACACAGAAACTCACCTAATTTTCTCCAATTTACACTAATTCACTGATTTGTAATATTACCCATGAAGTATAAACTTCATAGGAACATTACAAATCACTACTAGCATGTTTCTAACATTTTAATCATGTAATTACACCACTTAATACCTTTAATTACAATGTTCTTCATAGTTTTGTAAAGTTTTGATGAAAAACATGAAATCTAACATTACGAATTCGTTATAACACCGAATCCGTTCATTCCATTTTTGTTTCCTTTGTTTTAACATGTATAATCATAATCATTAGTCAATTTTAATACAAACATATGATTAAAGCATTTATTTTACCCATATGGGTTACGCATACAACATTCAATACTCTATCATTCCTGAAAGCCAATTTAATACAAAATTCCATGGTGATCAATGTAATTCATGAATATATGGCATAAACTATATAATGGAAATATATATATATATATATATCCATGAAATCAACAATTGTCAATTTTTCTCTATTCATAGAGAACTTTTACAAACACGTAAAATGAAAAACTCTATAAATCTTTGAAAACTCAATGAAGGCAAAATTATATAGTTTTAATCACTGTATTACATGTATACATGATATATAATATGTTGTTAACATATACTAACATATATATAATCATATCATACTTTAATTTTCAACATAGTTTTTCCTAAAGAACTTTTAGACTACGTAAATGAAAAATATAAGAACTTTTAGACTACGTAAACTGATATGAATAGGAATATATGTATAATGTAGTATGTAATATAAGTATGCGGAACATCGTCCTGCGATCGAATATATACGATGGTAGTCCTTCGAACTGAGTTAGATATCTCATAACTCGGTCATGGGCCTCATCAATTGCCCTGTGAACCGTTTAATGCATCTCTTCAGTTTTATTATAGCTATCTCACTTCTAGTCTCTAACAGTATTCAATATAGTATCTGAGTGGTTTTTGCCACAAACAACCAACAATCTATTTTCCCGTCTCGTCTACACTGCCTTTCATAGTGAGTTAGATCGGTTGCTAGTTTGTATTAACCGCCGCTCTCTGACGGAATCGTTTAGCCCAGATACTATATCTATACCCTTACAAACTACATTTGTACTAAATTATAACTTAGCTTATTCCAAACATTAATTTTCCACGACTAAAGATTGACTCATACTCCTGAATAGTACCCCGTAACTCTAGGTTCTGGTCATACATTTCATCATGCACCTCAGCCCTGATAGAGTTCGGTGGGAACTCTTCAGTTTCTATATTCTCCTCCTCGACTGCCTCAGCCTGAAATTCAATCTACTCAGAGTCCTCTTAGTCAAATGTCGGCTCATGCTCCCGATCAACAATTGTGATCGAAGGAGATGGCTCTTGTCAAACTAACTGATCCCAGACTATGTAATGTCTTGGGGCTCCTCCACTCTAGCCTCTAGGGGTACAATATACCTGGACTAACTAGGTTCTCCAACATCTGTCATCCTGACAAACTAAAAATTTTAAGTCTTAATTATTACGTGATGCTAATCGATACTCGAGTATAAATATAAACACATAGCACGTAAGGTAAGTAATTATCTTTCTTAAAACTCGATAAGAGTTATCATTACTATATTCTCGATCTCTAACAGGCTACTATCCCAAGGTTTCCCCCCACCTAAGGTTCATAACCTACAACTCTGATACCAACCTGTGACACCCCCAAATCCGGATACTTCAATTTCATAGGATTTGGTGTTCACTGTACAAATATCATCTGTCTATCTACCCATAATAAATGCAACCATGAATAAATTGAAATAATCTTCCCTTACGAGATTACAACATCTGAATAAATAAATCAATCCCAGGTTATGCTAACCTTAATCTTAAATGCGGAACATAAACAAATAGTCTTAACAACTTTAACATAAGTCTGAAACATAAACATTCAAATAAACAACAAGTCTTCATCATTTGTTGACCTTGCCCTTGTCTTTACTGGCCGAAAGCTCGTCAGACCTTTCGTCCCGAACTGCAATGTTATTATTACACAAGAGTGAGAACGATTGCCCACAAGTATAATAATATGGAAAAACTATAATAACATGCGAGTGAAATAATGACTTCTGAATAAATAGCTCAACTTTTTTACTCAAAAATAGATAACAGGAATCAAAATAACATCTGAGGGTCAGAAGACCTTGAATTATGTCCTAGGTTGTAAAATGTTTATACTTTAAACCTTTAACAGTCATATGACTATAGACTATTCTTCTCGTACTTAGGGGGATCAAACCTTAGTACCCATGTTGTGCACAATATCTCAACGCTAAGCATCGTCAGTCCCCTATAATAGGGTTGTTCATCTCAGTTTGACATCAGAGTCCGCACCAAAGGAAGTTTGGTTTGGATAAGCTCAATAAGTATTCTAGAATTTAGAACGTACATCAATTATGCACTAGTTGAATCAATAAGGGTTCACTAGTCCTATAAGTTCAACAATAACATCGACATTTGACTTGAACAATAAATCTCGAGAATATACAATCGAATAAGTATTGTATGACTGAATCATGCTTTTAAGGAACAATAATATCTCATATGGTAATCTTGACTTGAAGAAACAAGGATAAGAACTTGCTCTTTGTTAAGTAAGGTTTAGAAACTCGTTTGACGATAACAATTCAGGAATAGAACATTTGCTCAATCGTAATAGAGTAAAGAAACTTGCTCAATTTAAAAGCTTTGAGTTTAGGAAACTTGACTCTTGCACAAGCTACAATATATAAATCACGTCCTTTACTTAGTACTACACAATTATTCATTCACAATCTCAATTAATAACTCGATATACTTGTCGACTCGTCACATTGCTTATTGAATTCGTTATTCGACTTATTGAATAATGGTTTGCGTTTTAAGATTAAATTACTAATTGTTCACATAATACACGTCATTAACATCATAATATGTATCTAACATGTTTACAAGTTCATCACATTAGTCTCTTTAAAACATCCCTCTCAATTCTTGACACTTAGAAAATCTTCCTCATTTATGCATGGCGCGCGGCCACGCGCCAGATAAGCTTACAATTCTCGCCGCCGCGAGACGGCGCGGGCGTGCGCAAGTTATGCTGTAACTCGGCGCGGTAGCACGGCAAGCAGCTCTGTCCAGTTCGTGAAGAATAGATAGAGAAGGCCACGAATTCTATTCTAAATGCTACTACAACACTTTAAATCGCTACCCATGAAGCCTAGACTTCACAAGAGCATTATGCAATATACTAAGCATGTTATTAACACCTTAATTCACGTAATTAAACAAGTTAACACATTTAATTCCACTATTTTTCATATTATCTTGTTTTCATGGAAAACTCAAGAAATCGGACATTACGGATTCATTATAACACCGAATCTATTCGTTCAACTTCCGTTTTGTTTGTATAAACGTGTACAATCATATACAAGTGTTAATTTAACATTAAACCATCGATTCATGACATAAAAATTGTACGTAAGGGCCATGTGGCCATATATACAACATTTATACTCTGTTAGTTTTGAAAAGCCAATTCAATCACATATACACGTACTTTAATCAGTAGAAATATGTTATGATCCTATACTAACATGTATATGCACATAATTTAACAATTAAAGTTTCAATTATCATCAATTCACATAATTTGAAATATACAGTGAAGAACATATAATACATGAATTGAAAATGGGAGAAAGGAATTATACCCTTGATAACTCTGTGAAGGTGATGATATGTACTCTAGAACTCACTATTCTCCTCCTCAATTTCTCAGTTTTTCTCTCTGGTTTTGCTTTGAATGAACTACGTAAACTGATATGAATAGGAATATATGTATAATGTAGTACATAATATAAGTATACTGGGTGAGTGGTCGTCAGTTAATCCCTTAATGGGTTAACTGGCTCCAACTCCCCCTTAGGCTTTGTTTGCTTGCCCCTTAATACTCCTTTCGCATTAATTTAATTAAAGCTTTATAACATAGTTTAATAATGTCACACTTTAATTAATCAAGTAACTTATTTAAATCAATTAAATAAAATAGCATAATTTCACATTAAATCACATAGACACATAATTAAAATTCTTATTTATTAATTATGTTAAATCATTAAATCTCTAATTAAGTAATAATTAATTAGAATAACGTTATGCTTATTAATTAATTCATTTAATCAATTAAGCTCAATTAAATACATACTTTGCATAATAAAATTTTCCACATTAATTTAATCAATGTGACACATATAATTAAATTAATCTACCACAATTTTATCAAATAATTATTCAACTCAATAATTAAATCATGGAAAAATATTTATTTAATTCAATAAGTATTTAAATTAAATTACAAAATTCTCGTTCGTCACATCTTTCCCCCCTTAAAAGGATTGTGTCCCCATAATCATGGTACAATTAAAATTTCATCCCGTTATAATCTCCAGCCCATTCCTTGATCTCATCGGGCACCTCATAGTCATCCTCCTCCTCTTGATCTAGATCCATCAAGTCGAAGCTCAATTTTGCATTACAGTCAGAGTTATGTTGACAGGTTGGGATCTCATCAGCAGAGACACACACATCCAATGCTTGGGTCCTGAAAACAAAAATGCTTTAATTAATATATGCAACTGCTTAAACATAAATAGCATTTGACATAACAAAAGCTACTGCCATAGCTGTGCAATCAAAAGTAAGCAGTAAATGAAAGTGTGATTTAAGGGTAGATTGATTGTCTGCCCCTTTATCCTTTTCGGCCAAGGCAAGGGACATTGCTCCAGTTGTCCAGTGTGAGATCCTTATGTATAGGGAGGATGTTGGAAGTGTGCTTGTCTATCTCGTCATGGATGATGACTGAGATATCCTTCACAACTGGACCGAGGCTTTTGCGTGGATTGTTCCTCTTCTTGATGTGATGAGTTTGGACATGGTCTTCGTCGTCACTATATGGGAGTTCGTCACTCATCTCCTTGTAGTTGATAATGACTCGCATTTTAGCGAATGTGTTTCGTCCTTTATACAGGATCTTTTCTCTTCCCTTTTCGTTATCTGCCTTAGGCTTGAGGCCTTTCCTTTCATGGACAGGTATGATTAGAGGAAACAGCTTCGCTGATACTATAGTTGGGATTTTCCTCATAGGTTTCACTCATCTGGAAGTTGTGAGATTTGGGGGTAGAATAGTGGAGGCTTGAACCTTGGGATGTTTGTGGGGGTTCCGTTGATGTACCTGGATGCGTATCCCAATCCTGCTCTTCCCATTTGACTTGGGATTTGAATTGGCATCTTAATGTCGTGCTTATTCATTCCTAACCCTTCTCTAGGCTGGAAACCCGTATCTACCAACTCTTGGCCCACATTCATTACTTCAGTGGAGATTTTAGGCTTTAGGGCTAGTGCCCCGATTGGTAGATAGTGTGTATCGCTCACTTCTAGAGCTTGAAAGCTTGCAGGCTCAATCCCTGCATCCAGGCTGATTACCGATATGTCCCTATGTATGTAGGTAGGGTATTCCGGTCCGACGCTCACTGTGATGAGGCTGTCGTTGATAATGTATTTGAGTTATTGATGGAGGGTGGATGGCACAGCTTAAGGCATATGGATCCAAGGCTTGCCCAACAATAGGTTGTATCCGGTGGCTATGTTGGGCACCTAGAAAGATACGTAGAAAGTGTGTGGATCAATTTCTAAAGGAAGCTCCAAAGCCTGACGACGAGATCCATCGAAGGCTCGGATGACCACATGACTGGCTTTGATCTGGTTAGGATTAATATTCTTCCTTTCCAAAGTATTGTAAGGACAAATGTTGCGGGAGGATCCTCCATCGACGAGCACACCTCCAATCACGTATCCGAAGGACATCACAGCTATATGCAAGGACTTTCGATGTCCCGTTCCCTCTGCCGGGATATCATCGTCAGTCAAGGATATCACATTGTTGTTGAAGATGTGTTCGATCACGTGAAGAAATTTCTTTGTGTCTACCGCGTGTCGCAGATAGGCTTCCACTAGTACACTTTCACTAGGATGTTGCGGTGATCCTCTGATGATAGGACCAAGTCGATGATGGATAATAGCTTGGGTATGTCTTTCAAGCTTTGCACTACCTTGATTCATTGTGTCCCATTTTTTTTAGGAATTCTTTGATTTTCTCTTCAGCCACCTTTTTCTTTGGCTTTGATGACTGGTTTGATTACCCGTTGAGGCAGATGCAATGGATTATCCTTCAACATGATGGAAATGTTGTTTGAAGTTGAGCTTTCAATCTCCCCGTAGTTCTATGGGACTTTCTTCAGACTGGTAATTGGATATTGCGGTCTGGAGGGCAAAATTAGAGGCTGAGGCGTAGCTACCTTCACATAATTTTTTTTGTCTTGCACCCCTTTCCATGTCAGTACCAGGGGTGTGAGGATCGATTCCTTATCGCATGATATGACAGTCACTAAATCCTGGTACCATGCATTGGGTATCCAGATGCTATTTTTAACTGGAAGGTCAAGGATTTGATTTCCCCTAATCAGGTCACCCCTTTCAATAATGTCTTGAATCAGGTTTCGAAGAGCCCAATAGCCTTCTATATCGTGGCCGTGTGAATTGGAGTGATATTGATATATTTGACTAGGTTTGAATTTCCTAGCTTGAGGGTTCAATGGAGGTAACAAGTCTTCAACCATTCCATCGTTGATCAACATTTGAAGGATTTCTTCCATTGACTGGTTTAGATTGGTGAAATTTCTTTGAAATAGGAATTTCTTACCACTTTGGACACTTGCTTTTTCATCATCCTCAGTCCTAAATGATGATATAAATGAATATCTTTGGACTGTAGTGCAAAGATTAATGATTTCTGATGAATATCTTTGGCCCGTAGTGCAAAGATGAACAGGTGTTGAGGTGAACATGACCAACTAATGAATATCTTTGGCCTGTAGTGCAAAGATGACTATTTGATTCAAGATATTTATTGATTGACATTACAGGGATAAAATGTTGATAATGGGCTTTAAAATTCATAGATAATCGTAGATTTCATTCTCTACGTAACTTTTCTATGAATTATTATTTTTCGCTGCGAATATTGATTTAAAACTTGTTGTCTTTTGTATTCTATTAAATTTGTCCCTGTTGAAGACTAACGATAATTTGTTGTATATTATCTTAGTCATAATATTCTTTACTGGGCTAGTTGAGCTCACCCTTTTCCTTGTTGTTCCATTTTCTTCTCAGGAGGCGAGAATGTAGCAAGTACTAGTCGGGGTATGGAATGAAGGTTCTAGGAAGTTGTTTTAGTAGTCCTCACCATTTTTTTTGTAAAATATTGTACCAATAATTGTAATGAGGACTTATTTAAGTGTGGATATTGTCTAGATGACAATATTTGTATTTACACTCACAGTTTTTATGTTGTATTAATAAAGTTGTAGTTATTTCTGTACCATGTTATTGACGACTCAGAATGGGTGTTGTATACCTGTTTTGGGGGCGTCACAGTTGGTATCAGAGCTTAGGGATATGATCTCTGGCGGGGATCGGGGAATAGAACTAGGAGGGGAGAGACGAGTAAATCCTTCGCTAGTGTGTCCTACCTAAGCTTATTTGTTGGTCGGTCATAATATAGGGATATTATGTGATTTGTTAATTTGTTAAATTAACCCTTGTTTTATGGCAGTATTTGAGAATGTCGACTGAGAATGTTAACAGTGGAGTAAATAAAACCGTGGAGACACTTGTACTCACCAACGAGGAGAACGTGCAACAGGCTGGCAATGTTCCTCCTGTGAACAACACCACTGAGCAGACGGTGAACGATGAGATGTTTAGAAGCTTTTTGCGATTCATGCAAAACCAGACGAAGGAGATTCCTGTTCAAAATATAGGAAGAAACAATGGCAACGCACAGCTGGTCACAGCCAAGTAGTTCAAAGAGTTGGGACCACCAGAATTCTGGGGAAAGCCGGATCTGATTAAGGCGGAGACATGGGTCAAGCAAATTACCAAGATATTTGATGTCTTGGGATGCACGGAGGAACAGAAGGTTCCATTCGCCACCTTTATGTTCCATGGCGACGCAGACTACTGGTGGGAATATGTGAAGCGTACCCATCCAGCCGCACTCAGCATGTCATGGGAGATATTTCAGAAGCTATTCAATGACAAGTACTTTCCTGAAAGTATTCGTTATATGAAGGAGGTAGAGTTTATTAGACTGGAGCAGAATAACATGACGGTGTCCCAGTACGAGGTGAAGTTTGCAGAGTTGTCTAGGTTTGCACCTCATTTGGTGGAGAATGAGGAACGTATGACACGGATGTTTCTGAGAGGTTTGAAACCCGGCATACGTCAATATCTCATTTCTCATAAATTTTCTCTCTATTCAGATGTTGTCAACATGGCTCAATTATTAGAGCGAGATAACGAGTACGGTCAACCGAGGGACCACAACCAGGATCATATCGGTGACAACAGTCACCAGAACAATGATAACCAGTGGAGAAAGAAAAATACAGACAAGAACGGCAACCACTCTGGTGGTAATCGTGGCTATGAAAATAGAAGAAGCGAGTCGGGAGGAGATTTTAAAAAGAGGAGATTCAACAATGACAATACGAAGACGTCAGCACCAGCAGCAACTGGTTCCAAGGGAGGAGAACGACCACCGGTCATATGCTATAAATGTGGAAAAGAGGGACATATCAGCCTAAACTGTCCACAACAGTTCAAGGTATGCTATAATTGTGGAAAGGAAGGACATATCGCTCGATATTGTACGGTAGCGAAACCAAGTTCAGCGGGGACGGTGACTCAAAAGGCTGCCCCAGAAAAGTCAAAGTCAACGGTTTCTGGAAGAGCGTTTGTCGTGACTGGTCAACATGTGAGGAACCCAAACGAGGTGATCACGGGTAAGCTAATCATAAATTCATGTGAAGTTTATACCTTACTAGATACCGGTGCTACCCATTCATTTATTTCTCCTGCTTGTGCTCAACGTTTAAACTTGACTCCGGAGAAATTAGACTTTTATTTATCCGTGGAGACTCCGTTAGGGGAAACTTTCATCACATCCACTGTTTATAAATCTTGTTTGATCCAAGTTGGTACCATCACCTTACCTGTTGACCTTATCTCTTTAAAGATACTTGCATTTGACGTGATTTTAGGAATTGATTGGTTAACTACTCATCATGCCAAAATTGATTGTTTTCGTAAGGTGATTAGTTTTCATATTCCTAATCAACATGTTGTTCAAATTCAAGCAACAAAGCCATTAAAATCAATCACTGTCATATCAAGTCATAAAGCCATTCGTTTATTGAAAAACGGATGTCAAGCTTTCTTAGCCCATGTTATGGATTTGAATAAAGACACGTCAAATTTGAATAATATTCATGTTGTTAGCAACTTTCCTGACGTATTTCCTGAAGAACTTCCCGGTCTACCCCCGGAACGTGAAGTTGAATTCTTTATTGATCTTGAACCTGGTACAAAGCCTATTTCTAAAACCCCATATCGAATGGCTCCTATTGAACTTCAGGAGTTGAAGGTCCAACTACAAGAGTTATTGGACATCGGTTTCATTCGTCCTAGTACATTTCCTTGGGGTGCTCCTGTTTTATTTGTAAAGAAGAAAGACGGGAGTATGCGACTTTGTATCGATTACCGGGAATTAAACCATGTCACTATCAAGAATAGGTATCCGCTACCTCGTATTGATGACCTGTTTGACCAGTTACAAGGAGCATAATTCTTTTCAAAAATCGATCTTCGTTCTGGATATCATCAGCTGAAGGTTAAAACTGAGGATATTCCGAAGACTGCCTTTAGAACTCGGCACGGGCATTATGAATTCTTAGTCATGTCTTTTGGATTGACTAATGCTCCTGCGGCTTTCATGGATATGATGAACCGAGTATTCAAGGATTATTTGGATCAATTCGTTGTTGTCTTTATTGATGACATCCTCATATATTCCAAAAGCCGTGAAGATCATGAGCACCATTTGAAGCTGGTACTCCAAAGGCTGCGTGAAAACAAGTTATATGCTAAGTTAAAGAAATGCGAGTTCTGGCTTGAGGAAGTAGCATTCCTAGGGCACGTGGTGTCGAAACATGGAGTATCTGTGGACCCGGCGAAGATTGAAGCAATACAAAGCTGGGAGCAACCGAAGACGGTGACCGCTGTACGTAGTTTTCTGGGCTTAGCTGGTTATTATCGGAGATTTGTATAAGGGTTTTCTCGAATCGCTACCCCGTTAACTCAGCTGACTCGGAAGGATATCAAATTCGTATGGAGCGAAGAATGCGAGAAGAGTTTCCAAGAACTTAAGAGAAGACTCATTTCGGCACCTGTTCTGACAATACCATCTGGTTCGGATGGATTTGTTATTTATAGCGATGCTTCAGGCAAAGGGTTAGGATGTGTTCTCATGCAACGTGGGAAAGTCATAGCCTATGCCTCGCGACAACTTAAAGAATATGAGAGGAATTATCCTACTCATGATCTAGAGTTGGCAGCAGTCGTTTTCGCGCTAAAGATCTGGAGGCACTATCTATATGGGGAGAAAGTAGAGATATATTCAGACCATAAAAGCCTCAAATATTTCTTCACTCAAAAAGAACTCAACATGCGACGTTGGCTCGAGCTATTGAAAGATTTCGACCACACTATTCAATACCATCATGGAAAAGCAAACGTGGTAGCTAACGCGTTGAGTAGAAGATCATATGCAGGAATTAGTGCGATGATGTCAAGTATACGCGTAGAACCAACTTTAATCGATAAAGTTAAAGTTACTCAAGCTACAGACCCGTAGCTGATGCGTATGAAGAAGAAAGTGCAAGAAGGTGCTATTCCAGAAGCAAGAATCGATGAAGAAGGAATACTTCGAGTCCACTCCAGACTTTGTGTTCCTAACGATTCTGATTTGAAGTACAAGATCATGATGGAGGCACACAATACACCATTTGCAATCCATCCTGAAAGTACTAAAATGTATCGTGATCTTTGACATACATTTTGGTGGAACAATATGAAGAGAGAGATTGCAAAGTTTATCTCGAGGTGTTTAACTTGTCAACGTGTAAAGGCGGAGCATCAAGTACCAAAGGGTCCATTGCAACCACTTGAGATTCCGAAATGGAAGTGGGAACACATTGCCATGGATTTCATTGCGGGTCTTCCCACGGTTTCTCAAGGCATAAATGCTATTTGGGTTATAGTTGATAGATTAACCAAGTCTGCTCATTTCTTGCCGATACGGGAGACTTATTCCCTTGAACGTCTTGCTAGTATGTACGTGAATGAGATTGTAAGGTTGCATGGCATGCCAATATCCATAGTTTCGGATCGTGACCCAAGATTCACTTCAAGATTTTGGGTTAGCTTGCAAAAAGCTATGGGCACGGATTTACGGTTCAGTTCGGCATACCATCCTCAAATGGACGGGCAATCAGAGAGGACTATTCAAACTCTTGAAGATCTATTAAGACTTTGTATCCTAGATTTCAAAGGAAGTTGGGATAAGTACCTACCATTGGTGGAATTCTCCTACAACAACAGTTATCAGGCAAGTATAGGTGTGGCTCCCTTTGAAGCATTGTATGGACGAAAGTGTCGCTCTCCAGTATGTTGGGATGAGGTGGGAGAAGCAACGTTGTTGGGACCAGAGTTGGTACGAATGACTACAGAGAAGATCCAAACGATTCGACAACGTATACAAATGGCACAGGATCGACAAAAGAGTTATGTGGATCTTCATCGAAAGGACGTGGAATTTGACATTGGGGATCATGTATTATTACGTGTAGCTCCATGGAAAGGAGTTACAAGATTTGGGAAGAGAGGAAAGCTCAATCCACGATTTATTGGTCCATTTTAGATTCTTGACCGAGTAGGAAATGTGGCCTATAGACTCACGTTACCTCCAAGTATGTCTCGTGTTCATAATGTTTTTCATATATCTGTGCTTCGTAAATATGTGAAAGACCAGAACCACGTTATTGAGTTAGAACCGGACGAGATAGCCGAAGACTTAACGTACGAGGAGGTACCTGTCAAGATCTTGGATAGGAAGGAGCATGTCCTACGCACGAAGGTCATACCACAAGTTAAAGTTTTGTGGAAAAACCATGCTATTGAGGAAATGACCTGGGAGTTGGAAACAGAAATGAAAGCGAGGTATCCTCATCTTTTCGAAACACCAGGTACGTATATCAATTTCGAGGACGAAATTTCATAAGGAGGGGAGGTTGTAAGACCCCAAATTATTAATAAATGAAATTTAATTTCCTCTATTTATTATTCTGAAATAGTAAGGGTTGATTTGATTAATGTGGTCAGTTATGGGTAAAATGCGCAAATATTTTAAATAAGCAAGTGGTTATAAAATATTCATTGTTGTCGGGGAATATTCGCTTGGTCGTGGAATATTCTTACTGTCGGAGAATATTCGTACGATGGCGCAGTCTTTTGTGGGCCCCATAACGGAAAGCAATTGGATGAAGAAAACGACAAAAATAAGTTGTTTATAAATAACGGCGTAATTGTTACCGTTAATACTGTTAGAATACCCGGTGGTTAAAACATAGTAATACGCGTTGTTACACAGTAGCACACGGTATTGCACCAATTATTGATTCTTACGTAAGAAGACACTACTCAATAATTGTTACAGTAATTACTGTTCAATATTGTATTTTATTGATTCAATAATTGTTGCGTTGATATTTTATATTACTGTTGTTTTAATAATTGTCACTACACAGTATTTTCTATTATCGGAATAATAATTCATATTATCTGAATAATATTATTTGATAACATTATTGGCAATGTCTAGAAAGTTCTGTCTAAGGAGAGGCTTGGTCATCTAATTGCGCGCCAGTAAGGAGAAATCCTTATTGGAAAGCCCCCTCTTTCCTGGGAACGGCCTGGTTGCCAGTACTGTGGTTCTGTAATATTATTTGTGTATAATTAATTATTGATTTATATGATGAGGAAAATAGTGATTTTATGTGGATATAGATGGAGAAAATTTTTAATGTGACAATTGTTGAAAATTAATATTTTATCTTTTTCTGATAAAATAATTCATTTAAATATATTATTTTAATAATATATTGATGGTGATATTTTTATAATGAATGTGGGATATATGAGTATATAAGGAGGAAGAGTATTTTTGTGACATTAAATGATTAACACATGTTTTGTGTGTTGGTGGACACAATTCTTGACCGAAAATTTATTATTGACTGTAAAATCGTCCGTTTGTGGATTTCGGTCAATTTCTATTTGGAATTTGAAAAAACTTTATTCTGCAAAGTTGTAGAGAATTGAATTTCCTATAAAAACACGCGAGATTCGACTTTTCTGACAAAAAGGCTATTTATTATGAATTATTGAAGTTTCGAAGTTCCGAAATAATTGATTTTTGGGAGTTTTAGTTAATTATTTTGAGAAAAACGTTTTTTATATTTTTTTGGACATCATAAACATGTGCAAGGTGGCTGATTTCAGATTTTCTAAGGTGGGCTTGATAAAATATATTTATATATATATATATATATATATATATATATATATATATATATATATATATATATATATATTATATTAAATTTTCTGCTTTGGTGTTCTAAGCATTTTCCTATAAATAGGGTGCTTAGGTTAGAATTGAAAATCACACCAGAAACACAAGTTTCTCTCTCTTTCTCTCTCTATATTAGTGAGCGTATTCTTGTGAGTATTCTAATACTTTGAGTATTGCTATACGGTGCAAGTTCAAGTCATAACATATATCCAGTGTTTCAACTAGAAGTACTATTTTTGCTGAGGTAAGGGATGTTATTTCTTCTTAAATGATATTATTTTCTTCAATATCATTATGCCAGTATTGATCTGAACTTTTTATCAAATTTGGAACTTTTCATGTCGGGGTTACTATTCATGAGTTACTATTCATGAGTTACTATTCACGAGTACTATTCACGAATTACTATTCACCGAAAAATGAAATTTTCTTCTTTTTGTCCAAAATATCTATTCTGGATACTAGCTTTGATTGTATCCATGTTTTGATCATTCTTGAATTTTACTCCACTATGATTATTTATGAGGTATTTTTGGACATGGAATAGCTGAAATACGAATCCTTAATATTTATTATTTTGTTTCACTGGATTCGTTTCCTTAAAAATATTTTTCATCATCCTCAGTCCTAAATGATGATATAAATGAATATCTTTGGCCTGTAGTGCAAAGATTAATGATTTTTGATGAATATCTTTGGCCCGTAGTGCAAAGATGAACAGGTGTTGAGGTAAACATGACCAACTAATGAATATCTTTGGCCTGTAGTGCAAAGATGACTATTTGATTCAAGATATTTATTGATTGATATTACAGGGATAAAATGTTGATGATGGGCTTTTAAATTCATAGATAATCGTAGATTTCATTCTCTACGTAACTTTTCTATGAATTATTATTTTTCGCTGCGAATATTGATTTAAAACTTGTTGTCTATTGTATTCTATTAAATTTGTCCCTGTTGAAG
The DNA here is from genome assembly GCA_016801055.1 of Panax notoginseng. Taxonomy (NCBI): domain Eukaryota; kingdom Viridiplantae; phylum Streptophyta; class Magnoliopsida; order Apiales; family Araliaceae; genus Panax; species Panax notoginseng. Next base: position 86,712,257 of record CM029021.1, on the reverse strand, counting down.
ACTAACGATAATTTGTTGTGTATTATCTTAGTCATAATATTCTTTACTGCGCTAGTTGAGCTCACCCTTTTCCTTGTTGTTCCATTTTCTTCTCAGGAGGCGAGAATGTAGCAAGTACTAGTCGGGATATGGAATGAAGGTTCTAGGAAGTTTTTTTAGTAGTCCTCACCATTTTTTTTGTAAAATATTGTACCAATAATTGTAATGAGGACTTATTTGAGTGTGGATATTGTCTAGATGACAATATTTGTATTTACACTCACAGTTTTTATGTTGTATTAATAAAGTTGTAGTTGTTTCTGTACCATGTTATTGACGACTCAGAATGGGTGTTGTATACCTATTTTGGGGGCGTCACAATAAGGATTAGGAATTATACCCTTAAGTTTTGGTGATGAAGAAGATGAACGTGATATTAAGGCTTCTAGTTTTGATTCATCACAAAACTGCTTCGTCCTCATTCTTTCTTCTTCCTTCTCTTTATCTTTTCTCTGTGTTTTCTCTTTTATTTCTAACACTGACTATTTTTTTCAAACTCTTCTAACTTCTAAACTAATGTAATCTAATATACATATATCTTACATATACATATATTACATAACTATAATACATATAACCTCCACTACATAATGGAATATATTAAATATAATACCATTAATATATAAGTTACAATTAGAATTTAAAAGACCACAAGGCTTGTTTGGCAAAACATGTTTATTTTTTAAAATAGATTTTAGTATTAAAGCATTGTTTAGTTAAAATAGGTTTAAAACAATGCAATGCCTTGTTTGGAAAACGGTTTTAAAAACTCTTTTCTTTATTTTAACAAATCCTTTAACACATATTCTGAATGTTATCATTTAATCAATTAAATCTTCACATTATAATATAATTAATGAAAAGTTAACATCAATTAATCACATAAAATTGTCACATAATTATAATTACTCGCTAATTATAATTTCATATAACACTCATCACATTACTCATATAATTTAATTATCTCAATTAAATTAGAACTATAACATAAAATCATTATATCATTTAAATTTAATACTAAATATTCATTTAGTTAATATGCTACACTTAATTACATTACTCCATAATAATCACATAATTATTTATTTAACTCAATAAATAATTTAATTAAAATATTTATTTAATCCATATATATTAAAATTAATATATAACATTCTCTTCACATAAATTCACATATATCACAATATAATGCACGTATACACATATTCACACTCAAAATATCTTATAACTAATAATTTTATTTATTAAATTCTCGTTTACAAATTCCAAAAATCTGGGATGTCATAGTGCCAACGGCTAAAACTGCTTCAGTCAGTACCGAACTTCGCTGGGGTTGAGCCAACGGCTGAAACTACTTCGGTCAGTACCCGAACTTCGATGGGGTTAAGCCAACGACTGAAACTAGCTTCGTTCAGTACCCGAACTTCTCTAGGGGTTGAACCAAGGGCTGAAACTGCTTTGGTAAGTGCCCGAACTTTGCTGGGGCTGAGCTAACGGCTGAAACCGCTTCGGTCAGTACCCGAACTTCAAAAAAACGGTAGTTTTTGGCAGTTTTGCGCAATTCTTGCGCAGTTTTTTCACAGTTTGATTTTTTGATCCCCGGGCATGGCTTCGGGATGAATACTAAGGGTCTCCATAAGGTTTCCCCTTTCCATTAGGATTACACTGCTTAAACGCAGGATTTCAGGACAAACTTCTCAATCGCGTAGCGATTTCTCTTCAGATTTGACTCAGCAACCCAGTTAAACTCAATTTTAACTTGAACCAGACCGGGTCCGGGGGAGTGGGACCCACCCTAGGCTACCGCAGGTGGAGGTGCGACCACCTGGGCTTTATATTGAGCTGTGGGATTTTTATTTTGCAAGTTCCCCATTTGATTTCCGAACGGATTTTCGATTTTCTTTTTCTGATCTACGGAGTTCGAGTAGCTGTTTTCTAATTCCATCAGTTCCTACGCATTCAGCGCAACACAAGTAACGTTTTACATACTTTTTTCGTAGCTTTTTGACCTTTAAAAGCATACGAACCACTTAGGGTGATTTTAGACATAATTTATGGAAAATGTACGTCTATATGACCTGTTAAAAATTTTCAGCCTACATATATATGCATATCTTAATGTAATGCATGTTTGGATGTAAGAAAATTCAGGTTCTGAGACAGTGCTATTTTCCACTTTTTGGTCAGTTTAGTGAGCCTAGATTTTTCAACTAAAAATGTCCATGGTAATTTGGCTACCATGTGAGGCCGATTTTGAAATTTTTTTTCTGTAAATATGAACTTTTTCTATTTTTGGGTAGGTGTGCTACTAAATGGTCACCTAGGCATGCTTGTGTGCATGTGGACATTCCATTTTACAAAGGAGACTGGCAAAAATTTTCCAAAATTTTAGGCTTCGAAAAAAAATGTATTTTAGGACTTTGTGAGGAGATTTTACTGACTAATGCAGGTTTTTAGCTTCTAGGTTTTGAAAACATGCATTTTTAACTTTACGATGTATTTTTGACTGACCCGTGCATGTCTTGGGACCTAGAAATATATGCCAGACTGGTTGAAAATGATAAGCCACAAGTTTTAGGCTTACCACACCCTTTCTGGGGTGATTTGGAGAATTGTTTCCATCAATGGATCATGATAGACCCGAAAGTTCTAGTAGGGCCTCCACCAGCTCGGACGCTTCATAGATTGGTCGAGGTGGTGATTCATCCAGCACAGAATGAGCAGCCACTGAATATTGATGATGTGGAGGCTCCTTTTGCTGCTCCTGTTCCCGCTCAGGCTCCAAGTACGAAGGTCCCAGGCATTGTTGTACAGACGCATGAGTTGTTGGGCGACTTGAGTCGCCATCCGTCGAGATATCTTCATGCCTACGAGGTGACTTGAAGTCTTTCTTCTCGATGGATTCTTTTCTTCCTTTTTTTTCCATTCTTGGGGCATAGGTTTTTGACTTGGGTTGGTTTTGATGCAGGTTCCCGACTTTACGTGACCTCGAGGGAACTGGTTTAGCATTCAATCCCTGTATCACACTTTGCACGAGGATTACAAGGAGATTGTAAATGGCTAGGGCTTTCAAGCCTTTTTCTCTATCTTACCCCGCCGTTACCCCAGGGGGTATATGAGGGCTTTGTCTAGCGCTAGTTACACCAGACTCAGTCCCTTCATTTGTTAGAGTGTGAGGTGATGATTACCCCTATAGATTGGAGAATTATCACCGACATTGAGTTTGAGGGCGAGCCAGTGCCTGTCATGGCTGACATTACTCACACTATCGTTTGGTCCCTGCTGGGGGTTCCTACGTCGACATTCAAGAGTCCGGTGATCCGACCTGGTCCCTTGAGTATAGATGCCCAAGATGTGACTTTATAGGAGCCTCCGCCTGATGATTAGAGAGCTAGAGATCGCATTCTGAGGTGATTATTTTTGTCATTCAGCAGGGGTTGTTTCGTGGCGGACAACTCGTCTACTGTGTCCTTCACCTTGATTAGCGCCACATGATATGTAGAGCACCTCAGTGACTATGATTGGGGATCCTATAACTTTACCTATTTTCTCCGGGGTATGTACATATTTTCATAGGGTTTGACGGAGGCTTGGTTAGGATTTTACCCGTTTTCTAATGGAGAGTGCATATTTCGGTTCCTTTTTTATTTAAGTATTTTTGTCAGTCTTGATCACTGAGGACTTTTGATATTTACATGATCAACTTTGGCCATTTAAGAGGCTTCCTTACCTACAGCCCGCTACCATTACGACCTGCCTTGCCGAGGGATTCACTCATGTCCCACTGCAGTTGAAGCTTTTGACGGCAGTTTTTATCACTTGGACGTCGTATACATCAAATTATTTGACCGTCAGATTCGAGGGAGGTGCCGCTACTGGCTGGGAGTTTGATTTGTCGACTGGCATGGTACCTTTATTGACGGCAGGAGGCTGGAAGCTCTATCTTGGAGAGCGTGCTATTAGGAGCATCACGGGGGAGATCCATATTCTAATTGTTCCTCCAGCTTGGCATCATTGGCCATTGACTATGCCTTTGATAGACATCCCTTTGGAGGGCATTGATGGCTTCACCCTATCAGAGGGTTCGTACAGCTAGAAGGCATTCAGCAGATGATGGAGCTCTCGCACTATTGGAGCTCAGACTCGTGCTACCTAGTTTATGGCAGACATGGTGCGAGGGTCCATCATGATGACAGATTGGATAGCTTGCCTCAACCTACTCATACAGACCATATATCAGATCTGATCAGGGAGTTGGAGAGAGCTTATTTCTTTATCAAGCACCCTGGCCGAGATCCATCAGAGGCATCTTCTTTTGACCCGTCCAGCTTAGGAGTAAGTCCCTCTTCAGGTCCATTTAGCAACAGTTATACAGGGGCAGATCCTCCCTTGTACCGCCCAGATATGCCTGATCCTAGCAGCTTTGTGCCGACAGAGAAGATGGAGCAGGTTGATCGATTTGACACTGATGTCTTCGACTTCCTCTGATAGCTATTGGAGCTATACTTTTTGGTCAGCCACTATTTTGGCTATTTACCGGTTGTGCCATCATTTTGATAGACCACTGTATTAGCTGGGTGGTGGTGCCCCATTTTCCCTATTTTTATTGTATCAGGATACAAGAATGATGTATGTAGTAGATAGCTTGTTCTAGATATTCTTGATATATCTTATCTTCTGCATCATGTTTATATTACTGTCGTCATGCATGTATTATGTCATGTGTATGCATTCAGACAGCTGAGATTTGATTTGACCTCTGGACGGTATTATCGTACGGTGCTACAGATGACGTTGTCTGGGTCAGTCGTATTGAGCATTTACCACCATCTGCGGTGGCAGCATCGTTGAGGTCCTAGTATGATAGTCTACCCTTTCCAGCTAGGGGGACGGTGGACCAGATGTTGGGGCATTCGTTGGCCTTTGTAGATTTTCGTGTTCCAGTTAGATTTGTTGAGGACCGTTTACCCTGCTGGATTCTCGACAGGTATGTTTTCTGCTTTGGACGGCGTGAGCTGACGCCAACTCTGGAGGAGTACCAGAGAATTACTGGTTTTGACTTAGAGTTGTCGTGTACTTGGACGTCGATTAATGACATGCGAAAATTATTTATCCGGCTGTACGGTCTTTGTCAGAGTGTAGTCATGGATGAGATCATTTTTGGGCATGTGATCTCTATGGACTTCTTGATTGAGCACTTTGACGAGCTTGATAGCTTTGATCGCCATATCAGAGATTTTGTCATTCCAGCAGAGGCGTGACATGCAGCCAGGATAGATATTCTGATGATGTGTGTTGTGGCATATGTCTATATGTTGCTTCACTTGGATCATGTAGATGTTGAATTGGTAATCATGGTTATATCCCTTAGATAGGGTAACACCATTATCCCGATGATATTGGCTGAGATATTTTGATCTGCCACGCGTTATAGTACCCATCCGGAGGGGTTTTTAAGGGCAGCTCGGTCTTGTTGTATATATTGTTGATGTGCCATATACGACCAATTGGATTCTTTATGCCTCGGGATTTTTACTTCACTCACGACACATATACAGTTTACTCCTTTCAGCCTGCGGAGTGCATTGATGCAAAGTCGTGGTTGGCATTCCTGTCGGATATTAAGCATCCGTTCGTGATTTTGTCATGCTCAGGGCTAGCGTCGCCATATAGCTTCATCACTCATGCATCTGGCCTATATTTTTTGCCCCTAGCGGGTTTGAAGAGAATGACTACCTATCATCCTTTAGTAGTCATGTGGTCGTTTGATCAGCTGCAAAGTTTATACCATTTTGAGGGGTCTATTGATCAGAGGATGTCGGCTTCTTCTATGTCATCCACCGACTTGGTCAGAGTATATGAGTGTTGGACTTACCGGGATAGGTTTGATTTCTCCAGTAGCCATCCGGGCTATTCTTTGGAGTATTCTGCGTGGTTGGAGGCAGAGATAGGAGTGGTAGCAGATGATTCTTCTTCTCCTAGTGTGGACTCTGATGAGGAGGAGCCCAGAGAGGATCCAGATTCTCCTACCGAGGATGAGCTGTTCACTGGCTTGACCACTCTTTTGGTTAGCGATTCCCTGACCATTCCTATGGGGACAGATCCGGCTTTAGCGGGCTCACTATTCAGGATGACCTTTGAGCGAGACTCGTCTAAAGCACATATGTTTGCTGCCTTATCTGGCAGAGATTTAGCTTCTGCTGAGAGGGATGGACTCAGGGCAGTTTTGGATGCTGGATTGACTGAGCGGGAGAAGCTTCGCTCTACTCTGGATACGACAATTATAAAGCGAGATGAGGTCCGTTTGGCTAGGGATGCAACATATATAGAGATCAAGGAGACTTTGATTGCTTGCGATGCAGATTTTGCGGAGAGGGATGAGGCTATAGCTTCCCAGGATTTCCACATTGCTAATAGTGCTGCTCTCCGATCTTACACCCATGGTTTGGTCACCGAGATGAGTGTGTATATTGATGACCATAGTGCAACCTTGTAGATGACTATGGATGTTCTGAGCTGTATGAAGGCTAAGTGGACTACAATTACAGCTGCTCCCCCATCTTCAGAGAGAGATGACATACTGGCATTGTTGACCCGCCTATCCTTGGGTCCATAGACTAGCTTTATTTTTCCTGCACAGACTAGATCAGCCATTTTTGTCATGTGCAGGGCATCATGTATATATCAAACAGTTTTATATAAAAGAGAAATATATTTTTGATGCACTTCCCTGACTGGAGATATATAATCATTGCTGAGTGATTACCACTTCTTTCATGATTCACAGTTGTAGATGTATCTTGAGCTCCTCCTTGATAGAATGACAGTTGAGGTGTCAGGGAGTATCTCAGATGGGCCTGTTGACTAGGGTAGTTTGATAGAATTTAGCTTCTATTTGTCATTGGTGTCTTGGTACTGGTCATTCATTTTTTTGTTTTGGTTGAAGGCAAACCGCACCGTAAATGACTGCCTACGTACTCCCGGGTAAAGGGAGATCAGGTCATCCGTAGTTCCTGCTAGTTGGGTTGGAAAAGTTTGAAAGGAGTTTATCTTGGATTTTGAGTCTGGTTTGATGAGTTTTTGAGTTTTTATTGGAATTGATCGCACCAGAAATGGCTGCCTACGTACTCTCGGTTTGAGGGAGATTAGGTCATTTGTAGTTCTGGCTAGTGCGAGGATTATTTGATGTTTTTGATTTTTGAATTTTTGAATTTTTTGTTTAGTTTGACCGCACCAGAAATGGTTGCCAAAGTACTCCCGTGTTGAGGGAGATCAGGTCATTCGTAGTTCCGGCTAGGGCCGAGATGATTTGATGTTTTTGATTTCTTAATTTTTGAATCTTTTGTTTAGTTTGACGGCACTAGAAATGACTGCCTACGTACTCCCGAGATGAGGGAGATTAGGTCATTCGTAGTTCCATCTTTCTAGTGAAAAATTGAACCTGATTTGATTTGTAGGACCCGGATGTGGGTATGCATGTGCTTCAGACGTAGTACTTTTTCACGGTGTCTGAATTGATGAGTTGGGGAAATTTGTTCCCATCCATCTCTTGTAGTCTGATAGCTCCTCCAGTCAACACTTCTTTGACAATGAAATGGCCTTCCCAGTTAGGGGCAAACTTTCCTTTGGCTTCATCCTGATTGGCCAGGACTTTCTTCAACACTAAGTCATTTTCTTTGAATTGTCATATTTGGACCTTCTTGTTGTAAGATCTGGCGATCCTTTACTGATATAACCATCCATGGAAAATGGTCGTAGCCCTCTTTTCATCTATCAGAGACAGTTGATGATACTGACCTTGCAACCATTGATCTTCATCTATTTGAGCGTCGATCAATACTCGCAAGGATTCCATCTCTACTTCTATGGGAAGGACTCCCTAAATTCCGTAGACCAACGAATAGGGGGTAGCCCCAGTAGAGGTGCACATTAACGTCCTGTAGGCTAATAGGGTTAGAGGAAGCAGGTCAGGCCATTCCTTGTGATTGGCGGACATTTTCTGCATGATCTTCTTGATGTTTTTGTTGGCCGCTTCGACATCACCGTTCATCTTGGGCCAATAGATGACGGAGTTGGGATGTTTAATGTGGAACTTACTTCACAGATCCATCATCATTTGATTGTTCAGGTTATTGGTGTTGTCTGATACGATCACCTTCGATTTTCTATATCGACAGACGACATTTTTTCTGATGAAACTAATGATGACCTCTTTTGTGACATTGGGAAAAGAGGTTGCTTCAACCCATTTGGTGAAGTAATCGATCATGCTGAAGATGAATCGATGACCGTTGTTGGCTTTGGGTTCCACTAGACCTATCACATTCATCCCCCACATAGAGAAAGGTCATGGTGCACTCATGTTATGCAGCTCATTTGGAGGAGCGTGGATGGCATTTCCATGAATTTGGCATTGAAAGCATCTCTTGGCGTAATCATCGCAATCAACTTTGAGCGAGATCCAGTAATGCCATGTTCTGGTTATCTTATTGGCCAACAAATTGTTAGAGTTTACGCCCTAGAGGTCAATTCTTTGATGTAATTGCTTAAAATTTTTGATATTATATTTGATTGAATAAATGAATTATTTTATTATAGTTTTATTTACTGCGTTATATAAATGTTAACATAATAAAAGTCTTTAGAATAGTGATATAAATTATATGGCTTCAAGTATGTGACTTGAACATGAGATCATATAATTACAATTAATATCATTACTCTTAAATGTCCCTATTCGAGTGTCATTGTTAATGACACAACAATGATACATTGAGACTAGTATGTGGATTGACTAATGGCCAAATCTGATTGGTAATTAATATATGAGATATTGAGTCAATGCATAGGTACATGTTAGAGAACAATGTATTAGACAGACCCACCATGAGAATTCTACATGGAGCATTATGCAAAGTGTCATAAGTAATTCTCATAGTGACAATGATGTAATGATCCTCCGACCTGAAATCACTATATTACTACACAGGAATTTATATACTTTGATATATCAAAGGTCACCTTTAATAGGGTGGACAATAAAGGTGATTATTGGGTACATCATGAATTGTGTGAGGAATATGAGTGATCTAGATGGAATTTAACCCTCCTATATATTAGGTGTGATATCCATAAGCCTCTTGATTGAGTAGAACTATGAAATGTATGGCTATGCTCAAATAGTGATTTATTTCATATAGTCTACTCATCGATTAATAAAACTCAGATTAAATTATGAAGTAGATGACACATTCCATGCCTCGAGTTTAATCTAGGATGTCAAGGTTAAAATGATTAAATTACATTGAAACATTGGTCACGAAAAGATTGTATCGAATCACCGATCTTATTATTATTTGGGTAGCAGTGATACATTACTAGATGCCGCTCACTGTTTATAATTTTATAATATGATTTTAAAATTATTTTCAACATAATAATAACCTATAGGGTCACACACTTAGAACGTAATTGAAAGGGAATTAATTTAAATTGTAAGGATTTAAATATATCAATATGATTTATAGTATTTAAATTAAGAATTTAAATTAATAGGATAATTTGTATATATATGTATATTAATTAATACTTAATTAAGATATAATTTATATAAATTCGGATTTTATTTTCCTAATTGGATTAGATTTTTGGTTAATTCCATTAACTGCTATATATATGATATATCAGCCGTTTTTAGGGTATTCATTATAAACCCAAACCCTAGCCGCTCTTAGAGAGTGACTATAGAGAAAAATTTCAAAAGTCCAGATCCTTGGAGGCTAGTACCGTAGCTTTCTTTGCTGCAGATCGTGTGGCGATTCGCGGGATGTTCGTGTGGATACTGCAGAGACGCAGTTCCTTTAGATTGCGTTGAAGATTCGAAGTTGTTCCTGAATTTCCATCATCTCCGTTCAGGCTTGAATAATCGGTAAAATAAATCTAAACCTCTGAATTAATATATTTTCGCATGAATCCTGTTTTAGGGTTTCGAAAATTTTTAATTTTCGCTGCGTTTATGTGCCGAAATCCCTACCCAAATGACCACTAATGTGTGGACCACAGACTCCGCCATGGACTTCATGCATTATTTTTTGGGCTTGCTCTTTGTCGAGGCATCTTAAAAGGCCTATTCAGCAACCCTTTTCTAAACCATATCTCCGCTCAAATAGAACTTCATGGTCATTTTGTGAATCCGTTTACGCTCTGAGGTACTTGCCCCAGCGGGTGTGGATCCATCACGGAGATATTCTTTGATGTCTTGATACCAAAGATGCTCGACATGAGGTATTTCATCTGATACCTCTCCAACGTAACTCCAATATGTCGGGGCTTTTCTAAATTGTTAACCGTGACGCCCCCAAATTCGTGTAACAACGATTACAGAACTTGGTGCTCACGATACAACATACCCCATCATCTAACTAAGTAAACCTTAATAAAAAGGGAATAATAATAATAACTATTACATAATCACTTAAAATAGAATCCCAAGTTCTTACAACGTTAACACAAACTGAAACTTAGTCTTAGCGTTAAACGCTACATTACACATATGCGGAAATAAATAGTCTTAATTACATAACAATATCATCACTTCATCTTGGACTTTCCTTTGTCCTTGCCCGAACCCTCAGCTTTCTCATCCTTAACTGAAAGGTGTAAGCACGAATGAGCACAAATTGCCCAGCAAGTATATGGAATAAATGGGAGATATACATCAGGATAAAGGCATTTGAATAACTAGATCTCAACAGTTGAAAAATTATCAAGTGTTAAAGAAGAACATCAAGAATAAGAATTTTCAAGATCATACTAAGGGGTGTAAATTCCCTGAACATAATTTCTTTCATCAAAAAAACATTAGACGGTTTAACAATCAAATAAATTGTAAACGGTCTCTGCAAGTACGACAGGTGATCAGCCTATTGTACCCTACAATGTACACTTCTATTAAGTTTAAAATGCATTAGCATAAATGGAACTATTTGCCCGACATCTATTTTTTCCCGTTCATTCAGGTTGTTCATCTTAGTAATCATGCGAGACCTCACCAAGGCAACTTGGATAGGTAAACATTCAATAACTTTGAAAGATTTGTTTTAAAACATTTTTCATCAATAATAACTAGCCGAAACAAAGGCTAGGAACATACTTCGAAACAGTTCTTTTAAACAAAAAGAGCTTCAAGGCATAGCAATTGAAATGAATAACTGAATTGTTAACCACACAACTTTCATGATAAAAGAAGATGTAAATCTTTTACATCAAAGAGACTTGCACAAATAGTTGCATAAACAAACGTCCGAACTTACCCTTGCGGAAATCAATTGGATATAGATTATTAAACTTCATTATGAAAAGTAGGGTAAGAAACTTGCCTGATAAGCCTGCTACGTTATATGCTAGCAATTAACCTTCACGTAACATAATCATATAAGTAACGATTGAACAATAAGGTACTTGAACTCTAATATGAAAGCACAAATTCTCTTTCATAACTAAGTGTTAGACTATTACATGATCATGGAATATACCACTCAAAACACAAGCATTTCACGTAATATAACCTCAATTAGCATCCAACATGCATGGCAAACAATTACACATCACATCCCATAAGATCCTAGACAAACTGAAATTGCCCAACTTTCTGCTTCACACGCGGCCGCGCGCGAAATGGCTTGCTGAGGCTCTCGGCCGCGCCGCGTCCCAGCCAGCCCAGAATTAGAAAAATTCTGGAATTTCCAGATTTTTGCAGATTATATATTCAACATACTTGCTTACGATTTTCATAACTTGGTCAATATGACTCCGATTCGCATGAAATTTGGACAGCTTGTACACGATACTACATACTATTTTATAAAATTATCACATGCAACAAATGGATTATCTAAGACATGATTTCGAGTGCTCAAAAATTCTGAAAACTCATGAAAACTAGTTTATCCCAACTTTGTGAAAAATCTTGATTTTGATTCTAGCGTGCATGGACTCGATTCCTATGGTTCAGATCACTTCTAATAACATATATACACATGTTACAACAATTCATTTCTCTATCTTTTCATTTTTTGAACTATCTAGCATGTTAGAGACATTTTATCAAACACTTAGCATACATACATAAAATCTTTGGATTTTAAAGCATACATGGCATGATTTGTCCAGAACTTATGTTCTTATTATACCATAGCAACCAGACCACGATCCTACAACATCACATACACGAACACAACTCATATACTAAAGCTAAACATGCATTTTCTAGCTATTTTGTTCATGCATATATGGAAACCCATGAATTACCTATTGATTGGAGTTAACTACTGCTAGTGAGTGGATTGAAGCTTGATAGCTCACCCTCCTTGCTTGTAAAATTCTCCAGAACTCCTAGCCCACCTTGAACCACTCTCAAACTCCCACTATATTATGCTCTCTTGGTTTGAACTTGTTGTGAAAGGGAGAAATAGCTTGGAAAAGAAAAGGAGTTGTGGTGGAATGTATATGTATATTTTGTTTGATAGAACTGAACTCCTCAGCCCCTTCACCTCTTCCAATCATCAGTTATACAACCTTAAATCTAATACATTAATATGGTTAGTTAATAGGAAGAAGGTGGGAGTTAGAGCAAATGAAAGGTTGTTTGGTTTGAGAAATAATCTAGCTCCTATCATGGCTATGTTGATATATACGTATTCTCTTCCTCCTTGTCCCAATATGTGTGACACAAGACTTCCCCCCAGCTGCTGGTCCATTTATTAAAATATAAATTTATCCATTTAATCAATTAAATAGCCATTTTGACCATTTTGCCCCTCCTAACAAACATATTTGATACTTATATCGATTCCTACTAAAGTCGACGTCCCGGACGTCATGGAACTGTCCGTTTCATCAAATTCAACATAAAAATTCGTAGTTGACTTTTCCGCGAAAAAGTCAACCAATTGACTTTGACCAAAAAGTCAACCGCGACACATTTTCGTGGTTACAGTCTCTCCCGACTAATTTCGACGTTTCGGACTCAAATACGTTGTCCGCGTCTCCAAATTCCGCTCCGAACTCTAAGTCATATTTTTAAGTCATCCCACGAAATTAATTAGAATTAATTCCATCCTTAACCAATTTTAAATAATTGGCCTAACTTTAACAACCATTATAATACACCTTATCACATAACATATAATGACAATAAATAATTCATTCAAAAATAATTGTCACATAAGAATTTTACATAAGTTTGTTTATTGAAATTATTTAATTACATGGAAAATCCAGGATATTACATTCACCCTCCCTTATAAGGATTCCGTCCCCGGAATCATATTACATCACACAAACAGGTTAGGGTAATTTTTCATCATTTTTTCCTCGAGTTCCCACGTAGCCTCTTCGGCGTTGTGGTTCCTCCATACTACCTTAACAGAAGGCATTATCTTATTGCTTAGCACTTGTTCTTTTCTATCAATTATTTGCACTGGAACCTCTTCGTAAGTTAAGTCTTTTCCGAACTGAATGGGTTCATACTCTATAACATGTTTGTAGTCCTGCTTATAAGGTCTTAGGACTGCAATGTGGAACACGTTGTGTATATGCTCCAACTCCGGAGGTAAAGCTATTTCATAATCTCACCGACTCGTCTCAACACTTCAAAGGGTCCTATGAATCTGGGACTAAGTTTTCCCTTCTTCCCAAATCTTATTTTCCCTTTCCAAGGTGATACTTTCAAAAACACATAGCTGCCGACGTCGAAGTCTCGTTGTTGCCGGTGTTGATCAGCATATTTTTTTTGTCGATCCTGGGCCGTCACTAGCCTCGCTCGTATAGTTTTGATCACATCCACAGTTTGTTGTACCAATTCTGGCCCTAGCAGTTGACGTTCTCCTACCTCATCCCAACACAATGGCGTTCTGCACTTCCTTCCATATAACGCTTCTTAAGGTGGCATCCCGATGCTCGCGTGATAGTTGTTGTTATATGCGAATTCCACCAACGGTAAATAGTTATCCCAGCTCCCTCTGAAATCCATCACACATGCTCTCAACATATCTTCCAACGTTTGGATAGTTCTCTCACTCTATCCATCTGTTTGAGGATGATAAGCGGTGCTAAACCTCAGTTGCGGTCCCATGCGTTCTTGAAAACTTCTCCAAAAATTCGATGTGAACCGCGGATCGCGATCTGACACAATTGAAACTAGTACACCATGTCTGGAAACGATCTCTTTAATATAAAGCTTCGCAAGCCGATCCAAGGTATATCTGATCTTGATTGGCAAGAAATGCGCTGACTTAGTCAATCGGTCGACGATTACCCATACTGCATCCTAGCTCTTTTGCGTAGTTGGAAGTCCTACCACGAAATCTATCGTGATATGCTCCCACTTTCATTCCGGTATTTCTAACGGTTGGAGTAACCCGCTCTGTTTCTGATGTTCTGTCTTGACTCGCTGACATGTTAGACACCTGCTGACGCACTCTGCGACTTCTCTTTTCATATTGGGACACCAGTAATGTTGGCGAAGATCCCGATACATTTTTGTGCTTCCTGGGTGGATCGAGTAACTAGAACTATGGGCTTCCTGTAAAATTTCTTCTTTTAATTCAGATACCGCTGGCACCCAAATTCTCTTCTCAAATTTTAAAAGACCATCACCACCCAAGCTGAATTTAATCTCCTGTCCGTCGGAAATTCCTTTCTTCACTTTCTCACATTCTTCATCGCTTCCCTGTGCTTCCCTGATTCTGTCCAATAGAGTCGGGTGAGCCTCCATTGCGAACAATTTCCCATCTGGTTCTGTCGACCTCTTTACCTCGAGTTCCAAACTAGCCATCTCCTTAATTAACTCCTCCTGAGCTGTTAGCATCGTCAACCTACCACTGCCTTTCCTACTTAACGCGTCTGCCACCACGTTAGCTTTCCCCGCATGATACAAAATATCGCAATCGTAATCCTTGATTAGTTTCAACCATCTTCTCTGCCTCATATTTAACTCCTTCTACGTGAAAATATACTTCAGACTTTTATGGTCTGTGTATATTTCACACCTAACACCATATAAATAGTGTCTCCAAATTTTAAGGGCAAATACTACCGCTGCCAATTCCAGGTCATGGGTAGGATATTCCCTCTCATAATCCTTCAATTGACGTGACGCGTACGCAATAACTTTACCATATTGCATAAGCACACAACCAAGTCCCTTGTGTGACGCATCACTGAAAATCATGAAATCGCCTGTATCGTCTGGTAAAGACAACACCGGTGCCTCACTCAATCTTTTCTTGAGTTCTCGAAAACTCTCCTCACACTTCTCAGTCCAGACAAATTTCACCGACTTCCTCGTTAAATTCGTCAACGTCCCCGCTATCTTCGAAAAATCTTGAATAAATCGTCTGTAGTAGCCTGCCAATCCTAAGAAACTTCTTACTTCGGTCGGTGTCGTTGGTTGTTCCCAATTCTGAACTGCTTCCACTTTTGTTGGATCCACAGAGATTCCGTCTTCCGTCCTTGTCGATTACGTGACCTAGAACCTGAACCTTCTCTAACCAGAACTCGCACTTCAAAAATTTTGCGTATAACTTATCTTTTCTCAACGCCTCCAATACCCACCTTAAATGTTCAGCATGATCTTCCTGAGTCTTGGAATAGATCAGGATATCATCTATGAACACAATTACGAATTTATCTAAGTATTGCTTGAATACTCGATTCATCATGTCCATGAACACTGCCGGCGCATTTGTTAACCCGAACGACATCACCAGAAACTCGTAGTGACCGTAACGAGTTCTGAATGCTGTCTTAGGTACATCCTCCTTCTTCACTTTCAACTGGTGATACCCCGTTCTTAAGTCGATCTTGGAAAAATACTTCGCCCCCTTCAACTGATCGAACAAGTCATCTATCCTAGGTAACGGGTACTTGTTCTTGATCGTCACCTTGTTCAGCTCTCGATAATCGATGCAAAGTCTCATCGACCCATCCTTCTTTTTCAGAAATAACACTGGTGCTCCCCAAGGAGACACACTCGGGTGAATATACTTTCTATCTAATAATTCCTGTAACTGTACCATCAGTTCCTTCATTTCTGCCGGTGCCATTCTGTATGGGGCTTTTGAAATTGGTGCTATTCCCGGTACTAAATCTATAACAAATTCGACCTCTCTATCCGGCGGAAGTCCTGGCAATTCTTCCAGAAATACATCTGGAAACTCGTTCACTATTGGTATTTGTCCCATCTCTAACCCTACTTTCTGGGTATCGACGATATGGGCGAAATAACCTACACATCCCTTTCTTAGTAATTTTCTCGCTTGCATCATCGTCAGACAGCTCGAGTGTCTCGGCGATCTACTCCCATAGAACACTACCTTAGACTACTCGGGAGTCTTAAGGTTTATACACTTTTTCTGACAGTCTATCATCGCTCCATGGTTAAATAACCAATCCGTCCATAGAATTACATCAAACTCTCCCAATTGTATTGGGATTAAATCCACATGTAACTTATATCCCCTAATATCTACAACGCAATTCCTATGGACATGGGTAATGAAAATGACTTCCTTATTTGCAACTTCTATGTTCATAGGATATTCTAATTCTTCTTGAGGTAAGTTTAATCGTTGGGAGAATTCATGCGATACGAAGGAATAAGTAGCACCCGAATCAAACAATATGTAAGCAGATATATCATTGACCGGAATGATACCTGAAACCACATCCCTGGACGCAGTCGCATCCTAAACCGTCATGTTGAAAGTCCTTGTTGTTGGTCGATTCTGAGTTGGTGGTCCACCAATTGTGAGAGTTCCAACGCTTGGTCCCCTTCCTCCATTTCCTCCTACTGAGTTCTTCTTTGGGCAGCTCCTTGCTTGATGATCTAATGCTCCGCAAATGAAACATCCATTCCTTTTCGGTGCAGAGCAGTTGGGAGAGATGTGCCCCTCCTGCCCGCAATTGAAACACACGTTCTTTCCCTTGAGACACGCTCCCGAGTGATTCCTTCCACACTCCTTGCATGCCTCGGTCCTCTTCTTTACTTCCCCTGGTTTTCCCCCAAGGTTTCCCGAATTGACATTATTGTTGTTGTTGTTGTTGTTGCTGCTGTTCCACTTCCTCTTATTTGCATTATTACTGCTGCTGCCTTCTCCACGGTTTCTTCCTTCAGCCTTCTTCTTTTTCTCCTTGTTGAACTTCTTAAGGCTTCACTTCCACCCTCCGCAATGATAGCTTTCTCCAAAAGGGTCGCAAAACTGTTCGTCTGCAACACCAAAAGTCTACTGTATAGCCATGGCTTGAGACCCTGCTCAAACCTCCTTGTCTTTCTCTCTTCAGTGTCGACTTGATGAGGTGCGAACCTCGCCAGCTCGTTGAATTTTGCAGCGTACTACGGTACCGTCATATCTTCTTGCTTCAGCTCCAGGAATCGCATCTCCATGCGACTCTGCATACTAACGGGAAAATAGTTCTCAAAAAATAATTTCTTGAACCCCTCCCAAGGTATCACACCTTCACTAGCTTGGGCCTGATTCGCCTCCCACCAGTTGTTGGCCTCACCCTTCAGCATATACGTGGCGAAGATAGTTTTCTGATCGTCTCCTACTCGGCGATGGCGAACGCCTTTTCGATTTCCTTAACCCAAGTCTGGGCTTCGATGGGTTCCATGGTTCCTTTAAACTCAGGGTGTCCCGCGCTTTTAAAGTCTTTAAAGTGTGCCACTGGGGCCACTGGAGGGTTGTTAACATTCGGGGTTCGATTTTGAAGTGCCCCCACTAACATGTCTACAAATTGCTGCATAGGGTTCGGTGGATCCCCAGCATTACCGTCTGACCCCTCGGGTGCTTGACGACGTCTTCCTCTAGCCATCTATCTGTTCAAAATGAACTTAATGTTATTATTTTATAGCCTACTCTACAGCATATAGAATTTGGAAAACTGAATCATCACATCACATACTTAAATAAAAAACACATTTATTTATAAACATAATCCCCAAGGTATTTCATCGTCTTATGGCATTACGCCATTTACATCTCGTCATAACAACCACTTGGTAAAACAGAACCAAGCTTTTTATTATATAATTAAGCATTTCACTTGTTACTAGGAAAAAGTTTATCATAAACTAAAGACCCCGCCTAATGGCATCTTCATGTTCCTCATCCGCTATTTCCTTCACCAGCTCCCGGCTTATAACACGGCCAGACCGGCGCCCTCCACGTGGAAAGTGACGCACCCTATGCTGAAACCTTCCATGTGCCGACTTGAATGCGTACTTCATCCTGTCTAGCTTCACCTTCTTGTCCCTAACTTCTCCCCTCCAACTCTCCGGTTAGCTTCTCAGCCCTAACACGGTCTCTTCTCTCATCTCCCCAGAAAGTGGTAATAATCTGCTTGTCCAGTTGGAGACTCTGAATCCTCGACTCCAACCCATTAATGGTGTGTCCCAAGTGGATTCTAATAGCCTCCTTCTCATCCCTCAGTCTATCTGACCTCTGGCCTTCAACCCATAGCTTACCAGCCAACTCCCCGTTCCTAATTACCATGTGGTCCACCAATGCTCCCAGCAAAGCTGCAGCTTATTGTTCCCCCTGATACAACTCCTCTAACTCATGAACCCGGTCGCCCAGCTCGACGATCCTATCCATAAGCTCGTCTAATATAGTATCCTCAGGTACCTCTTCGGAGTCCTCCTCGGGCTCCTCTTCCTCTTCTGGGTATTCTTCAGGGTCTGACTCAGCTGCTGCCTCAGCTATAGGCTCAGGTACAGCTGTCACTAACTGCTCGCTTACTACATGTATATCTCTAACTTCCTCTTCTCCCCTGACATCCTATAATCAAATACAAAGAACTGGATTAGAAAAGATAGATATTGATTTAGTTTTTAGAAAAAATAGTTTTGACACTCCACTTAGAACTCTACGTGAGTTCATCTCCCTATCATCTCCACTGACACTCTCTAAGGTTATAGTCTAAGGTTCCCCACCTAAGGTGTATAACCTAAAGCTTTGATACCAACCTGTGACGCCCCCAAATTCGTGTAACATCGATTACAGGACTTGGTGCTCACGATATAACATACCCCATCATTTAACTAAGTAAACCTTAATAGAAAGGGAATAATAATAATAACTATTACATAATCACTTAAAATAGAATCCCAAGTTCTTACAACCTTAACACAAACTGAAACTTAGTCTTAGCGTTAAACGCTACATTACACATATGCGGAAATAAATAGTCTTAATTACATAACAATATCATCACTTCATCTTGGACTTTCCTTTGTCCTTGCCTGAACCCTCTGCTTTCTCATCCTTAACTGAAATGTGTAAGCAAGAATGAGCACAAATTGCCCAGCAAGTATATGGAATAAATGGGAGATATACATCAGGATAAAGGCATTTGAATAACTAGATCTCAACAGTTGAAAAATTATCAAGTGTTAAAGAAGAACATCAAGAATAAGAATTTAACAATTTTCAAGATCATACTAAGGGGTGTAAATACCCTGAACATAATTTCTTTCATCAAAAAACATCAGACTGTTTAACAATCAAATAAATTGTAAACGGTCTCTGCAAGTACGCCAGGTGATCAGCCTATTGTACCCTACAATGTGCACTTGTATTAAGTATAAAATGCATTAGCATAAATGGGACTATTTGCCCGACATCTGTTTTTCCCCGTTCATTCGGGTTGTTCATCTTAGTAATCATGCAAGACCTCACCAAGGCAACTTGGATAGGTAAACATTCAATAACTTTGAAAGATTTGTTTTAAAACATTTTTCATCAATAATAACTAGCCGAAACAAAGGCTAGGAACATACTTCGAAACAGTTCTTTTAAACAAAAAGAGCTTCAAGGCATAGCAATTGAATTGAATAACTGAATTGTTAACCCAACAACTTTCATGATAAAAGAAGATGTAAATCTTTTACATCAAAGAGACTTGCACAAAAAGTTGCATAAACAAACGTCCGAACTTACCCTTGCGGAAATCAATTGGATATAGATTATTAAACTTCATTATGAAAAGTGGGGTAAGAAACTTGCCTGATAAGCCTGCTACGTTATATGCTAGCAATTAACCTTCACGTAACCTAATCATATAAGTCACGATTGAACAATAAGGTACTTGAACTCTAATATGAAAGCACAAATTCTCTTTCATAACTAAGTGTTAGACTATTACATGATCATGGAATATACCACTCAAAACACAAGCATTTCACGTAATATAACCTCAATTAGCATCCAACATGCATGGCAAACAATTACACATCACATCCAATAAGATCCTAGACAAACTAAAATTGCTCAACTTTCTGCTTCACGCGCGGCTGCGCGCGAAATGGCTTGCTGAGGCTCGCGGCCGCGCCGCGTCCCAGCCAGCCCAGAAAATTTTTCCATCGCGAGCATACTACTTTGCAATTTAATTCTGACCAAACTACACGTTATGACTCTGATATTTGGACACCATATACTTCACATAGCATATTATTTTACAAAAATATCACATCTCAGAAAATGCCAGTTTAAGACCACGAACAGGCTACCTAGAAAAGCGTGCCCGAACAGATTTTATACTTAAAAAATTCTGGAATTTCCATATTTCTACAGCTTTTATATTCAACATACTTGCTTACGATTTTCATAACTTGGTCAATATAACTCCGATTCGCATGAAATTTGGACAGCTTGTACATGATACTACATACTATTTTATAAAATTATCACATACAACAAATGGATTATCTAAGACATGATTTCGAGTGCTCAAAAATTCTGAAAACTCATGAAAACTAGTTTATCCCAACTTTGTGAAAAATCATGATTTTGATTCTAGCATGCATGGACTCGATTCCTATGGTTCAGATCTAATAACATATATACACATGTTACACCAATTCATTTCTCTATCTTTTCATGTTTTGAACTATCTAGCATGTTAGAGGTATTTTATCAAACACTTAGCATACATACATAAAATCTTTGGATTTTAAAGCATACATGGCATGATTTGTCCAGAACTTATGTTCTTATTATACCATAGCAATCGGACCACGATCCTAAAATCACATACACGAAACAACTCATATACTAAAGCTAAACATGCATTTTCTAGCTATTTTGTTCATGCATATGTGAAAAACCCATGAATTACCTATTGATTGGAGTTAACTACTGCTAGTGAGTGGATTGAAGCTTGATAGCCCACCTCCTTGCTTGTAAAATTCTCCAGAACTCGTAGCCCACCTTGAACCACTCTCAAACTCCCACTATACTCTACTCTCTTGGTTTGAACTTGTTGTGAAAGGGAGAAATAGCTTGGAAAAGAAAAGGAGTTGTGGTGAAATGTATATGTATATTTTGTTTGATAGAACTGAACTCCTCAGCCCCTTCACCTCTTCCAATCATCAGTTATACAACCTTAAATCTAATACATTAATATGGTTAGTTAACAGGAAGAAGGTGGGAGTTAGAGCAAATGAAAGGTTGTTTGGTTTGAAAAATAAACTAGCTCCTATCATGGCTATGTTGATATATACGTATTCTCTTCCTCCTTGTCCCAATATGTGTGATGCAAGACTTCCCCCCAGCTGCTGGTCCATTTATTAAAATATAAATTTATCCATTTAATCAATTAAATAGTCATTTTGACCATTTTGCCCCTCCTAACAAACATATTCGATACTTATATCAATTCCTACTAAAGTCGACGTCCTGGACGTCATGGAACTGTCCGTTTTGTCAAATTCAACATAAAAATTCGTTGTTGACTTTTTCTCCGAAAAAGTCAATCGGTTGACTTTGACCAAAAAGTCAACCGTAACACATTTTCGTGGTTACAGTCTCTCCCGACTAATTTCGACGTTCCGGACTTAAATACGCTGTCCGTGTCTCCAAATTCCGCTCTGAACTCAAAGTCATATTTTTAAGTCATCCCACGAAATTAATTAGAATTAATTCAATCCTTAACCAATTTTAAATAATTGGCCTAACTTTAACAACCATTATAATACACCTTATCACATAACATATAATGACAATAAATAATTCATTCAAAAATAATTGTCACATAAGAATTTCACATAAGTTTGTTTATTAAAATTATTTAATTACATGGAAAATTCAGGATATTACATTAACTGAATGTAGGGAAATCCACTCTTATCAGACATGCGGATTAATGAAGCTGTGTTTACGTGCCAAAATCCCTACAGTGGTATCAGAGCTACTTGCGAAATGATTAATTCAGATTACGTGTTTTAATTATATTCAATATATATGATATATGATGATGCATGTTTGCCGATCTGAAATTGAATATATGATATTATACATGTATGCGTATTCTGGAAATCTGTAATATATATACATGTATATGATGTTCTGATAATCGTACCCTAGAAGGTGGAATAACAATTCAACTTCTGTTGTGAGGACACAGAATTTTAAACAATTCAAATTTTACGAATAATTTTTTTTTTGGTATTGATTATCAATATTGTGCTGAGTATCGGTGATACGAGTTTAGTAAAATGGTCAAACTGTGTATTGACTGGGAAATATGAGTGGTGATATGTTTAACAGATATTGAAAACCTTGTGTTGGTGAATGAAAGGAGTAGAGTGTAGTAGGCTGTAATTTCGAGGACGAAATTCTTAGTAGAAGGGGTGAATGTGACAACCCAAAAATTTATAAAATCTTAAATGATTAAAATAAAGGTTAAATGATAAAAGCTAGATTAGAATTTAAGGACTAATTAAAAATTTTAAAGAAGAACCTATATGGTTTATTATTTGATTGAGAATAGAGGAATTATGGGTTACAAAATTTCAAAACCATAGAGATGAATCTATGTGTATTTGATGGAATATTAAGAATAAGGTACTACGATACCTATAAAGTTTGGTGACCTAATATATAAATTAGGTATGTGATTAAATGAATATAATGTGCATACATTTATTTTATATATACATTTATTTTATATATATATATATATATATATATATATTTATATATTATATATATATAAAGATAATTAAGAATATGTATATATCGAAAATGTTGAGCATTGGTTCTAGTGAGAATAGATTTAATTGACTAAAATGATTTTGTGGCCCAAGGAATTAATTAAGTAGCTCAATTATTTATTTAAGCATTGGACTTGGAGCTAATTGATTTATTAGCAAATAAATTGATAACCTAGCCCAAGATATTATGTATGGGACATGTATAGTGATGGCACAATTTATTTATGGGGTGGAAGCCCAAGTTAATATTGCTAGTAAGTAAAACTATGAAATCAAAGCCCAAAAGGAAATTAACAAAAAGCCCAAGCTTGGCCCAAGCTTAGCCCACTTGAGGAAGAGTATTTGAGTCATTAAGTAAGTATAAAAATTAAAAAGTATAAACTATGTTATTTTGCAAGTACAATGAAGGAAAATTTCAAGCCCAGAGATATATTTGTGTAGCCCAATTGGTGGCCCCAATGGAGTGAGGACTTATTGGACATTAAGTAAGCAATACGGGCCTTAAAAATAAAACAAATTTCCTTGTGGCCGAAATTTGCACAAGGAGGAGAAAGGGGGGATGAATGAAATTATTGCATTTGTTTTAGTTGGTGAAATAGTTGATAGGTGTCATCCTTTAATTCAACTAACACTTACGCTTATTCTTACAAGTTAGCTCAACTGTGCAACCAAGTCTATAATGATGAGAAAGAGAGAGAGAGAGAGTAAGAGTGTGGGAGGAGAATTAGATATACATCAATTATATCTACACAAATTTTAACCAAGCCACACAAAAGCCTTTATTTTCTTTTTCGTCTAATTCCATTCTTAACAAAGAAAACCAAGCAAACAAGATAGAGAGTGAGATCATAGAATTCGACCATGATATGGAAAGGAGAGAATGAGGGTTATGTAGTTCCTTGGATCTCTAATCAAGAGATAGTAAGAAGAAGGAAGGAAAATCAAGAGAAGATATAAAGAATTCCTATCTATATAATCTACTTTTCTTCTTTGATTGATTTAAGTTTTGATCTTTGTAAAGTTATGATCTTATGATTTAAAACCTTAGTATATGTGTCTTATAGAGTTTCATGTTTAGATCTAAACCTTTTGATGAACAAAAGTTAGATCTAAATCAAGAAATAGGAAATAAGTTTTTCAAAGGGTGAAAACTTAATTTTTTTTCTTAGTTGATTTTGTTTATCTTGTGATTGGTGATTATTTGATGGAATAGATCATGGATCATAATAGATCCATGAGTATATGATATATTAGTTTGTGTTATGATATTTTATGATGTATTATGTTGGTTATTAGGTGAGAATATGAAAGTTTTGTTATGAAAAATTAGATTTTTTGTAAAAACGAAGTATGAAATGGAAACGACCATATATCTCATTATATTTTGAATTTTTGAATGTGGTTAATTTTTGGAGTTAGATATATAAGTCTTATAACTTTTCCAAATAGAATCACTGAAAAATAAGTTATAGATTTTCTCGTGGACTGAATTTAGTAAAGGGAGCAACAGCTGAAAAATGTCAAAATGCAATCTGTCCATAATTTGTAAGGACAATTTCATCCATTTAATTTATGAAATAAATTCCAATATTATGGGACATGAAAATATATAGGATAAAGTAGCTTGTGTCAAAAAATTAGCTCATTCTAACTTAAATTGAGCAAGTTATGACCATTTCAATATTTATGTTTTTTCAACGAAAATCGCTATAATCGAAGTTCTATAACTCCGATAACCACGAAATTTAAACGAGAAGTCCATGTTAACACGTGTTAGATCCCGCCAAGAGATGTGAATTCCTGGAGTTAAGCGTAAGGTAGCTAATTTGTTAAGGAATTAACTATAAATGGATTTTTGAAAAATACTTAAAGGGAGTTGAAAAATTCCAGAAAAATTGTTTTTGTGTATGGATTATATGTATATAGGTTTGGCCAAAGAATTGAAAAATAATAATCTGTTTGGGTATTTTTCATGAATAGTGTATTTCAGCTTTCTGAAATGAACAATTTTATGGTACAGAAATGGAAAACTGAAGTTGTTAGAAAAGAAAGACAGTTTGGTTTCAGCTTATTAAAAGGAGACATTAAGTCTCTTGAATAGTAAACAGTTTACCGAGTTATAATAATAACTTATAATTGAACGATTAAGGTGTCAAGATTATCTAATATTTGACTATGTGATTAAATGTTATATAGTTACTTACAAAGTAATAATATTAAGGGATAAGTATGTTATGCTAATTGAAAGATCGATCTTATAACTGATAGGTCTTTTCCAATAAAGCGATTGAAATTAGATTGTGTTGCAGTAATCGACGGTTCAGGCAAGTTTTCTAACTTCATTTAATATTTGTATTAAATGAAAGTCATACAAATTGATATACGAACTTATTATAAATATTATTCGTGATATCTGTGACTTGAAGAGGGTTATGACTTATTGTTCAAGCATAACCAAACCATATGAGCTATTTTTTGCGTAAAATGTACTTTGATTTGATATCAAAGCATAAGTTGTGGTAAAACGAATGTTGTTTGGTACATACATAATGAGCTGTTATTTGCGTAAAATGTGTTTGATTTGATATCAAAGCATGAACTGTGGAAAAACCAATGTTGTTTGATAGAAATATACTTATTGATACTATCTAGAGCCGGCAGTTATAACACTGACCGGTGGTTATAGGCAGTTATAACACTGACCTTGTTGGACTGGTAAGATGATATGCATACTCCAAGGATATGATTAGGCTGATCACTTATGAAATATCCGAACAAGGCTTCTATAGGTCTTTGTGACTGTTAGAATTGTGACTTCTATAAGTCTTTGTGACTGATAGAAGTGTGGCTCCTATAAGTCTTTGTGACTGTTAGGAGTGTGGTGTGGTTGACCGAATCAACCCGTGTTGCTAAGTCTTCATAACTGACAGAAACTCGTAATGTGTAAACCTCAGTATATATAGGTGGAAAATACTCTGAACTAAATGTTCATTCATTTCAGATATTGTGTGAGTATAAACTATAATTGTTTAAAACTTGCTGAGAACTTTAAAGCTCATCCTTGCAATTATTCTTTTTCTTTGCAGCTTCAGCTGAAATGTCAAAGGGCTTGGAGTTCAATAATGTGGATGGAAAAACTCAGTCAATGTAAACTTGTTTATATCCTTGGGAACTCTACTCTGATGTAATGGTAAGTTGGGATTTCTTGTAAGCCAATTTAAGAATATAAAATGTATTATCATCTTTAACAATTACTTAGTGTTTACCTTTCTAGAACCTAGGAAGAAGTAGAGTATCTATATGAACTATACATCTGAATTGGGAGTATTAAAAGATATTGTGGTTCTCTGAGGCACTGAGGTTGGTCACACCCCTCAGATTCCAAGAACGACCTTAACATTAATACTACGAATGTCAGATAGATGGGAATTATTGATATGAAAGAAATTTCTGTGAGATTATAAACTTATTCATCTAAGTGAGGGTATCCCAACATAGTAAATATTCTGACGAGAACTACTGTTCGTTGTGGAATACTGTGAATCTTGGATTGATAGAAATTATTATCTTATTGAATATTTACGTGAGCACCAAATCTGCTATAGGGAATGTAGAGAATTTGGGGGTGTCACAATTTGGTGTCAAAGCTGTAGGTTATAAACCTTAGGTAGGGTTACCTTAGGTTATAACCTTGGAGGAATGATAGGGGTAGAAAAGATAGTAAAAATATAAACTCCAAAAGAGTTTATAGGATATAAATTGTGACGCCCCCAAATCCGGGTTCCAAGAACCACGGACTTGGTACGTTACGGTACTTCATTAACATACATGTTCTATCATCTAATGTGGAACAAATAAACATAAATTGTTTATTTCACATAACTCTATAACATTCCCCAGGTTTAGTAACCTTAACTGAATACATACCTTCAAATACAAAAGGTTTACAATAAGATAACTAAATAGTTATCCTTTTAACAATCTATTATTGTACTTGTCTGTGTCCTTCTTCAAGCCTTCGCTTTAATCTGTAAGTTGTTATCATGATATAGCAAGAGTGAGCAACAATTTTGTCCAGCAAGTTTAAATTGAATAAAGATATATCATGATTGAAAGAATAATAAGCTTTCAAGTTCTCAACAATATAATGATTGTGAAGAAGCATGAATTAACATGTCAACAATTGAATGACTGAATCAATAACGTTTAATGTCACAAGGACCATGAATCACTTTAACTGAACCTTAGGGTAATGAAGGTGATCAGCCTTTCATACCTGATGAACATATGCAACATGCACTAAGTGCGAATAAATAATCAGTTTAGACGTGAATAATCATCAATAATCATTCACTAACATGCATTGAAATATAACTCGAGTTTGAGTTAAGGAAAACTTGCCTACATAGTCGATTACCGCTACACAATTTAATTTATTCTCTTTATTAAAAAGACCTATCAGATATAAGATTGATCTTTCAATTAGCACATAATACTTTATCTCATAACATCTTTACTTTATAAGTAAACTATCTAATATTTAAACACGTAGTTTGATATTAGATAACCTTAACACCATACACATACTTACTTATAATCTCATCATCTTATATTAACTTGTCTGACCTTTAATCACAAAGTTAAGTATTAGACATTACACCTTAGTCTTAGTATTATCATTACATGTTGATAATCTTTTAATCTTGTCATAACTTATACTTATAAGTTATAACTTTTCTATGTTATCTTAGTAAAATAGATAACCTTTCAGTAAACTTAAATACCATTTCAGTAAACCAAATTACATTTTCAGCATCCTGAATTTACTATTTTAGCATCCTGAAATTACCATTTCATTAGACCCCAAAATATTTCAAAATCCAATTCAGCATCCTAAATTCTCATTTTAGTCTATTACAAGCATAAAATATGAATCTTCAAAATATAATTTAAGTAATTTCTATTAAATCTCTAATATTATTATTATTAAATAATATAAAATAGTATCATTTAATAACTTCAAGTAAATTACTAAATATTAATATATCATATTAAATATAAAGTTAATTTCTTTATTTTATTAATAATATTAATATTATATATTAAATAATTCAAAATTTAATAATTATTACACCTTTTAATAACATAAATATCAAAGTCAATCATAAAACTAATAATATCTTAATGTCATTATATTATTAAAAATATCTAAAAATTTTATTAATCTAATACTAATAATAAACAATTTATTTTAATTGTTTTCCTTTCCTTAATTAACTCGTTTAAGCATTCAAAAATGTCATAAACTTCATAACACTCTACCACCCAACCCAAATCATCATCAAAAATCTGCACAATCATGCTTAAGGGCCTCAAGTCTAAAAATCTTATTTTCCATAATTTTGGACATCATGTATTTAATTAAATCCATTTATCCATTTCTCATCATTTAGATGAAAAATACCAAATCAGTCCCAAAAATATTTCTTTTCTAGGATTTAGCAGAATATAGTCCCTCATTGAACATATATTTTTCCCAGAATTTTTAAAATATATTTACTATATTTAAATAGTCCATAATAGCCAAATCTTCTCAGATTTTTCATAAATCAAGATTAACTCCAAAAATTCTGAAATTTTTAAAGTAAGCTCCTGTTATACACATATACTTCCATTAAAAATTTTGTAAATTTTGGACTTACACACAGAGAGTTATTTGGGTAGCTTCATAAAAATAGCCCTTCACGGTAAAATCCATATCTCTCAAACCGTATGGCCCAAAATTCTCAAATTTTTACAGGACTTTCATATCTTCTGATATTAACATACCAAATTTTTTCAGAATTTTTAAGGTAAAAAAGTGGACGAAAAAGCCCTTGTTCCAGACTGACCAAAAATAGCCTATAGAAAAACGGGACAGTTTTTACAAAAATCCACACCACGACTTTTAGAAACGTGATTTTTTAGTTCTACCACTTGGGTTTACTAGTCAACACATATATCTAGCACCCCCATTTGACGGATCGTAAAAAGAAGGTGTAGATTTAAAATGGTGGATTTTCAAAGTAAATAGAAATTTGAGTTTTCAAAACTAGAAAAATTATTTTTCTTTTCCTTTTTGATTCCACCCAAATCAACACTCAATATGGGTAAATCCATACTTGAATCCATGAAAAACACATAGATCATAGGAGTTTGAACATCCAAATCAAAAACCCCTTCATCAAATAACAAGAAGAAAAGAAAAATTAAACATAGCTATACATTTCTCTTCTTCTTCTTCTTCTTTCTTCATCTTCATCTTCTCTCATCCATGGAGATTTTCTCCATCTTTTCTTCCTTAAGGCTGCCGAGTTCTCCCTCTCTTCCCTTCTCTTTGTCGTGTTCTCTCCTTTCCTCTCTCTACTTCTCACGTTCCTTCCTTTTTCTTTTCTCTTTCTTCTTTCTCTTCCTTATCCTTTTCTATCTTATCTCTTCTTTCCTTTTCTTTTCTTTATTCATCTTATCTCTTTATTATCCAAACATATCTTATCTCCCTGCTCTCTTTTTTTTAACCGGCCACTTGGCCTTATCCTCCACCCAATTCTTTATGAGTAAGTCTAGGCAGACACGAATAGTGGACAGGATTATTGGACATTTTCAATTTTTTTTTCTTGTGACTCTCAAAAAATGTATAATATTTATTCCAATAGGAATTTTTACAAAATATAGTGTTTTAGGTATAATTTGGATACATATATAAACACAAGGTTGTACAGTCTGTATAACCCTATTTTTGTATATGTATCCAAATTATACCTAAAACATTATATTTTGTAAAAATTCTTGTTGGAATAAATATTATACATTTTTTGATAGTCACAAGCCAAAAAAAAAAAAACCAAAAATTAAAAATGTCCAATAATCTTGTCCAATAATCATGTCCAGGTAGAAGGACTCATTCTTTATTTTATTAAGTGCTTCCCTTTAATTACAAAAATACCCCTTTTTAAATGGGCCAAGCATGAGCTTTTAATATATTTCCTTTGGGCTTGCAAAATTTTCTTATTGCTTACTAACAAAACAAAATTTGGGCTTCCTCCCTTAATTAAATTGGGTCATTATAACATTTGTCCCATACATATTACATTGGGCAAGATTAAATAATTTAACCCTTAATTCACTTTATCTACAAGTCCAACGATTAATTAAATAATTGGGCTCGTTTAAATAAAATAAATTCTTTAGTCCATTAAATCTTAATATTTCTTGAACTAATGCTTATCATTCTTGATATCTCCATATCATTATTCATTAATAATCTTAATTAATTTACATAACTCAATTACACTTACCATATTCAAATAAATTGAATATGTCATTAGGGTTCAATAATTTTCTACCCTTGTTGGGCTTAGCTGAGCCATTTTATATATAATTTGTTGGGCTCTCAAATTAATTCATGGAGCTATGTAAAATTTGACATAGTCCAATCCTTTCCATCTTTTCCCACCCTAAATATTTAATTAGGGTTTCTATTCCATACATTTAGAATTTAAATCATTACTCATGTACATTAAATTTTATAACCCAATTAATCTTTCTTTAATTAAGTTATAGAATTAATAACTTGAGATAATAAAAATATATCTCTTAGCTTAATATAATTTAATATTATTATCCTCCCACATGTTCCTTATTCATATCCCTTCCATTTCATAACCAATTTAGACTTGATTATAAAATTAATTATTTGAGATATATAAAATAAATCTCTTAGGATTAGTATATATATTTATATACTAACATTCTTTCATATTATAACCCCTTAGGTTATTTAATTATCATACCTAATATATATATATTAGGTTACATAATTTTATTCTTAATTCTCTTCTATATACAAAATAATTGTATACACAATATATAATGTTATTTATTTAATCACATAAATAGTTCACATAAATCATCAGATATTCCACTTCTAACTCCAATTTTGACTTTTCTCCATAAAAGTCAATTGTTGACTTTGACCAAAAAGTCAACCCTTACACATTTTGTGTTTAATGTCCTTTCTGACAAAACTTGACGTTCTGGTCGCAACCGAGTAGTCTGTACTTCAAAATTCTATCTCTAACTCAAATTTTGAGTTTTAACTTACTCCGTTTTTATTGCTAATTATATTAGCAACTAACTTTAAACTTATTTATCTTCTTATTTGCCAATCAAGGCCAACATTCAAACTATGCTAATTACTAACATAGTTTTATCTTGATTCACATTCTCTTAACTTAATCTATCATTCCTCTTGCTAAAATATATAGCACCGTATTAAGTATATATATATATATATATATACTCATCCTCATTTATCCTCATAGCACACTTCATGTGAAATCTGATTTCCTTAATAAAATTTCCATATGTACTTATATAACATTTCTTACACTATTCAGTTCACATCCAATTTAACAGGTATCTTAATACCTTATTCCTGATATTCATTCAAGTACATATTAAATCATTTCTAGGGTTTTAGAATTTTGTAACTCATATTTTCTCTATTCTCATCCGAATAGCAAACCATATAGGTTTTACTTACAAAAATTTAAATAAATCCTCAAATTGTTATCTAGGTTTTATTCTTTAACCTTTATTCTAATCATTCAAGATTTTAAAATTTTCAACTTATCACATGAATTGTGGAAATTCATCTTAAAATAAGATAAAAACTAACCTAAAGAAAACTATTGTTTGCTATGTATATACAATGTATATTAGGTGCTAGTCTAGTAATATAGTTGAACAAAACTTTAGAATTTAAGGAAGTTCACATAAGGGAGTGAGGAACTGGTTGTTCTGTTTGAACCAATATCTTAACCAGAATTAGTTGGGCAAAGAGGGAATGATCAGTAGGGAAGGATACGAGAAGTGCCAATTGAAGTAGCTTATGGAATAGTATTGAAGCTATAGAAGATAAACCTATGGTAAATTTAGAAAGTGCTCATGAAGAGTACCAGAGTTGAAACTAAGTGAAGAGGGAGATTTATATTCCATTTAGAGTTATATTAAGCAGAAGAGTGGGACATGTTTAGGGAACGGGTTGAGAAAATGAGTTATTAAAAATATTTAGGAACTTAGTGAAGGGTACGTACAGTATACCACCCATAAGTAGATGAATAAAGTAAGATAACCATTCAGACCTTAAAGATTAGATTAAGGACTTGTGATTCAAACTTCAAAGAAAATGGAAGCCTCTTCAGAAGTTGTATACCATAGTTATCATGCTAGCATAAGAATGACGCTTTGGACAATATAAAATATATAACACATCGGTATTAGGATTTTATGTGAAAGATTTCAAATAGTTGAGACTCAATAGAAAACAATGAGAGGTTAAAGGGATTCTTAGAAGTGTTACTTTGGAAAGTATAAGAAGTGTTACCTTGGAAACAATAAGAGGTTAAGTAGGTACGTAAGTTATTAAACCATGGTAGTTAATAAGGAGGAAGTGGAGTGAGAATACCAAATCGGGTAACAAGTTCAAAGAGTATAAGAAGGGAGGTAAGTCGTGTGAGAAATGTGGGAAGAACCACCCGAGAGTTTGTTTGAAGAGAAAAGGGGTCTGTTATAACTGTGGTCAAGAGGGACACATGTCTCCCAATTGTCTCAGTCCGAAGAAGATACACAGTTGTTTTTCATGTGGAGCAACAGATCATTTGGTTCAAAATTGTCTAAACAAGAATGGTGATAAGGGAAGTATCAACAAGGGACCTAGTAGCGGAACCTTGACAGTCAGAGGACCTGCTAAGCTGGGAAGACCAACGACACGTACATTCGATATGACGGTGCAAGATGCAGTAGCTGCACATGAGATGATGGCAGATAACTGTTCTGTTCAGTAATTTAATTACGCGAGTGATATTGGATAGATATTCCTATGAGTTGTTATCTTTGACGAATCCAAGTCATAGATTAATATATAAGACACAAATTAATATTGTGTTGATAATAATGAATTGATGATATAACTTTAAAAGATTTTGGAGAGTAAGAAAGTGGTGATTTCGAGGACGGAATCCTTATAAGGAGGGGAGAATGTGAGGACCCAGAATTTTAAACAATACAAATTTTACGAATAAATCTTTTTTTGGTATTGATTATCAATATTGTGTTGAGTATCAGTAATACAAGTTTTGTAAGATGGTCAAACTGTGTATTGACAGAGAAATATGAGTGGTGATATGTTTAACAAATATTGAAAACCTAGTGTTAGTGAATGAAAGGAGTAGAGTGTAGTAGGCTGTAATTTCGAGGACGAACTTCTTAGAAGAAGTGGTGAATGTGAAAACCTGTAAATTTATAAAATCTTGAATGATTAAAATAAATGTTAAAGGATAAAATGTAAGAACCCAAATTTTATGAATAAAGATTTAATTTTCTTTATATATTGTTTTAAATAGTAAGGTGTTTATTTAATACATGTGATAAGTTGGTGAGATGTGCAAATTTTACAAAGTTAACAAGTGGTAATAAAATATTCATTGTATCGGGAAATATTCGTTTGGTCAGGGAATATTCTTTTTGTCGGGAAATATTCGTACAACGGCACAATCATTGGTGGACCCCACAACAGAATAACTGTCGAATAAAGAAAACGGCGAAAATGTATTTTCTAAAAATAACGACGTAGTTGTTACCGTTAGAACTGTTGATATACCCGGTGGTTAAAATACAGCAATACGTGCTGTTGCACAGTAGCACACGGCATTGCACAGTAATTCTAATTATTTATTCTTACGTAAGAAGGCATTTACTTAATTATTGTTACAGTATTTACTGTTTAATATTTTATTAATTCAATAATTGCATAATATTTTAGTGATTCAATAATTGCTACGTAGATATTATATTCAATAATTGTCATTGCATATTTTTTCAAATTATCAGATTAATAATTTATATTATTTGAATATTATTATTAGATAACATTATTGGCAATGTCTAAGAAAGCTCTATCGAGAAAAAGGGTTAGGTTAATCTAATTATGCGCCAATAAGGAGAAATCCTTATCGGAAAGCCCCCTCTTTCCTGGGAACGACCTGGTTGTCATTATTATGATTCTGTAATATTATTTGTGAATAATTAATTATTAATTTATATGATAAGAAAATATTTATCTTATGTGGATATAAATGATGGATATATTTATTTGATGTGGATATAAATGAAGGAATTAAGGCTGTGGTGTTTTAACAGTATTTTGTCGGAATGGAGATATTAAAAATCATCCGTTTGTGGATTTCGGATATTTTCTATTTAGAATTTAGATAAACGACCTTCTACAAAGTTGTAGAGAATTAAATTTCCTATAGAAAGGACATAGAGTTTGTATTTTTCTGATTAAAGGACTATTTATTATGAATTATTGAATTTCGAAAAATAAATATTTTTTTAATAAAGTAGTGGGCCCCACTTTTGGTTGGTGTAGAAAATTTGAAATATGGTGGGTCCCATTTGTGATGGCTGATAAATTTGTCAAAGGGGCGTGCGTAGAAAAATTAAATATTATTTTATTAATTTAGTCTCCTTTGGCCTTCTAAGCATTTTCCTATAAATAAGTGCTTAGGTTAGAATTGAAAATCACACCAGAAACATAAGTTTTCTCTATCTATATTATCGAGCTTATTTTTGTGAGTATTTTGATACTTTGAGAGTTGCTATTCAGTGCAAGTTTCCTTCAGCCTTATATCTGATATTCTAGTCAGAAGTACTATTCTTTCGAGGTAAGAGATGTTATTTTCATCGTAAATGATGTTATTGCTTTCAATATCATTTTATCAAAATATTGTTATGAATTTTTTTATACAATTTTTATTTTTTTCGTTGGAGTTACTATTCATGTATACGGCATTATTCACGTATACAGCACTATTCACGAATACGGTACT
Source organism: Panax notoginseng (assembly GCA_016801055.1). Classification (NCBI taxonomy): domain Eukaryota; kingdom Viridiplantae; phylum Streptophyta; class Magnoliopsida; order Apiales; family Araliaceae; genus Panax; species Panax notoginseng. The sequence continues at coordinate 86,677,235 of CM029021.1, read as the reverse complement.
GTTCATGAGTACTATTCACGAAGTATGATTTTCTTATGAAATTTCTAACCTTTTTATGTCGAGGTTACTATTTACGTATACGATACTATTCACGTATACGACACTATTAACAAATACGATACTATGCATCGAAAAATTAAATTTTCGTCTATTTGTCCAAATGATCTGTTAAGGTTCCTATCTTTGATTGTATCCAAGTTTTGAGTTTTATTCTTGAATTTTACTCTACAAAGTATTATTATGGAGTATTTTTAAACTTGGATAAACTAAAATATGAATCCTTAATCTTTGTCCTTTATCTCACTGGATTCGTTTTTTAAAATATTTTTCATTATCCTCAGTCCTAAATGGTGATATAACTGAACATCTTTGGCCTATAGTGCAAAGATGAATGATTACCTGATGAATATCTTTGGCCCGTAATGCAAAGATGAATATTTGATTCGAGTTGTATATTGATTGATGTTACATGGATAAAATATTGATGATGGACTTTTAAATCTTCGAAGATAATAAACTTCATTCTCTATTTTACTCTTCTAATGAATTGTTATTTCTGCTGCGAATATTGATCTAAAACGTGTTGTCCATAATATTTTATCTGAATTATTAAAGACTAACGATAATCTGTTTTCCATTATCCTAGTCATAATATTCTTTACTGGGCTAGTTGAGCTCACCCTTTTTATCCATTGTCATATTCAGGAAACAAGAATATCGCGGGGACTAGTCGGGGAACAGTGTGATGGTCAGAGTTAGATCTATTGAAGTCCTCACTATTATATAAAATAGTGAGATAATAATTGTAATAAATAAGGGATGAATTTGAATGTTTAAATTTCGTATTATATACGATTTGTATTCAAACTCACAGTTCTATGGTAGTATTTCTCACGACCTTTTGCTATAAAAGATTTGTATTTAAAATTCTGTACAATGTAATTGGCGACTCATAATAGGTTGGTATTGAACCTATTTTGGGGGCGACACATAAAACCTATATTAGAATTTGAGGAATAATTTAAAATTTTAAATAAGAACTTATATGGTTTATTATTTGATTGAGAATAGAGGAATTATGGGCTACAAAATTTCAAAACCCTAGAGATGAATCTATATGTGTTTGATGGAATGTTAAGAATAAGGTACTACGATACCTATAAAGTTTGGTGACCTAATATATAAATTAGGTATGTGAATTATGTGTGTGATTAAATGAATATAATGTGTATACATTTATTTTTTTTTATATATATAAAGATAATTAAGAATATGTATATATCAAAAATGTTGAGCATTGGTTCTAGTGAGAATAGATTTAATGGACTAAGATGATTTTGTGGCCCAATGAATTAATTAAGTAGCTAAATTATTTATTTAAGCATTGGACTTGGAGCTAATTGATTTATTAGCAAATAAGTTGATAAGCTAGCCAAAGATATTATGTATGGGACATGTATAGTGATGGCAAAATTTATTTATGGGGTGGAAGCCCAAGTTAATTTTGTTAGTAAGTAAAACTATGAAATCAAAGCCCAAAAAGGAAATTAACAAATAGCCCAAGCTTGGCACAAGCTTAGCCCACTTTAGGAAGAGTATTTGAGTCATTAAGTAAGTATAAAAATTTAAAAGTATAAACTATGTTGTTTTGCAAGTACAAGGAATGAAAATTTCATGCCCAAATATATATTTGTGTAGCCCAATTGGTGGCCCAATGTAGTGAGGACTTATTAGACATTAAGTAAGCAATATGAGCCTTAAAAATAAAACAAATTTTAGCCCAAGAAGGCCTTGTGGCCGAAATTTGCACAAGGAGGAGAAAGGGGGGAAGAATGAAATGATTGTATTTACTTTAGTTGGTGAAATAGTTGCTAGGTGTCATCCTTTAATTCAACCAACACTTATGCTTATTCTTACAAGTTAGCTCAAGTGTGCAAGAAATTCTATAATGGTGAGCAAGAGTGAGAGAGAGAGAGTAATAGTGCGGGAGGAGAATTAGATATACATCAATTATATCTACACAAATTTTAACCAAGCCACACAAAAGCCTTAATTTTTCCTTTCGTCTAATTCCTTTCTTAACTTAGCAAACCAAGCAAACAAGATAGATAGAGAGAGAGAGAGATCCTAGAATTCGGCCATGATATGGAAAAGAGAGAATGAGGGTTATGTAGTTCCATAGATCTCTAATCAATAGATAGTAAGAAGAAGGAAGGAAAATCAAGAGAATGTATAAAGAATTCATATCTATATAATCTACTTTTCTTCTTTGATTGATTTAAGTTTTGATCTTTGTAAAGTCATGATCTTGTGATTTAAAACCTTAGTATATGTGTCTTATAGTGTTTCATGTCTAGATCTAACCCTTTTGATGAACAAAAGTTAGATCTAAATCAAGAAATAGAAAATAAGTTTTTCAAAGGGAGAAAACCTAATTTTTTCTTAGCTGATTGTGTTTATCTTGTGATTGGTGATTATTTGATGGAATAGATCATGGATCATAATAGGTCCATGAGTATATGAGATATTAGATTGTGTTATGATGTTTTGTGATGTATTATGTGATAGTAGTGTGCATACAAGCCAATCATGTGTGATGATAAAACACATACTGTGTAAACAATCTTATTTATTTATTAATAAAATACTCATTTAAGGCATTTAATTATCTACATAGTGCTATTTTTATAATATGTAAATAACCCATAGTTTTAAGTAATGTTTTAGAATCATGATGAGATCATGCTAATGAGATCTAAATTCATAGAAAGCTTAAAAACTAAAACAGTTCTCAATCGTGGGATTACTAAAAAGAGGATTAGTAAATCCGGATAGATTGGTACATATGTTACTTTCTCATTAGATGAGGATGACTGATCTCATGGTCATTTGTGTGGAGACACTAAAGCAAGTATGTAGGTGCTTATTGGAAAATAAGTTCACTGAACGTGACTCGCTATGGAATACCTAATGGAGTTTTACTCGCCTGTCAAATAGAAATTCCAAATGTGATAGTTGTACACGTGATCCTTGGACTTGAGATCATCATAGTATCTTGCATGTAATTAATTATACTTTGACTTAATCCTTAAGGCCTTTAAGGCATATATAGGGTATGTTTGGGTATAATGAGTTACATATGGAGATAATGTATGATCAACAAAGAATCTACTACCTCTAGTAAAAGGAGGATATATGTCCTATGTGATTCGTTAAATAACAACATGGGAATCCTTGGCCAAGTTGGAATGAAATTAGAAAGAGGTTTCTAATTGTCATTATTTGGAGTTATGCATTTTCTAATTGAAATACGTATGATTAAATAAAATAAGACTTGACAGTAAATCCATGTCTTATATTTAATCGGGACATTGTGTGGTGGAAGGATTGAATTGTACGGTAACTATTAACTCACATGTTTTTTTATGATTTATGTTGAAATCTATATTATCTGGAAAGTCGTTGATCGCTATGGAGGCTTATCCCTATCATAGAATAAATATTATTTATTTAAATAAATTATTAGATTATTTTATTTATTTAAATAAGATTAGAATTGTTCTAATTAATTTATTCACAACTGGTTTAATATGGAGAACCTAATGGGTCACACCATAAAAGGAAGAAGAACAATTTAAGAAGAAAATGACATAATGGTAATAATGCATTAAGTGTAATTAATTTAATCTATGGTGATATAATAAATTAAATAGCTTAATGTTTATTATTTAATATTTTAGAAATATTAAACATAAATTAATAAGAGGAGTCTTATTCATATTATTATCATTATTATTATTTTAATCCTAAAGGTGTTTAGGGATTAATTTATTATTAGTACTCTCACCATTTCCTAATAAGATTAGGAGAAATTAATTAAAAGGGTTTATTCAATAAATTAATAATAACCCTTTCCTAATAAAATTAGGAGAAATTAATTAAAAGTATTTAATTAATTAATAATAACCTTTTCCTAATGGGATTAGGAGGGTTAACCTGATATCTATATAAGAATGTCTTAAATCATATTTTGGTACGTGAGATTTTCCAATAGTTGGGAGTACACAAATTCTGTAGAGATAGAAACAAGGGTTAAGCCAAAAACTCATCTTCCTGAGTTCTCCATTTTCCTTGGTGGATCACAATTAGAGGCCAAACAATTGGGTGACTGACATTGATCAAAGGGAGGAGCCACTGCAGAATATTCATGGAGGATCAAGGAAAACAAGGAGTAAAACTTGTACATGTGGAAGCTAGAATCTACAAGGGTATGATTATCTTCTTTTACTTTTCTATTATTGATATCTAGCATAAAGCATGATCATGGTGATGGGATTGTATAAAATTTTTAAAACCTTGTTCTTCTCGCTTCCGCCTTAGTTTATGTAATTTGATTGCATTATCGCGCTACGTAAAATCCCAACAGTGGTATTAGAGCCTAACTTTGTGCTATATATCAATTATATGATTCCATGTATGAATTGATGAGAGAATGGATCTAATTTTCTTGACAAAACGAAAAAAATCTGCAGTCTGCCGACGAGCGGCGCAGCTGCGCAGCTGCCCAGTTCATTACTAGCGCAGCTGCGCAAGTCAAAAATCTCAGTTGACCGAGCCGGCCTGCGCAGCTGCGTAGCTCCCCAGTACAAATGTGGCGCAGCTGTGCCGGTACCTGGCAGACTGATTTTTTTTTTATTTTTTTAAATGGTTTATTTAATTAATAAAGTTTTAAAATTAAGATGTTTATTTTATCTGAAATATGATTTCAAATTACTAAAATTAAAGGAGTTTAATTTGGATTTATTTTTTATTAAAATAAATGAGTTTATTTTGTTTCAAAAATAAAATTTAGCAAAACGTTTGTCCATTAAATAAAATTGATCTATACATGGAATAGTTTTATTATTCATGAGATGAATGGATATTTATTGATGTATATGTTGATGTGTATGATAATAAATGGGGATTGATTATGGACTATGACCAATGTGATTGGATTTTATTTTGGATGAATGCATGAATGAATGAGTTTTATTAAATGAGGTCTGCGTACCTCGCCTTCTCTAATTTTATTTTATTCTTGATATAAATTCTATCTCCCTCCTATGTACTTCCCCTTGACTGCTGATCAAGGTTTCTATTTATTAAATAGTTTTATGTAATAGAGATAGTTGGAATTATCTTGAAGAAAATAGAAGACCAAGGAGCAAGGAACGCGTGAAGACCCATTTGTATGGAGCACGGGTTTAAATGTAATAGTTACGTTTAAATTTAATTCTTGCACTCCTAGGTTTGACCTTTTGGTTCACTTGGTGGCTCTAGTGAACCAAACTAGAATAAAAGTCCATAATCAATCCGGGTAGAATATAGTATTCTATATATGCATGCTAAATATTATATATATTATATTTTATACAAACATGCTTTGTATGTTTAATAAAATGACGCGTATTTTATATGTATATGTGTGCATGCGCGCTAAACAAGATGAGGCAAATAATAACAAACCCCTCAAAGAAATAATATTAAGTCCGAAGCGTTCAAAGATATTTGGAATATCGAACGTTGCCTTCTAGAATGGTTAATTAATATAGTATTAAATATTTAATATGAGTTTGTTGTGCTATCCACAAGGTGAGTATTGAATATTTAAGATGTTAATTAATCACATTTGATGCTTATCAAGAAATTGACCGATCTACTCTTGTTGTGTTTTTCACAAGGGCGAAAATTTTTCTTTTTGGATTTATGGAGTGCTAGCCTGGACTTAACTTAAATCATTTTAGTTCAGATGTGCTACCACTTGACCATTATGATTTTAGAGGCAACATAAAAGGAGTTACATGGTGATGTAATTGACAATAGTTGTCTACCTATTTATTTGTATATCGCTTGTTGTGCTATCCATAAGGTTATATACATTTGAAATGGGATCATTAATCTCACTAGCAAATCTTTAATTAGATGTTACCGAACTGTATTCACGAGGGTAATACGTTTTGATGAAAATAGAGTGAGATACCAATTTTAAATAAAGACCTAAATTTTTTTTGGTATGCAAAATTAATAAAATGAATGTTTGCTAAAATGTTATCTTTTCACATGCAGAATTTAAAAAATATCAAAATCACCTATCTCACTGCGAAGCATACTTGATGCTAATAAACTTACCGAACCTAATTATGAGGACTGGCTAAGAAATCTAAGAATTGTTCTCACTGCTGAAAATATTTCTTATGTCCTAAATTCACCTGTCCCTAAATCTGTTTCGGAAACAGCCTCTGAGGAAGAGATTGCTACTTTTAGAAAGTGGCAAGATGATGCATCTGTGGTTCAATGCATCATGCTCACATCCATGAATAACGAGCTCCAGCGTCAGCACGAAAAAATGGATGCTCCTACTATAATGCTTCACCTCAAAGAGTTGTATGGTGGACATAGTAGGACTGCTAGATATGAGATATCTAAGGAGCTCTTCCAATCTCGGATGACCGAGAGTAATGCCGTCGAGACTCATGTCTTGAAGGTAATCAATTTGATTGAACGCCTTGGATAGCTTGGGTTCGTCATGGAAGGGGAGCTGAGTCAAGACTTTGTCTTGCAGTCACTCCCTGAGACCTTCTCGCAGTTCGTGGTAAATTTTCACATGAATAAGCTAGATGTCAGCTTGCCCGAGCTGCTTAACATGCTGAAAACTGCAGAAGGTCACTTCCCATCTAAGAAGAACCAAGTCTTGATGGTGGATTCTTCCAAGAAAAGGAAGGGACCCAAGGTATCTTCTAAAAAGAAGAATTTCAAGAAGGCTAAGGGAAAAGGTAAAGAAAAGGAGCAAAAGAAACCTGAACCAGCTGAATGAATGTGCTTTCATTGCAATAAGTCGGGACATTGGAAGAGGAACTGCAAGAAGTATCTAGCAGAGAAAAAGCTTGGAGAAGCTTCGACTTCTAATCAAGGTTTGTTCATGATTGAAATTAATATTTCAAATTGAACAAACTAAGAAAAGGAAATGAGATGATATTAATTATACCTATATGTGGCACTGTAGGCTCGATCATATCAATGAAACAAGGTTATCTAAGTTGTATAAAGATGGGCTTTTGGAGCTATCTAATTATGAACCATATCCAACTTGTGAATCTTGCCTCATGGGTAAAATGACTAAATCTCCTTTTAGTTGAAAAGGAGAAAGAGTTACAGAGTTGTTGACATTAATTCACACAGACATTTGTGGGCCTATGATAACAAGTGCACGGGGTGGGTATTATTATTTTATTACTTTCACCGATGATCACTCAAGATTTGGATGTGTATTTAATGAAATACAAATCAGAATCATTTGAAAAGTTTAAAGAGTTCAGAAGTGAAGTAGAGAAATAAACGGACAAGAGTATTAAGATACTTCGATCAGATCGAGGTGGAGAATACTTAAGCGGTGAGTTTCTCAATTGTGTCAAAGAAAATTGTATAATCTCACAATGGACTCCTCCAGGTACCCCACAGTTAAATGGAGTATCTGAAAGGAGAAATCGAACATTGTTGGGCATAGTTCGATCCATGATGAGTTTTACCGACCTTCCAATTTCCTTCTGGGGATATGCCCTAGAAACGGCTGCATACCTACTTAACAAGGTACCTACCAAGTCCACCCCAAAGACTCCATATGAGATGTGGAAGGGAAGAAAACAAAATCTTAAGCATGATAAGACTTGGGGTTGTCCAACATATGTTAAAAAGTTTGATAATGATAAGTTATAGACTAAATCCAAAAAATGTAAATTTGTGGGATACCCTAAAGAAACCGCAGGCTATTATTTCTATCATCCAACTGATCAAAAGGTGTTTGTGTAACAATCCAGATTTTTATTATAATATTTAAATATTTATTGAATTATATAAATATTTAATAGATATGTTTATTATTGAATAAGTATTTGATTTGATGTGATTTGATTATTTATTTGTTTAATAAATAATTAATGAGTTAAGGAAAGTAATTATTTTGAAATAGTAATCTAATTTAATTTAATAATTAAGTTAGAGAATTTATAATGATTAAATAAATAATTATATTATGCAATGAATTGTTATTAGAATTAATTAAATTAAGTATGAAGACTTAATTAATTAGAAGTGTGACAAATAATTATATTATAAGTGGTTATTAAAATAAATTAAAGTAGTTTTAATTTATTTTGCCAAACAAGACTTAAATATATTAAGTCTTTAGTTTTAAATTATTTTGCCAAACAAAGCCCTGTGGCTTTTGGTTTTTAAATTTTGAATTTTTATAAATAATATATAATAAAATATATTTATAATGGATATACACTTATTATTTTGGTAACTGATAATAGTTATGGTGATTATTAAGGCCATATCAGTTTTTAGTTTACGCATAAGTGTTATCAGTTTAGTGTTACGTACAGTGTGTTTTGGCTTAAGACTAAGAAAGGAAAAAGAAAAGAAAAGTGAGAGACCAAAGAGTTTTGAGAGAAATTGTCAGAGGTCTTAGAGAGAGAAACAAGAGAAAATTATGTATTCTTCGAACTATTATCAGTGATTAAGCAAAGATTGTCTGAATAAAAAGGTATGTTTATACTCTTAACAAATATGTTTTATAGTATAATTATTTAGCCTCTGTGTTTTATGAAACTCAACTTTATTGTATATAAGTTTTACAAAGGTTGTCTGTAAACTATGTTTTACTAAATGATTATGAAATCATGTGTTCTGGTAATAACTAACATGTATATATGTATATATGTGTGGTATGCTAAATTACGTTCATAGAGAAAGAGAAATTAGTTTTTACAGTAAACATTCACGTGTGAAAGTGGTTTGTAGAAATATCAAAATTAGTATATGTTAATTGTGAAGTTATGAAATTGAAGTGTGATTATGTTAATTGGATATGAACTACAGAGAATTATAGTTTAAAAGTAATCAAATTTGTGGTTATTAGAGATTATAGTGTTCACTGTGTTTAACAAATGTCAAACATGGAGTTTTGTTTTAAAATATGATTTTTAAGGAATTTAGTTTTCTGTGATTATTATTTAGTAATTTAAACTAGTATATGCATGTTGAGTAGTGTGTATATGTATAATTTATATAAGTTATACATGTTAATTGGGGTTAATTGCTGTTAAAAATAAAGACAGTAGCTTTGTTCTGTTCTTCGTGGTTGGGTTCTGCAAGTTTCGGCGCCCCAACGCCAAAATTTGAGCCCCAGCGCCAAAAATCACGCCCCGGCGCCAAAATTCGTGCCCCAACGCCAATCTCGCACCCCAGCGCCACTAGTTGGCTTAGTCCTCGCGCCCCAGTGCGGAGACAGAAGTCTGACTTGAATAGTTTTGACCTCCTGTAGTAAAATGGCCATAACGTCCTCGTACGAACTCCGATTGAGGTGATTCAAGATGATCCGGAACGAGGACGAGTATACCTACAATTTTGTTCTTTAAGTTTTTCAATTTGAGGTCATTAGGATGGGTAAAAATGGTTATCTTTAGGACTATTGTGTTTTCGGAGGCAATCGGAGGGTGTCGGGCATGCACATATGCATGTGTAGTGCTCCAGACCGTAAAAGATGATGTCCTAAGTTATAAAACATGAATGTTAGTAAATATAATGATGCTTAACATTAATAAATTATGTATTAGATAAGTTATAGAAGCATAGTAAGCATACACAAGAGAGGCAAATCGGGCGTGTGACGAATGAACGTCGAAACGTCGTGCCAAGTGTTAATGAACTTAAAAAGTGTTTCAATTCAATTGAAATGAATATTATAGGATATGAAATGGGTTTAAAATAAAACCAATAAGTAGTCCTAGCAAGACTTAAGCACTTGAACTTCGAGTTTGACTAAGAAGAAATATAGTGAGTCATAAGTCGAAAAGTTAACACAATCTAATTGACCATTGTGTATTTATTAATAGGAAAGATTATGAGATGTGGAGTAGAGTTTACATTACAATTGCTATGTGTTGTTATGTGACTAATAGTTGATGTGTATGATTATATAATTGTGTAGGGCACGTGAAGTGCAGATAACTGTAAGTTGTTAAGCTATTATTGGTAAACAACGATCAAGGCAAGTCTTTCGGTTCCTATTTTTTTACGTGGACTTGATGAACTGTTTTAAATTGCATGATATGTTATGCATGTTGAAATCATGAAATGTTAAAGTCAATATATGACTGCATTGTTTTGGCTAAGTAATGATGATTGAGTAAGGAACTCAATCTTAATATTTGCTATGTGAATTAAAAGCATGTATGCCATGTTACTTTAATGAGATGTATATCGAGCATGCTATTATGTGCTATGTGATGCATGAAAACTGTTAGACTTTGCTGGGCTGTCGAGCTCACTCTTGCAAATAACCACTTTTGCAGGTCAAGATTTTAAGGTAAAGATACGTGCTATGTGAGTTATAGAGATCTATATTCACGAAGATTACTTATGTTTTATGAGAAATGTATTTCATATTTTGAACGTAACATGTTGTTGAAATGTAAGTTGAGCTATGTAATGTATATGGATATTTAGTTATGATGTAAGACTTTGTATAGTCATTTTGTTGTAACGATTCATGACATAAGATTGAATCAAAGAGATGTAATGTAATGGTTGCGATTCAGGGCAAGAAAGAAGGAAATGTATAAAAGTTTTAAATATTTCGCAATTTTATTAAGTTTAACATAGAATAATGATGTATTATTTAGAGGTTGAATGTATGGTTAACGACCGAAGTCGGGATTTAAATTGTATAGATTTTGGGGTCGTTACAGTTGGTATCAAAGCTGTAGGTTATAAACCTTAGGTAGGAGTACCGTAGGCTATAACCTTGGAGAAGGAATGTGAAGATAATGAAAGAATAAGCTCAGATAGAGTTTGATCAATAAGAAGTAATTTAAGAAATTTATAAAGAAAGGATTTAAACTTACGTGAAAGGATTCAAAGAAGAATCTCGCTGAGTCATAAGGAATATAAATGTGGGGTTACCCAACTCCAGTAATAAGGATGTAATGTGATAATAAATAGACAGTGTCTATAAGAAGAGTGATAAAGAAGTTAAGAATAGAGAGTTATATTCAAGTATGGTGCAATTGTACTCTTTAGTAGTTGATGTATGGTATCTGGGCTAAACGATTCCTTCATAGAGCGGAGGTATATACGAACTAGCAACTCGGAACCAAGTTTGTTGGTTGTTTGTGGGAAACCACTCAGCTTACCATATTGAAACTGTTAGAGACTCGATGTGTACCAAGTGTAGAAATGGACACGTATGATGAAAGTGTAGAACTCGAATGAAATTTTGAGCGATGTAAATGATGTTAGAAATTCTTAAAGGAAATTTTTTTTCCTTTTTATAAACAAGAAGATTCAAAGAAGAATCTTGAAGAGATATAAAGATAAGAAATGAGAGTTTCCTAACTCCAATAGCCAAGATAACGAATAACGTTGTAAATGATGAAAAAAAAGGAAAGAATGAGGATCGTAAAATAAAACGATCACGAGTTAACAAAAGAATTTTAAAAGAGATGATTATAGAATAAGGTCACGACGTGATCTGTTTAAGTTATAAAAGGAAGATGGTCTGTAATGTTTGAATGATTATAGCTTAATGCTATAAAGATGGTGTACTATGAAATAGTACGAGATAACTCATGAGGAGTTATAGATGATGTGATACGAGGAATTCCTATCGAGCAAAGAGCAAGTTAAAAGAAAGATAGAGTTAGGTGGGATTTCAATTGAGAACTCATGTGATGGTTGAGTTGTACAAACCTTTGTATGGGCGAGGGTTTTGTGCTTGCACTCAGTTTATCACATTGATAATCATTGGAATGTTTATGTCGCGCTATTTGTTATATGCCTGTTTAGAAGGTGATTCTTTTCTCATGTGTATAACAGATAGGTAGAGTATAGTTAGAGAATATTATAAGGTTAAGTGCGAGTTCTTAAAACTCATACTTATGGTAGGTTCGTGACTCATAATTATATGGTATGCTTTTGAACCCCTCAGCGAATGGACACCTATGGTCTGACTAGGATAAGTTCTTAAACTCATATGATTGTGGCAAGTTTATGAACTCATAACGTGTGGTAAGTTTGATGAACTAGGGTATAATTAAGTGTGAATGGAGTATTAAGGATGATAGGAATAGATAGACCTATTAAGCAATGGATCATTATAGAAAGTGAAGTTGATGGTGGAAGCATATGTATTCTAAATCTACTAGCTATGCTAGACTTTCGAAATTTATTGACTTCGTGCTGATGTTTGCACTTTTATTTTCTTGAAAAACATTGGATCAAATGATGAAACCAATGAGTTTTAACAACAATACTGTTATTCGTATGTCTATGCTAATTACTTCAGCTAGACAAAAATGATTTGCAACATATCAAAATGTATTTTATATCATTAATGCATCATGTAACCTGGTGCAAAGATGATAAAAACGATGGAGTCATCAATGCAGTATTACCTAGTGTTGAATGTGATCTAAGGATCGTCAGTCCACTATGTTATGATGTAGTATGATAAAGTCACCAAATGACGGAATCCTCAACGGACTGTAAATATAGTGCGGTATCATGACGTCATAAAATGATTTTTGAGATTTCTTTAAGATATGAGAATACATATGTATGTATGTATATGTATATTTTGGTTAATGTCCGAGTTATTGTAGAGGTCTATGCTATTTGATTCAGCTAGACAAATATTGAAAGATGTTCATGAAATTCAAGAGTTTCTTGAGAAGTTATGCCAAACCAAATTGTTTTGGTCCGGATTCAGATGTTGAAAAGCTGAAATGAACAACCCTATTATTAGGGGTTACGCTTAGTTTATACTTTGCGCTGAAATGTTTGTGCACAATGCATTGTACGAAGGATTGATCCCCCTAAGTACGTGGAGTCCTTATAGTCTTATGACTGTTAAAGTTAAAGTTGAAAGATTACTTATAACTGTGGACATGGTTCGTGGTCATTAGACCCTCAATTGAATGCTTGCACTCTAAATTCTGAGATGAACAACTCTTTTATTAGAGGTTACGCTTAGTTTACACTTTGCGCTAAAATATTTGTGCACAATACATTATACGAAGGGCTTAACACCCTAAGTACGAAGGTCCATATAGTTTAATGACTGTTAAAGGTTCAAGTCGAGATATACTTGATAACCTGGGGACGTAGTTCAAGGTCTTGTGACCCCTCAGCATGAATGGATAATCTTTTAAAATCTTGAGTTATTCATACTGCTTCCCAATTATTGAGCAATTGTGGAGGATTCATGTTATTCTGAAGTGAATATGGAAAGGGAAGTATTCCTTAGAAAGAAGTAAGTCGTAGAATGCGGCACTGAATGATGAATGTGTTGATTAAGTGAGAAAAGAGATTTTGAAATGAGAAGGGGATGAGTTATCAAAGAAATTTGTGAAACTTTTAATAGAAAAGTTAATAATTGTAGAATGATCTTTGTGGAAGAAGTGGTTATAGAACCTAAGGAATGAATATAGTATTAACGTAAAATCTACTTTGATAGAGTGAATGAATAAAAATTAATAAATAAAATTTCGAGGACGAAATTCTTAGAAGAAAGGGTGAATGTAATATCCCGAGTGTTTATGATAGCGATTCCCGAGTGTTTATGATAACGATCCTTAGAAAAGGAAATGAATTGGTTAAAAGATATATATTACTCAAAATATAATTGAGTTCAAATGAAAGTTATGAAATGAAACATAGAATTTGTTAGGTAATGAATGTAGTAGGAAATATAAAATCTATATTTAGATAAAATGATGAAAGATTTCTCTGAGTTATTTGTGTAATTTGTGTCTTCGATTCTGGGGACAGAATCTTTGTAAGTAGGAAAGATTGTAACGAATGAGTGACTTGAGTTGTGATTCTGAGGACAGAATCCTTGTAAGGAGGGAATGATGTAACAATCCAGATTTTTATTATAATATTTTAATATTTATTGAATTATATAAATATTTAATAGATGTGTTTATTGTTAAATAAGTATTTGATTTGATGTGATTTGATTATTTATTTGTTTAATAAATAATTAATGAGTTAAGGAAAGTAATTATTTTGAAATAGTAATCTAATTTAATAATTAAGTTAGAGAATTTATAATGATTAAATAAATAATTATATTATGCAATGAATTGTTATTAGAATTAATTAAATTAAGTATGAAGACTTAATTAATTAGAAGTGTGACAAATAATTATATTATAAGTGGTTATTAAAATAAATTAAAGTAGTTTTAATTTATTTTGCCAAACAAGGCTTAAATATATTAAGTCTTTAGTTTTAAATTATTTTGCCAAACAAAGCCCTGTGGCTTTTGGTTTTTAAATTTTGAATTTTTATAAATAATAAATAATAAAATATATTTATAATGGATATACACTTATTATTTTGGTAACTGATAATAGTTATGGTGATTATTAAGGCCATATCAGTTTTTAGTTTACGCATAAGTGTTATCAATTTAGTGTTACGTACAGTGTGTTTTGGCTTAAGACTAAGAAAGGAAAAAGAAAAGAAAAGTGAGAGACCAAAGAGTTTTGAGAGAAATTGTCAGAGGTCTTAGAGAGAAACAAGAGAAAATTATGTATTCTTCGAACTATTATCAGTGATTAAGCAAAGATTGTCTGAATAAAAAGGTATGTTTATACTCTTAACAAATATGTTTTATAGTATAATTATTTAGCCTCTGTGTTTTATGAAACTCAACTTCATTGTATATAAGTTTTACAAAGGTTGTCTGTAAACTATGTTTTACTAAATGATTATGAAATCATGTGTTCTGGTAATAACTAACATGTATATATGTATATATGTGTGGTATGCTAAATTACATTCATGGAGAAAGAGAAATTAGTTTTTACAGTAAACATTCACGTGTGAAAGTGGTTTGTAGAAATATCAAAATTAGTATATGTTAATTGTGAAGTTATGAAATTGAAGTGTGATTATGTTAATTGGATATGAACTACAGAGAATTATAGTTTAAAAGTAATCAAATTTGTGATTATTAGAGATTATAGTGTTCACTGTGTTTAACAAATGTCAAACATGGAGTTTTGTTTTAAAATATGATTTTTAAGGAATTTAGTTTTCTGTGATTATTGTTTAGTAATTTAAACTAGTATATGCATGTTGGGTAGTGTGTATATGTATAATTTATATAAGTTATACATGTTAATTGGGGTTAATTGCTGTTAAAAATAAAGACAGTAGCTTTGTTCTGTTCTTCGTGGTTGGGTTCTACAAGTTTCGGCGCCCCAGCGCCAAAATTTGAGCCCCAGCGCCAAAAATCGCGCCCCGGCGCCAAAATTCGCGCCCCAGCGCCAGAAGTTGGCGCCCCAGCACTGAAATTTGTGCCCCAGCACCAATATCGCGCCCCAGTGCCACTAGTTGGCTTAGTCCTCGCGCCCCAGCGCGGGGACAGAAGTCTGACTTGAACAGTTTTGACCTCCTGTAGTAAAATAGTAATAACTTCCCCGTACGAACTCCGATTGAGGTGATTCAAGATGATCCGAAACGAGGACGAGTAGACCTACAACTTTCGTTCTTTAAGTTTTTCAATTTTAGGTCATTAGGATGGGTCAAAATGGTTTTCTTTAGGACTGTTGTGTTTTCGGAGGCAATCGGAGGGTGTCGGACATGCACATATGCATGTGTAGTGCTCCAGACCGTAAAAGATGATGTCCTAAGTTATAAAACATGAATGTTAGTAAATATAATGATGCTTAACATTAATAAATTATGTATTAGATAAGTTATAGAAGCATAGTAAGCATACAAAAGAGAGGCAAATCGGGCGTGTGACGAATGAACGTCGAAACGTCGTGCCAAGTGTTAATGAACTTAAAAAGTGTTTCAATTCAATTGAAATGAATATTATAGGATATGAAATGGGTTTAAAATAAAACCAATAAGTAGTCCTAGCAAGACTTAAGTACTTGAACTTCGAGTTTGACTAAGAAGAAATATAGTAAGTCATAAGTCGAAAAGTTAACACAATCTAATTGACCATTGTGTATTTATTAATAGGAAAGATTATGAGATGTGGAGTAGAGTTTACATTACAATTGCTATGTGTTGTTATGCGACTAATAGTTGATGTGTATGATTATATAATTGTGTAGGGCACGTGAAGTGCAGATAACTGTAAGTTGTTAAGCTATTATTGGTAAACAACGATCAAGGCAAGTCTTTCGGTTCCTATTTTTTTACGTGGACTTGATGAACTGTTTTAAATTGCATGATATGTTATGCATGTTGAAATCATAAAATGTTAAAGTCAATATATGACTGCATTGTTTTGGCTAAGTAATGATGATTGAGTAAGGAACTCAATCTTTATATTTGCTATGTGAATTAAAAGCATGTATGCCATGTTACTTTAATGAGATGTATATCGAGCATGTTATTATGTGCTATGTGATGCATAAAAATTGTTAGACTTTGCTGGGCTATCGAGCTCACTCTTGCAAATAACCACTTTTGCAGGTCAAGATTTTAAGGTAAAGATACGTGCTATGTGAGTTATAGAGATCTCTATTCACGAAGATTACTTATGTTTTATGAGAAATATATTTCATATTTTGAACGTAACATGTTGTTGAAATGTAAGTTGAGCTATCTAATGTATATGGATATTTAGTTATGATGTAAGACTTTGTATAGTCATTTTGTTGTAACGATTCATGACATAAGATTGAATCAAAGAGATGTAATGTAATGGTTGCGATTCAGGGCAAGAAAGAAGAAAATGTATAAAAGTTTTAAATATTTTGCAATTTTATTAAGTTTAACATAGAATAATGATGTATTATTTAGAGGTTGAATGTATGGTTAACGACCGAAGTCGGGATTTAAATTGTATAGATTTTGGGGTCGTTACAGTTTGTTGCGAAACATGCTACCTTCTTGGAAAAAGAGTTTATACATGAAGGGGTCAGTGGGAGTAAGATATATCTTGAATAAGTTCAAGAACCACAAGTTGCCACGGATCAAAGTCAGGTACCTAACCAAGTAGAAGAACCTACTGTACAACACCCTATTCGTAAATCTGGAAGAGTACCGAAGATGCCTGAGAGGTATGGATTCGTTATAGAGGATAACGATGAGGTACACATCATGATGATGATGATCCATTAAATTACGAACAGGCTATGAGTAATAAAGACTCAGAAAAATGGTAGATGACCATAAAATCTAAAATGGATTTTGGAGCTGTGCTAAAGTCCATTTGGATTTTTCTTGCGATTGCAGCTTAATTTTACTTAATCTGACAAAATGGACGTGGAGACGCCCTTCCTCAAATATACAGTATTAGAGGAGAATGTATGAATGATACAACCAGATGGATTTTGTTTCAATGGTTGAAGCAAATCATGTATATGAGCTACAACAATCCATTCATGGATTGAAGCAAGATTTTCGATTCGTTTTGATGAGACAATCAAAGATATTGATTTAATCAAAAGCGAGGATGAACCATGTGTGTACAAGAAGGTTAGTGGGAGCGCTGTTTCATTCTCTGTATTATATATTGATGATATATTACTGATAAGAAATAAAATTCCTATGCTAAAATCAATCAAAATAAAGTTGTCTAAACATTCCTCCATGAATGATTTGGGTAGAACATCCCGTATTGGGGATATAAATCTGCATTAATAGATTTAAAAGGATGTTCGGCTTAAACCAAGGAAACATATTTTCATTAGATGCTAAAGGCGTTTAGCATGGTAAACTCCAAAAGGTGCCTCATGATGATGAGCCATGGAGTGAATCTCTCTAAAATTGTCCTCATAAAAGAGAGATCGCATGAGTAACTATCATGTATGCAATAAAATACACGAGACTTGATGTTTATCAGTCATATTCTGGATAAGATCACTGTGAGGCAGTGATAAACGTCTCAAAGAACTTAACTAATACTAAGGATGTTATCATGACACATGGTGGGTCTGAATTAATCTTGAGTGCTAAACAGACTCAAGTTTTCAGACTGACCAAGATGACAGTAAATCCACTATAAGGTAAGTAGTTACCTTGAAGGGTGGTGTAGTGAATTGGAATAGTTCCAAACAGCAATGGATTGTTGGTTTAGTGATAAAGACAAAGTATATAACTGTAAATGAAGCTGCAAGTTGATGTTTAGGATGAAAAGTTTATTAAAGAACTAGGAATAGTTCCTAAGTTTCATCTTGAACCTAAATGTGTGTTGCGGTACTTTGATTATAGAATCATTGAAAGAGGAGCATATAAACTCTCAAGATAACATTGCAGATCCATTTACTAAAGCTATAACATAGCAACAATTTGATCGTCACTTAGAGAAGATGGGTATGAGATACCATGGCGATTGACTTTAGTGCAAGTGAGAGATTGATAGTAGTGTGTATACAAGCCAATCATGTGTGATGATAAAGCACATACTGTGTAAACAATCTTATTTATTTATTAATAAAATACTCATTTAAGGCATTTAATTATCTACATTGTAATATCCAAGATTTTCTATGTAATTTAATAATCGCAATAAACGAACTTATGTGAAATTCTTATGTAATTATTATTTATGAGATATATATGGGTTTCATTATATGATGTGTGATGAGATGTATTTGAAAGGTTGGTTCAGCTTAATTCAATTATTTAAATTGGTTAAGCATGGAATTAATTCTATTAATTTCGTGAGATGACCTTAAAACATGAGTTTGAGTTCGAGAGGATTTAGAAGCGCGGACTGCGTAATTGAGTCCGGAACGTCAAAATTAGTCAGGATAGACTATAGCTACAAAAATGTGTCACAGTGGACTTTTTGGGTCAAAGTCAACCGGTTGACTTTTATGGAGAAAAAGTCAACTACAAAATTTGGAGAGGAATATGACGAAACAGATAGTCCCATGATGTCCGGGACGTCGACCTTAGTAAGAATCGATATAGGTATCGAACACGTTTTGCAACGTGGGGCAAAATGGCAAGTGTTATTTAAATGATTAAAATAATATTATGATGTGTTTATTTAATTAAACAACTGCTAGAGGAGGGTCACGTGACCAACATACATGGATAGGAGAGGAGTATATGCGTAGGTAGTAAAATGGAGGATATTCTATAAACCCAACACCTTTTCATTTTCTCTAACTCCCACCTTCTTGGATTTATTTGGCAATTTATCATGGGTTATGCTAAGGGTCTTGTAACTGGTGAATTCACCATTCACGTTACATGGAAGTCCAAGCTCTATAAGGGCATATCTCTCCCAAAGAAATTCTTCTTTTCTTAGAAACTTTATCAAAATAAACTTGAGAGAATTGAGGTAGTACTGAGGGTTACTTGGGGTGAGCAGACAAAGGGAGAAGCATCAGATAAATCAAGGAAAAGTTCTTCAAAAGGTAATTACAGGAACCTTTTTCTTTTGACGTGTTAAAATGTCTCGTAAATGCTAGATTATTCAAAACATGGAAAGTTGTTAGAGTTAAAGGTTATGTTATGTGTATATATGTTAGATTAGATGATATGGACAGTAGGAGTCTTTCAATCGCATGCTAGAATCAGAAATAGGGGTTTTGTCAAAAGTTTGGTTAAAAGTGTAATCTGTGATTTTTGGGGTTTTTCGGAGCCTTGAAATCTTATCTTTGGTGACCCCATTGTTGTATGTAATAATTTTATAAAATACTATGCAGTATGATGTCGAGTCTGTCTAAGTGTTAAAGTAATCAGAATAATATTGAGCAGGATATGAAAGTCGTAAGCATGTAGGTTGACATGAAAGTCTGCAGAATTCTGGGGATTTCCCGAAAGTTCTAAGTCCTAAATCAATCCAGACATGCTTATCTATGCAGTTGGTTTGTTGTCTTAACAGGCTAGTTTTATGTATGTTACATTTTTGTAAAATACTATGCTATATGGAGTATATTGTGTCCAAGTTTTAGGGTCTGATGTTCGGTTGTTTCGTAGGAATTAAATCTCATAACTACCTGGTAGAAATCGGAGAAAAATATTTAAGTAGGATGATTCGCGCCGCAGCACCGCGACATGCAAAGCTCGCGCCGCAGCGCCATTTCTGGCGCCGTAACTCCGCGACAGCCAGAGTTCACGCCGCAGCGCCGAGGATAGAAAGGATGTTGGCGACGCAGCGCCTGTCTGGGTTTTGGACCGGGCCGGGTCTGGGCCGGGGCGGGCCTGAAAATTTCCAAAAACATTATTTTTCCAAATTCTTATAGGTAGCCCTGGACCTATATGATGCAATAAGCTAAGTAATTGAATTGAATGGGATTGAAGTACGTGTTAGTTGTTAATCGTTTTAAAAATAAAAGGAACCGTTTTCTTTCAATTAGAGTTTGAGAACCTAATTGCTTAACGTGACTCACATTATTAGGTGACATGAAGATTAATTGCTATGGTTAATAGTAGCAGGCTTATCAGGCAATTTTCCTAACCCTAATTTCGATTGGGCATTTATACGATTCTTATTGATTTTTATCGCGGTAAGGGTAAGTGTTGGACTCGTGCAAAATTAATTAGTCATGCAAGTTTCTTATCCTACTTTTCATATTGAAATTTAATAAATCTATATCCATTTGATTTCGCGAGGGTAAGTTCGGACTTGTGATTATTAAAATATTCATAAAAATTTCGTTGACATAAAGTTCTACAACTTTAATTATCTTGCATGTTTTGTTGTCTGTTATCCAGTTATTAATTCAACTGCTATGCTTTAAGGTTCTATCGTTCTTTTAAAAGAACTGTTTCCAAGTATGCTTTCTAGCTTTTGTTTCAACTAGAGGTTATTGATGATAAATGATTTAATTTAAATCTTTTGGAAGCTATTTAATGTTTACCAACCCAAATTGTTTTGGTGCGGTCTCGCATGATTACTAAGATGAAAAACCCGAGTAAACGGGCAAACAGATGTCGGGAAAAATAGACCCATTTATGCTTATGCAATTTAAACTTAATACTTGCGCACAATGTAGGGTACAATAGGCTGATCACCTGGCGTACTTGCAGAGATCGTTTACAGTCTATTTGATTGTTAAACCGTCTGATGGTTTTTGATGAAAGAAAATATGTTCAGGGTATTTTACACCCCCTAGTATGATATTGAGAATTCTTAAATCTCCATTCTTGATATTCCCATTTAACACTTGATAATCCTTTCAACTGTTGAGATTTAGTCATTCAAATGCTTTTACTCCTGATGTATGTTTTCACATTATTTTATATACTTACTGGGCAATTCGTGCTCATTCTTGCGTAAACCTTTCAGTTAAGGATGAGAAGGCTGAGGGTTCGGGCAAGGACAAGGGAAAGTCCAAGATGAAGTGATGTTAGTGTTATGTAATAAGACTACTTATTTTCGCATATGTGTAATGTAGCGATAAACGCTAAGATTAAGTTCCAGTTTGTTTTAAGGTTGTAAAGACTTGGGATTTTAATTTCACTAATTATGTAATAGTTAATATTATTATTCTTATTGTTAAGTTTTACATAGATAGATGATGATGTATGTTGTATCGTGAGCACCAAGTCCTGTAATCGATGTTACACGGATTTGGGGGCGTCACAGGTTGGTATCAAAGCTTTAGGTTATAAACTTTAGGTGGGGAACCTTAGACTATAACCTTAGAGAGAGTTAGTGGAGATGATAGGGAGATGAACTCACGTAGAGTTCTAAGTGTAGTGTCAAATTTTTTTTTCTAAAAACAAAATCGATATCTATTTTTCTAATCCAGTTGCTTTGTGTTTTGATTATAGGATGTCAGGAGAAGAGGAAGTTAAAATTATTCACGTAGTGAGTGAACAGTTAGTGACAGCTGTACCTGAGCCCATCGCTGATGTAGCAGCTGAGTCAGACCCTGAAGAGTATCCGGAAGAGGAAGAGGAGCCCGAGGAGGACTCCGAAGAGGCACCTGAGGACACTATGTTGGATGAGTTGATGGATAGGATTGTCGAGCTGGATGACAAGGTCCATGAGTTAGAGGAGTTGTATCAGGGGGAACAACAAGCTGCAGCTTTGCTGGGAGCATTGCTGGACCACCTGGTAATTAGGAACGGGGATCTGGCTGACAAGCTACGGGTTGAAGGCCATAAGTCGGATAGGCTGAAGGATGAGAGGGATGCTATCAGAACCCACTTGGGACATACCATCAAGGGGTTGGAGTCGAGAATTCAGAGTCTCCAACTGGACAAGCAGATTATTACCACTTTCTGGGGGGATGAGAGAAGAGACCGTGTTAGGGCTGAGAAACTAACTGGAGAGTTAGAGGGAGAAGTTAGAGACAAGAAGGTTAAGATAGACAAGATGAAATACATGTTTAAGTTAGCACAAGGAAGGTTCCAGCATAAGGTGCATCACTTTCCACGTGAAGAGCGCCGGTCTGACTGTGTTATAAGCCGAGGGCTAGTGAAGGAGATAGCAGATGAGGAGCATGAAGATGCCATTAGTCGAGGTCTTTAGTTATTATGATAAACTTTTTCTAGTAGCAAATAAAATACTTATTTATGTAATAAAGAGATTGGTTTCTGTTTTTACCAAGAGGTGGATTTAACATGATGTAAATGGCGTAATGCCATAAGACGATGAAATACCTCGAGTATTATGTTTATAAATAAATATGCTTTTATTTAAGTATATGATATGATGGTTCAGTTTTACGAGTTATATATGTTGTAGAGTAAGTTATAAGATAATGACATTAAGTTCATTTTGAACATATAGATGGCTAGAGGAAGACGTCGCCAAACACCCGAGGGGTCAGGCAGTAATGTTGGGGACCAACCGAACTCTATGCAGTAGTTTGTAGATATGTTAGTGGGGGCACTTCAGAATCGAACCCCGAATGTCAACAACCCTCCAGTGGCCCAAGTGGCACACTTTAAGGATTTCAAGAGCGCGGGACCCCCTGAGTTTAAGGGAACCACTGAACCCATCGAAGCCCAAACTTGGGTTAAGGAAATCGAAAAGGCGTTCGCTATTGCCCGAGTAGGAGATGATCAAAAAACCATCTTTGCCACGTATATGCTGAAGGGTGAAGCCAACTACTGGTGGGAGGCAAATCAGCCCCGAGCTGGTGAAGGTGTGATACCTTGGAAAGGGTTCAAGAAAATCTTTTTCAAGAACTATTTTCCTATTAGTATGCAGAGTCGCATGGAGATGCAATTCCTGGAGCTGAAGCAGGAAGATATAACGGTACCACAGTACGACACAAAGTTCAATGAGCTGGCGAGGTCTACACCTCATCAGGTCGACACTGAGGAGAGAAAGACGAAGAGGTTTGAGCAGGATCTCAAACCATGGCTATACAGTAGACTTTCGGTATTGCAGACAAACAGTTTTGCGACTCTCTTGGAGAATGCTATAATTGCTGAGGGCGGAAGTGAAGCCCTAATGAAGTTCAACAAGGAGAAAAAGAAGAAGTCTGAAGGAGGGAACCGTGGAGAAGGCAGCAGCGGAAATAGTGCAAACAAGAGGAAGTGGAACAACAACAACAGTAATAGTGTCAATTCAGGAAACTCTGGAGGAAAACCAGGGGAAGCAAAGAAGAGGACCGAGGCATGCAAGGAGTGTGGGAGGAATCACTCGGGTGTGTGTCTCAAAGGGAAGAGCATCTGTTTCAATTGCGGATAGGAGGGGCACATCTCTCCCAATTGCTCTGCACCGAAGAGGAATGGATGTTTCAACTGTGGAGCATTGGATCCTCAGGCGAGGAGCTGTCCAAAGAAGAACTCAGCAGGAGGAAATGGAGGAAGGGGACCAAGCGGTGGAACTCTCACAATTGGTGGACCACCAACTCAGAATCGACCAACAACAAGGACTTTCAACATGACGGTTCAGGTTGCGGTCGCATCCAGGGAAGTGGTTTCAGTTATTATTCTGATAAATGATATATCTGCTTACATATTATTTAATTCGGGTGCTACTTGTTCCTGAGTTTCG
The DNA here is from genome assembly GCA_016801055.1 of Panax notoginseng. NCBI lineage: Eukaryota > Viridiplantae > Streptophyta > Magnoliopsida > Apiales > Araliaceae > Panax > Panax notoginseng. Next base: position 86,653,243 of record CM029021.1, on the reverse strand, counting down.
CATGAATTCTCCCAACGTTTACATTTACCCCAGGAAGAATTAGAATATCCTATGAACATAGAGGTTGCTAATAAGGAAGTCATTCCCGTTAACCATGTCCATAGGAATTACGTTGTAGAGATCAGGGGATATAAGTTACATGTGGATTTAATTCCAATTCAAATAGGAGAATTTGATGTAATTCTAGGAATGGATTGGTTATTTAACCATGGAGCGATGATAGATTACTAGAAAAAGTGTATAAACCTTAAGACTCCCGAGCAGTCTAAGGTAGTGTTCTATAGAAGTAGGTCACCGAGACACTCGAGTCGTATGACGATGATGCAAGCGAGTAAGTTACTAAGAAAGGGATGTATAGTATATTTGGCCCATATCATCAATACTCAGAAAGTAGGGTTAGAGTCGGGACAGATACCCGTGGTGAATGAATTTTCAGATGTATTCTCGGAAGAATTGCCAGGTCTTCCGTCGGATAGAGAGGTCGAATTCATTATAGATTTAGTACCGGGAACGTCACCGATTTCGAAAGCCCCATACAAAATGGCACCGGCAGAGATGAAGGATCTGATGGTACAGTTGCAGGAATTATTGGATAGGAAGTATATTCAACCGAGTGTGTCTCCTAGGGGAGCACCAGTTTTATTTGTGAAAAAAGAAGGATGGGTTGATGAGACTTTGCATCGATTATCGAGAACTGAACAAGGTGACGATCAAGAACAATTACCCGTTACCTAGGATAGATGACCTGTTCGATCAGTTGAAGGGAGCAAAATATTTTTTCAAGATAGACTTGAGGACGGGGTATCACCAGTTGAAGGTGAGGAAGGAGGATGTACCTAAGACAACGTTCAGGACTCGTTACGGTCACTACGAGTTCCTAGTAATGTCGTTCGGGTTAACAAACGCGCCAGCAGCGTTTATGGACATGATAAATCAGGTATTCAAGAAATACTTAGATAAATTTGTAGTTGTGTTTATAGATGATATCCTGATATATTCTAAGACTCAGGAAGATCATGCTGAACATTTAAGGTTGATGTTGGAGGCGTTGAGAAAGGATAAATTTATACGCAAAATTTTTGAAGCGTGAATTCTGGTTTGTAAAAGTTCAATTTCTGGGTCACGTGATAGACAAGGACGGGATCTCTGTGGATCCAGTAAAGGTGGAAGCGGTACAGAATTGGGAACAACCAAAGACACCGACTGAAGTAAGAAGTTTCCTAGGATTGGCAGGCTACTACAGACGGTTCATCCAAGATTTTTTGAAGATAGCGGGAACGTTGACGAATTTAACGAAGAAGTCGGTAAAGTTTGTCTGGACTGAGAAGTGTGAAGAGAGTTTTCGAGAACTCAAGAGAAGATTGAATGAGGCACCGGTGTTGTCTTTACCAGACGATATAGGTGACTTCGTGATTTTCAGTGATGCGTCACACAAGGGACTTGGCTGTGTGCTTATGCAACATGGTAAAGTCATTGCGTACGCGTCACGTCAATTGAAGGATTACGAGAAGGGATATCCTACGCATGACCTGGAATTGGCAGCGGTAGTATTTGCCCTCAAGATTTGGAGGCACTATTTATATGGTGTGAAGTGTGAAATATACACGGACCCTAAAAGTCTGAAGTATATTTTTACTCAAAAGTAGTTAAATATGAGACAGAGAAGATGGTTAGAACTAATAAAGGATTACGATTGCGATATTTTGTATCATCTGGGGAAAGCTAACGTGGTAGCATATGCGTTAAGTAGGAAAGGCAGTGGTAGGTTGACAATGCTAACAGATCAAGTTGAGTTAATTAAGGAGATGGCCAGTTTGGAACTCAAGATAAAGAGGCCGAGAGAGTCAGATGGGAAATTGTTCGTAATGGAGGTTCGTCCGACTCTATTGGACAAAATCAAGGAAGCACAGGGAAGCAATGCGAAATGTGAGAAAGTGAGGAAAAGAATTTTTGATGGAGAGGAGCTTAAATTCAGCATGGGTAGTGATGGTCTTTTAAAATTTGAGATGAGAATTTGGGTGCCAGTGATATCTGAATTAAAGGAAGAAATCTTGCAGGAAGCTCATAGTTCAAGTTACTCGATCCACCCGGGGAGCATAAAAATGTATCAGGATCTTTGTCAACATTATTGGTGGCCCAATATGAAAAAAGAGGTCGCAGAATGCGTCAGCAAGTGTTCAACATGTCAGCGAGTCAAGGCAGAACATCAAAAATCCAGCGGGTTACTTCAACTGTTAGAAATTCTAGAATGGAAATGGGAGCATATCACGATGGACTTCGTGGTAGGACTTCCAACTACGTAGAAGGGTTACGATGCAGTATGGGTAATCGTTGATCGGTAGACCAAGTCAGCGCATTTCTTGCCAATCAAGATCAGATATACCTGGGATCAGTTGGCAAAGCTTTATATCAAAGAGATTGTTTCCAGGCATGGTGTACCAGTTTCAATTGTGTTAGATCGCGACCCGCGGTTCACAGCAAATTTCTGGAGAAGATTTCAAGAACGCATGAGAACGCAACTGAGGTTGAGAATGTTGGGATTGTACGTAGCGCGATCATGCAATCAAATTACATAAACAAAGGCGGAAGCGCGAAGAACAAGGTTTTAAAATTTTATACAATCCCATCACCATGATCATGCTTTATGCTAGATATCAATAACATAGAAGTAAGAAATCAGAATTATACCTTTGAAGATTCGAGCTTCCTCAGGTACTAGTTCTACTCCCTGCTTCCTTTGATTCCTTCGTAGTGGCTCCTCCCTTTGATCAATGTCAGCCACCCAATCGTTTGGCCTCTAACGGTGATCCACCAAGGAAGATGAAGAACTCAGGAATATGGATTTTTGGCTTAACCCTTGTTTCTATCTCTATAGAATTTGTTTTCTCCCAACTCTTGGAAAAACTCACGTACGTAATCTGATATAAGACCCTCTTATATAGATATTAGCTTAACCCTCCTAATCCAATTAGGATTGAGTTTTATTAATTAATTAAACACCTTTAATTAATTTCTCCTAATCTCATTAGGATTGTGTGAGAGTACTAATATTAAATTAATCCCTAAACTCCTTTAGGATTAAAATAATAATAATAATATTAATAAGACTCCTCTTATTAATTTATATTTAATATTTCTAAAATATTAAATAATAAACATTAAGCTATTTAATTTATTCTATCACCATAGATTAAATTAATCACACTTAATGTATTATTACCATTATGCCATTTTCTTCCTAAATTGTTCTTCTTCCTTTTATGGTGTGACCCATTAGGTTCTCCATATTAAACCGATTGTGAATAAATTAATTAGAACAATTCTAATCTTATTTAAATAAATAAATTAATCTCATAATTTATTTAAATAAATAATATTTATTCTACAATAGGGATAAGCCTCCCTAGCGATCAACGATTTTTCAGATAATAAAGATTTCAACATAAATCATTAAAGAACCTGTGAGTTGATAGTTACCGTACAATTCAATCCTTCCACTACGCAATGTCCCGATTAAATATAAGACATGGATTTACTGTCAAGTCTTATTTTATTTAATCGTATGTATTTCGATTAGAAAATGCACAACTCCAAATAATGACAATTAGAAACCCCTTTCTAATTTCATTCCACCTTGGCCAAGGATTCCCGGGTTGTCATTTAACGAATCACAAAGGAATTTTCTCCTCTTTTACTAGAGGTGGTAGATTCTTTGTTGATCATACATTATCTCTATATGTAACTCATTATACCCAAGCATACCCTATATATCCCTTAAAAGGCCTTAAGGAATAAGTCAAAGTATAATTAATTATATACAAGATACTATGATGATCTCAAGTCCAAGGATTACTTGTACTACTATCACATTTGGAATTCCTATTTGACAGGCGAGTAAAACTCCATTAGATATTCCATAGCGAGTCACGTTTAGTGAACTTATTCTCCAATAAGCACCTACATACTTGCTTTAGTGTCTCCACACAAATGACTATGAGATCAGTCATCCTCATCCAATGAGCAAGCAACATATGTACAAATCTATCCGGATTGACTAATCCCTTTTTTAGTAATCCCTCGATTGGGAACTATTTTAGTTTTTAAGCTTTCTATGAATTTAGATCTCATCAGCATGATCTCATCATAAAACAATGCTTAAAACTATGGATTATTTACATATTATAAAAACAGCTCTATTTAGATAATTGAATGCCTTAAATGAATATTTTATTAATAAATAAATAAGATTGTCTCCAAAGTATATGCTTTATCATCACACATGATTGGCTTGTATGCATACTACTTTCAGAGAACCGCATATCATCCTCAAATAGATGGGCAGAGCGAGAGAACTATTCAAACGTTAGAGGACATGCTGAGAGCATGTTTGATGGATTTCAAAGGGAGCTGGAATGACCACCTACCATTGGTGGAATTTGCATACAACAACAGTTACCACGCGAGCATCGGGATACCACCTTATGAAGCTTTATATGAAAGGAAATACAGAACGCCATTGTGTTGGGATGAAGTAGGAGAACGTCAACTTCTAGGGCCAGAATTGGTGCAGCAAATTACGGATGTGATCAAAACTATTCGAGCAAGGCTAGTGACGGCTCAGGATCGACAGAAGAAATATGCTGATCAACACCGGCAACAACGAGACTTCGACGTCGGCACTTATGTGTTTTTGAAAGTGTCACCTTGGAAATGGAAAATGAGATTTAGGAAGAAGGGAAAACTTAGTCCCAGATTCATAGGACCCTTTGAAGTGCTGAGACGAGTCGGTGAGGTAGCTTATGAAATAGTTTTACCTCCGGAGTTAGAGCATATACACAACATGTTCCACATATCAGTTTTACGACCCTATAAACAGGATTACAAGCATATCATAGAGTAAGAACCTATTCAGTTTGAGAAGGATTTAACCTATGAAGAGGTTCCAGTGCAAATAATTGATAGAAAAGAGCAAGTGTTAAGAAATAAGATAATACCTTCTGTTAAGGTAGTATGGAGGAACCACAGTGCCGAAGAGGCTACGTGGGAACTCGAGGAGAAAATTATGACAAATTACCCTAATCTTTTTGGTTGATGTGCAATGATTCTGGGGACAAAATCCTTATAAGGGAGGGTGAATGTAATATCCGAGATTTTCTATGTAATTTAATAATTGCAATAAACGAACTTATGTGAAATTCTTATGTAATTATTATTTATAAGATGTATTTGGGTTTCATTATATGATGTGTGATGAGATGTATTTGAAAGGTTGGTTCAACTTAATTCAACTATTTAAATTGGTTAAGCATGGAATTAATTCTATTAATTTCGTGAGATGGCCTTAAAACATAAGTTTGAGTTCGGAGCGGAATTTAGAAGCGCGAACTGCGTAATTGAGTCCAGAACGTCAAAATTATTCAGGATAGACTATAGCTACGAAAATGTGTCACAGTTGACTTTTTGGGTCAAAGTCAACCGATTGACTTTTTCTCCGAAAAAGTCAACTACGAAACTGGAAGATGAATTTGACAAAACGGATAATGAATGAAGATAGTTCCATGATGTCCTAGTAAGAATCGATATATAGAACGATATATGTATCGAACACGTTTTGCGACGTGAGGCAAAATGGTCAAAGTGTTATTTAAATGATTAAAATAATATTATGCTATGTTTATTTAATTAAAAAACTGCTAGAGGAGGGTCATGTGATCAGCATACATGGACAGGAGAGGAGTATATGCGTAGGTAGAAAAATGGAGGAGTTATTCTCTAAACCCAACACCTTTTCATTTTCTCTAACTCCCACCTTCTTGGATTTAATTGGAAATTTAACATGGGTTATGCTAAGGGTCTTGTAACTGGTGAATTCACCATTCACGTTACATGGAAGTCCAAGCTCTATAAGAGCATATCTCTCCCAAAGAAATTCTTCTTTTCTTAGAAACTTTATCAAAATAAACTTGAGAGAATTGACGTAGTACTGAGGGTTACTTGGGGTGAGCAGATAAAGGGAGAAGCATCAGATAAATCAAGGAAAAGTTCTTCAAAAGGTAATTGCAGGAACCTTTTTCTTTTTACATGTTGAAATGTCTCGTAAATGCTAGATTATTCAAAACATGGAAAGTTGTTAGAGTTAAAGGTTGTGTTTATGAGTATATATGTTAGATTAGATGATCTGGACAGTAGGAGTCTTTCAATCCCATGCTAGAATCGGAAACAGGGGTTTTGTTAAAGTTGGGTTAAAAGTGTAATCTGTGATTTTTGGGGTTTTTCGGAGCCTTGAAATCTTAGCTTCGGTGACCCCATTGTTGTATGTAATAATTTTATAAAATACTATGTAGTATGATGTCGAGTCTGTCCAAGTGTCAAAGTAATCGGAATAATATTGAGCAGGATATGAAATTCCGTAAGCATGTAGGTTGACCTGAAAGTCTGCAGAATTCTGGGAATTTCCCGAAAGTTCTAAGTCCTAAATCAGTTCAGACACGCTTATCTATGTAGTTGGTTTGTGGTCTTAACAGGCTAATTTTATATATGTTACATTTTTTTAAAATACTATGCTATATGGAGTATATTGTGTCCAAGTTTTAGGGTATGATGTTCGGTAGTTTCGTAGGAATTAAATCTCATAACTACCTGGTAGAAATCGGCAAAAAATCTTTAGGAAGGATGATTCACAACACAACGCCATTTAGGGAGCCACAGCGCCGCGACATCCAGAGCTCACGCCGCAGCGCCATTTATGGCGCCGCAGCTCCGCGACTGCCAGAGTTCGCACCGCAACGCCGAGGATAGAAAGGATGTTGGCTCCGCAGCGCCTGTCCGGGTTTTGGACCAGGTTGGGTTTGGGCCGAGTCGGGCCTGAAAATTTCCAAAAACTTTATTTTTCCTTATTCTTATAGTAAGCCCTGGACCTATATGACGCACTAAGCTATGTAATTGAATTGAATGGAATTGAAGTACGTGTTAGTTGTTAATCGTTTTAAAAATAAAAGGAATCGTTTTCTTTCAATTAGAGTTCGAGAACCTAATTGCTTAACGTGACTCACATGATTAGGTGATGTGAAGATTAACTGCTATCGTTAATAGTAGCAGGCTTATCAGGTAAGTTTCCTAACCCTAATTTCAATTGGGCATTTATTCGATTCTTATTGATTTTTATCGCGGTAAGGGTAAGTGTTGGACTCGTGCATAATTAATTAGTCGTGCAAGTTTCTTACCCTACTTTTCATATTGAAAAGTAATAAATCTATATCTATTTGATTATGCAAGGGTAAGTTCGGACTTGTGATTATTAAAATATTCATGCAAATTTCGTTGACGTAAAGTGTTACAACTTCAATTATCTTGCATGTTTTGTTGTCGGTTATCCAGTTATTAATTCAACTGCTATGCTTTAAGGTTCTGTCGTTTTTTTAAAAGAACTGTTTCCAAGTATGCTTTCTAGCTTTTGTTTCAGCTAGAGATTATTGATGATAAATGATTTAATTCAAATCTTTTGGAAGCTAGTTAATGTTTACCAACCAAAATTATTTTGGTGTGGTCTCGCATAATTACTAAGATGAACAACCCGAGTAAACGGGTAAACAGATGTCGGGCAAAATAGACCCATTTATGCTTATGCAATTTAAACTTAATACTTGTGCACAATGTAGGGTACAATAGGTTGATCACCTGGCGTACTTGCAGAGATCGTTTATAGTCTATTTGATTGTTAAACCGTCTGATGGTTTTTGATGAAAGAAAATATGTTCAGGATATTTTACACCCCTTAGTATGATATTAAGAATTCTTAAATCTCCATTCTTGATATTCCCATTTAACACTTGATAATCCTTTCAACTGTTGAGATTTAGTCATTCAAATGCTTTTACTCCTGATGTATGTTTTCAAATTATTTTATATACTTGCTGGGCAATTCGTGCTCATTCTTACGTAAACCTTTCAGTTAAGGATGAGAAGACTGAGGGTTCGGGCAAGGACAAGGGAAAGTCCAAGATGAAGTGATGCTAGTGTTATGAAATAAGACTACTTATTTTTGCATATGTGTAATGTAGCGATAAACGCTAAGATTAAGTTCCAGTTTCTTTTAAAGTTGTAAAGACTTGGGATTTTATTTTGACTAATTATGTAATAGTTAATATTATTATTCTTATTGTTAAGGTTAACTTAGATAGATGATGATGTATGTTGTATCCTGAGCACCAAGTCCTGTAATCGATGTTACACGAATTTGGGGGCGTCACATACATAGTGCTATTTTTATAATATGTAAATAGTCGATAGTGTTAAGCAATGTTTTTGAATCATGATGAGATCATGCTAATGAGATCTAAATTCATAGAAAGCTTAAAAACTAAAATAGTTCCCAATCGTGGGATTACTAAAAAGGGGATTAGTAAATCCGGATAGATTGGTACATATGTTGCTTGCTCATTAGATGAGGATGACTGATCTCATGGTCATTTGTGTGGAGACACTAAGGCAAGCATGTAGGTGCTTATTGGAGAATAAGTTCACTGAACGTGACTCGCTATGGAATACCTAATGGAGTTTTACTCGCCTGTCAAATAGGAATTCCAAATGTGATAGTAGTACAAGTGATCTTCGGACTTGAGATCATCATAGTATCTTGCGCGTAATTAATTATACTTTGAATTATTCCTTAAGGCCTTTTAAGACATATATAGGGTATTCTTAGGTATAATGAGTTACATATGGAGATAATGTATGATCAACAAAGAATCTACCACCTCTAGTAAAAAGAGGAGATATGTTCTATGTGATTCGTTAAATGACAACCCGGGAATCCTTGGCCAAGGTGGAATGAAATTAGAAAGAGGTTTCTAATTGTCATTATTTGGAGTTGTGCATTTTCTAATCGAAATACATATGATTCAATAAAATAAGACTTGACAGTAAATACTTGTCTTATATTTAATCGGGACATTTTGTGGTGGAAGGATTGAATTGTACGGTAACTATTAACTCACATGTTCTTTTATGATTTATGTTGAAATCTATATTATCTGGAAAGTCGTTGATCGCTAGGGAGGCTTATCCCTATTGTAGAATAAATATTACTTATTTAAATAAATTATTAGATTAATTTATTTACTTTAATAAGATTAGAATTGTTCTAATTAATTTATTCACAACCGGTTTAATATGGAGAACCTAATGGGCCACACCATAAAAGGAAGAAGAACAATTTAAGAAGAAAATGGCATAATGGTAATAATGCATGAAGTGTAATTAATTTAATCTATGGCGATAGAATAAATTAAATAGCTTAATGTTTTATTTTTAATATTTTAAAAAATTTAAACATAAATTATAGGAGGAGTCTTATTAATATTATTATCATTGTTATTATTTTAATCCTAAAGGTGTTTAGGGATTAATTTAATATTAGTACTCTCACCCTTTCCTAATAAGATTAGGAGTAACAATCCAGATTTTTAATTATATTATTTAAATATTTATTAAATTATATAAATATTTAATGGATGCGTTTATCATTAAATAAGTGTTTGTTTAATTTATTTGATGTGAATTGATTATTTATTTGTTTAATAAATAATTAATGAGTTAAGGAAAGTAATTATTTTGAAATAGTAATCTAATTTAATTTAATAATTAAGTTAGAGAGTTTATAATGATTAAATAAATTATTATATTATGCAATGAATTGTTATTAGAATTAATTAAATTAAGTATGAAAACTTAATTAATTTTAATGGTTGCCAACAAAGCCTTATGTCTTTTGAATTCTTTTGAATTTAAATTAGTTAAATAAATAATATATATATATATTATATATATATATATATATGGTAACCGATATATTATTAGGGTAATAAGTGTGGCGTCGGTTTTATATGTTTTAAAACTAGTACGTTGGTGTTATTTTATGTTACGCATATTGTATTTGGCTCAAGAAAAAAAATAGAAGGCAGAAAAGGTTTTAGAGAAAAGAAAAGAATTTGTGATTGAGAGAGAGAGTTCTGTGTTTCAAAGCTTTTCTCAGTGGTAGCAGAGATTTTGTCTTAGCTTCAAAAAGGTATTCTTCCTATAACCTTTATGTTATAGTTAAATATATGTGTTAGCATATTTTTGCGCTTCCGTATTTTTGTTTTTCACTGTGTATAAGGTTTTTACCAAAATTCCTATAAACCATGTTTTATAATTGGCTAGGAAGTTATCTGTAATTGTGATGGTAGTATTAGTATATATAATATATAGATATAGGATTGTATGCTAAATTAAGTCTGCAAGAAAAGAATTTAGTTTTTTACAGTGAAAACATTTATGAACGCATGTTTTGTATGATAACAAAGTTTTATGGGATTGTATGCAAATTATGAACTAATATGCGAATTGAATCTTGTGTATGATAATTGGGTATGAATTTCAGAAATGGTGGTGTAACTATCAAATGGTGGTTATACGGATTTATAGTGTTCACTGTGTTTACAAAATTTAGCAGTAATGGAGTTTTTGGGTTTTAAAATATGTTATTCTAGTATTTATTTTTTCTAAATTTTATGGTTTAAGTTGTGTTATTTTAGTATTTGTATGCTTGGTGTAGTTTTTGTGTAATTTGCATTAGTTGTTCATGTCAATTAGTGTTGGAATTGAAGTTATAGACAGAAAAACTTAGTTGTTCTGTTCTTCGTGGTTGGTTTTTGTGAATTTCGGCGCCCCAGCGTCAAAATTCACGCCCCAGCGTCAAAATTCGCGCCCCGTCGTCAAAGTTCACGCCCTGGCCCACTGGCTAGCTTAGGACTCACGCCAGCACTAGAACTCGCGCCCCGGCGCGCTGGTACTCGCGCCCCGGCGCCACTATCCGCGCCCCAGCGCCGGATTTGTGGTCTGATTTGGACAGTTTTGACCCCTGTAGTAAAATAGCCATAACTTCCTCATACGAACTCCGATTGAGGTGATTCAAGATGATCCAGAAAGAGGACGAGTAGACCTACAACTTTCGTTCTTTAAGTGTTTCAATTTGAGGTCACTAAGATGGGTCAAAATGGTTATCTTTAGGACTATTGTGTTTTCGGAGGCAATCGGAGGGTGTCGGGCATGCACATATGCATGTGTGGTGCTCTTGACCATAAAAGATGATGTCCTGAGTTATAAAATATGAATATTAGTAATTATAATAATGCTTAACATTAATACATGATGTATTAGATGAGTTATAGAAGCATAGTAAGCTTACACAAGAGAGGCAAATCGGGTGTGTGACGAATGAACGTCGAAACGCCGTGCCAAGTGTTAATGAACTTAAAAAGTGTTTCAATTCAATTGAAATGGATATTATAAGATATGGAATGGGTTTAATATAAAACCAATAAGTAGTCCTAGCAAGACTTAAGCACTTGAATGAACTGCGAATATGAAATACAGTGAGATATAAGTTGAAAGTTAACACAATATAATTGAACATTATGTGCTAATTAATAGGAAAGATTTTGAGATGTGGAGTAGAGTTTACATTACAATTACTATGTGTTGTTATGTGATAAATATTTGATGTGTATGATTATATAATTACGTAGGGCACGTGAAGTGCAGATAGCTGTAAGTTGTTAAACTGTTATTGGTAAACAACGATCAAGGCAAGTCTTTCGGTTCCTATTTTCTACGTGGACTTGATGAACTGTTTTAAATTGCATGATGTGTTATGCATGTTGAAATCATGAAATGTTAAAGTCAATATATGACTGCATTGTTTTGGCTAAGTAATGATGATTGAGTAAGGAACTCAATCTTTATATTTGTTATGTGAATTAAAAGCATGTATGCCATGTTACTTTAATGAGATGTATGTCGAGCATGTTATTATGTGCTATGTGATGCATAAAAACTGTTAGACTTTGCTGGGCTGTCGAGCTCACTCTTGCAAATAACCACTTTTGCAGGTCAAGATTTTAAGGTAAAGATACCTGCTATGTGAGTTGTAGAGATCTATATTCACGAAGATTACTTATGTTTTATGAGAAATGTATTTCATATTTTGAACGTAATATGTTGTTGAATTGTAAGTTGAGCTATCCAATGTATATGGATATTTAGTTATTATGTAAGACTTTGTATAGTCATTTTGTTGTAACGAACGATATCATGATATAATAGATTGAAAGAAAGAGATGTAATGTAATGTTTGCATTTCAAGGGCAAGAAAGAAGGAAATGTATAAAGTTTTAAATATTCCGAAAATTTAGTGTTTTTAATATCGAATAATGATGTAAAATTTGAGATTTAATGTGTGGTTAACGACCGAAGTTGAGATTTAAATTGTATGGATTTTGGGGTCGTTACAGTTGGTATCAAAGCTGTAGGTTATAAACCTTAGGTAGGAGTACCGTAGGCTATAATCTTAGAGAAGAGAGGTGAAGATAATGAACGAATAAGCTCAAATAGAGTTTGAACAATAAGGGATTAAAAACTTGCGTGAAAGGATTCAAGAAGAATCTCGCAGAGTTATCAGGAATATGAATGTGGGGTTACCCAACTCCAATAATAAGGATGTAAGGTGTTAATAAATAGATAATGTCTATAAAAAGATAATGATAAGAAGTTATGAATAGAGAGTTATGTCTAAGTGTGGTACAATTGTACTCTTTATAGTTGATGTATGGTATCTGGGCTAAACGATTCCTTCATGGAGCGGAGGTATATACGAACTAGCAACTCGGAACCTAGTTTGTTGGTTGTTTGTGGGAAACCACTCAGCGTACCATATTGAAACTATTAGAGACTAGATGTGTACCAAGTGTAGAAATGGACACGTATGATGAGAGCTTAGAACTTGAATGATATTTTGAGCGATGTAAATGAAGTTAGAAATTCTTAAAGGAAGAATTGTTATATAAACAAGAAGATTCAAAGAAGAATCTTGAAGAGATATAAAGATAAGAAATGGGAGTTTCCTAACTCCAATAGCCAAGATAACGAATAACGTTGTAAATGATGAAAAAAAAAAGAAAAGAATGAGGATCGTAAAACAAAACGATCACGAGTTAACAAAAGAATTTTAAGAGAGATAATTATAGAATAAGGTCATGACGTGATCTGTTTAAGTTATAAAAGAAAGATGGTATGTAATGTTTGAATGATTATAGCTTAATGCTATGAAGATGGTGTACTATGAAATAGTCCGAGATAACTCATGAGGAGTTATAGATGATGTGATACGACGAATTCGTATCGAGCAAAGAGCAAGTTAAAAGAAAGATAGAGTTAGGTGGGATTTTAATTGAGGACTCAGGTGGTGGCTGAGTTGTACAAACTTTTGTATGGGCGAGGGTTTTGTGCTTGTACTCAATTTATCACATTGATAATCATTGGAATGTTTGTGTCGCGCTATTTGCTTATGTCTGTTGAGAAGGTGATTCTTTTCTCATGTGTATAACAGATAGGTAGAGTATAGTTAGAGAATATTATAAGGTTAAGTGCGAGTTCTTAAAACTCATACTTATGGTAGGTTCGTGACTCATAATTATATGGTATGTTTTTGAACCCCTCAGCGAATGGACGCCTATGGTCTGACTAGGATAAGTTCTTAAACTCATATGATTGTGGCAAGTTTCTGAACTCATAACGTGTGGTAAGTTTGATGAACTAAGGTATAATTAAGTGTGAGTGGAGTATTGAGGATGATAGGAATAGATAGACCTATTAAGCAATGGATCATTATATAGAAAGTGGAGTTGATGGTGGAAGCACAGGTATTCTAAATCTACTAGCTATGCTAGACTTTCGAAATTTATTGACTTCGTGCTGATGTTTACACTTTTATTTTCTTAAAAAACATTGGATCAAATGATGGAACCAATGAGGTTTAACAACAATACTGTTATTCGTATGTCTATGCTAATTACTTCGGCTAGACAAAAATGATTTGTAATATATCAAAATGTATTTTATATCATTTAATGCATCATGTAACCTGGTGCAAAGATGATAAAAACGATGGAGTCATCAATGCAGTATTACTAGTGTTGGATGTGATTTAAGGATCGTCAGCCCACTATGGTATGATGTAGTATGATAAAGTCACCAAATGACGGAATCCTCCAACGGACTGTAAATACAGTGCGGTATCATGACGTCATAAAAAGATTTTTGAGATTTCTTTAATATATGAGAATACATATGTATGAATGTATGTATATGTATATTTCGATTAATGTCCGAGTTATTGTAGAAGTCTATGCTATTTGATTAGCTAGACAAATATTGAAAGATGTTCATGAAATTCAGAGTTTCTTTGAGAAGTTATGCCAAACCAAATTGTTTTGGTGCGGATTCAGATGTTGGAAGCTGAGATGAACAACCCTTTTATAGGATTATGCGGAGGAGGCGTTGAGTTTTGTGTACAATACATTGTACAGAAGGGCTGATCACCCTAAGTACGAGGAAAGTCCCTATAGTCTTATGACTGTTAAAGTTTAAGGTTGAAAGAGTTACTTATAACTATGGACATATGCATAGCGTTTAAATGTTTGTGCACAATACATCGTACGAAGGGCTTAACACCCTAAGTACGGGGGTCCTTATAGTCTTATGACTGTTAAAGTTGAAGTTGAAAGATTACTTGCAACTGTGGACATAGATTCGTGGTTTTATGACCCTCAGCATGATTTGGAATCTTTTAAAATTCCTGAGTTATTCAAACTATTCCCAATTATTGAACAATTGTGGAAGATTCTTGTTTATTCTGCAAGATGGAAGTGAAAAGGAAAATATTCTTAGAAAGAAGTAAGTCGTAGAATGCAGCACTGAATGTGAATGTGTTGAGTAAGTGAGAAAAGAGATTTTGAAATGAGAAGGGGATGAGTTATCAAAGGAAATTTGTGAAACTTTTAATAGAAAAGTTAATAATTGTAGAATGATCTTTGTGGAAGAAGTGGTTATAGAACCTAAGGAATGAATATAGTATTAACGTAAAATCTACTTTGATAGATGGAATGAATAAATATTAATTGATAAAATTTCGAGGAAGAAATTCTTAGAAGAATGGGTGAATGTAATATCCCGAGTGTTTATGATAGCGATTCCCGAGTGTTTATGATAACGATCCTTAGAAAAGGAAATGAATGGGTTAAAAGATATATAATAGTCAAAATATAGTTGAGTTCAAATGAAAGTTATGAAATGAAACCTAGAATTTGTTAGGTAATAAATGTAGTAGGAAATATAAAATCTATATTTAGATAAAATGATGAAAGATTTCTCTGAGTTATTTGTGTAATTTGTGTCTTCGATTCTGGGGACAGAATCTTTGTAAGTAGGGAAGATTGTAACGAATGAGTGACTTGAGTTGTGATTCTGAGGACATAATCCTTGTAAGGAGGGAATGATGTAACAATCCAGATTTTTAATTATATTATTTAAATATTTATTAAATTATATAAATATTTAATGGATGCGTTTATCATTAAATAAGTATTTGTTTAATTTATTTGATGTGAATTGATTATTTATTTGTTTAATAAATAATTAATGAGTTAAGGAAAGTAATTATTTTGAAATAGTAATCTAATTTAATTTAATAATTAAGTTAGAGAGTCTATAATGATTAAATAAATTATTATATTATGCAATGAATTGTTATTAGAATTAATTAAATTAAGTATGAAAACTTAATTAATTTTAATGCTTTGCCAAACAAAACCTTATGGCTTTTGAATTTCTTTTGAATTTAAATTAGTTAAATAAATAATATATATATATATATATATAATATTTATATATATATATATATATATATATAATATATATATATATATATATATATATATATGGTAACCGATATATTATTAGGGTAATAAGTGTGGCGTCGGTTTTATACGTTTTAAAACTAGTACGTTGGTGTTATTTTATGTTACACATATTGTATTTGGCTCAAGAAAAAAATAGAAGTTGGCAGAAAAGGTTTTAAGAGAAAAGAAAAGAATTTGTGATTGAGAGAGAGAGTTCTGTGTTTCAAAGCTTTTCTCAGTGGTTAGCAGAGATTTTGTCTTAGCTTCAAAAAGGTATTCTTCCTATAACCTTTATGTTATAGTTAAATATATGTGTTAGCATATTTTTGCGCTCTCCGTATTTTTGTTTTTCACTGTGTATAAGGTTTTTACCAAAATTCCTATAAACCATGTTTTATAATTGGCTAGGAAGTTATCTGTAATTGTGATTGGTAGTATTAGTATATATATATATAGATATAGGATTGTATGCTAAATTAAGTCTGCAAGAAAAGAATTTAGTTTTTTACAGTGAAAACATTTATGAACGCATGTTTTGTATGATAACAAAGTTTTATGGGATTGTATGCAAATTATGAACTAATATGCGAAATTGAACCTTGTGTATGATAATTGGGTATAAATTTCAGAAATGGTGGTGTAACTAATCAAATTGGTGGTTATACGGATTTATAGTGTTCACTGTGTTTACAAAATTTAGCAGTAATGGAATTTTTGGGTTTTAAAATATGTTATTCTAGTATTTAATTTTTCTAAAAATTATGGTTTAAGTTGTGTTAATTTAGTATTTGTATGCTTGGTGAAGTTTATGTGTAATTTGCATTAGTTGTTCATGTCAATTAGTGTTGGAATTGAAGTTATAGACAAAAAACTTAGTTGTTCTGTTCTTCGTGGTTGGTTTCTGTGAATTTCGGCGCCCCAGCGTCAAAATTCACGCCCCAGCGTCAAAATTCACGCCCCGTCGTCAAAGTTCACGCCCTGGCGCCACTGGCTAGCTTAGGACTCGCGCCCCAACACTAGAACTCGCGCCCCGGTGCTGGTACTCGCACCCCGGCGCCACTATCCGCGCCCCAGCGCCGGATTTGTGGTCTGATTTGGACAGTTTTGACCTCCTGTAGTAAAATAGCCATAACTTCCTCATACGAACTCCGATTGAGGTGATTCAAGATGATCCAGAAAGAGGACGAGTAGACCTACAACTTTCGTTCTTTAAGTGTTTCAATTTGAGGTCACTAAGATGGGTCAAAATGGTTATCTTTAGGACTATTGTGTTTTCGGAGGCAATCGGAGGGTGTCGGGCATGCACATATGCATGTGTGGTGCTCTTGACCATAAAAGATGATGTCCTAAGTTATAAAATATGAATATTAGTAATTATAATAATGCTTAACATTAATACATGATGTATTAGATGAGTTATAGAAGCATAGTAAGCTTACACAAGAGAGGCAAATCGGGTGTGTGACGAATGAACGTCGAAACGCCGTGCCAAGTGTTAATGAACTTAAAAAGTGTTTCAATTCAATTGAAATGGATATTATAAGATATGGAATGGGTTTAATATAAAACCAATAAGTAGTCCTAGCAAGACTTAAGCACTTGAATGAACTGCGAATATGAAATACAGTGAGATATAAGTTGAAAGTTAACACAATATAATTGAACATTGTGTGCTAATTAATAGGAAAGATTTTGAGATGTGGAGTAGAGTTTACATTACAATTACTATGTGTTGTTATGTGACAAATATTTGATGTGTATGATTATATAATTGCGTAGGGCACGTGAAGTGCAGATAGCTGTAAGCTGTTAAACTGTTATTGGTAAACAACGATCAAGGCAAGTCTTTCGGTTCCTATTTTCTACGTGGACTTGATGAACTGTTTTAAATTGCATGATGTGTTATGCATGTTGAAATCATGAAATGTTAAAGTCAATATATGACTGCATTGTTTTGGCTAAGTAATGATGATTGAGTAAGGAACTCAATCTTTATATTTGTTATGTGAATTAAAAGCATGTATGCCATGTTACTTTAATGAGATGTATGTCGAGCATGTTATTATGTGCTATGTGATGCATGAAAACTGTTAGACTTTGCTGGGCTGTCGAGCTCACTCTTGCAAATAACCACTTTTGCAGGTCAAGATTTTAAGGTAAAGATACCTGCTATGTGAGTTGTAGAGATCTATATTCACGAAGATTACTTATGTTTTATGAGAAATGTATTTCATATTTTGAACGTAACATGTTGTTGAATTGTAAGTTGAGCTATCCAATATATATGGATATTTAGTTATGATGTAAGACTTTGTATAGTCATTTTGTTGTAACGATTCGTGATATAAGATTGAATCAAAGAGATGTAATGTAATGGTTGCGATTCAGGGCAAGAAAGAAGGAAATGTATAAACGTTTTAAATATTCCGCAAAATTTAGTGTTTTTAATATCGAATAATGATGTAAAATTTGAGATTTAATGTGTGGTTAACGACCGAAATTGAGATTTAAATTGTATGGATTTTGGGGTCGTTACAAGGAGAAATTAATTAAAATGGTTTATTCAATAAATTGATAATAACCCTTTCCTAATAAGATTAGGAGAAATTAATTAAAAGTATTTAATTAATTGATAATAACCTTTTCCTAATGGGATTAGGAGGGTTAACCTAATATCTACATAAGAATGTCTTATATCAAATTTTGGTACGTGAGATTTTCCAATAGTTGGGAGTACACAAATTCTATAGAGATAGAAACAAGAGTTAAGCCAAAAAGCCATCTTCCTGAGTTCTTCATCTTCCTTAGTGGATCACCATTAGAGGCCAAACAATTGAGTGGCTGACATTGATCAAAGGGAGGAGCCACTGCAGAATATTTAAGGAGGATCAAGGAAAGCAAGGAGTAGAACTTGTACATGTGGAAACTAGAATCTACAAGGGTATGATTATCTTCTCTTACTTTTCTTTAATTGATATCTAGCATAAAGCATGATCATGGTGATGAGATTATAGAAAATTTTTAAAACCTAATTCTTCGCGCTTCCGCCTTAGTTTATGTAATTTGATTGCATTATCGCGCTACATACAATCCCAACATTATGTTTGTTATTAGGTGAGAATATGAAAGTTTTCTTAGAAATCATCAAGTATGAAAAATTAGTTTTTTGTAAAAACAATGTGTGAAATGAAAATGACCATATCTCTTATTATATTTCAAATTTTTGAGTGTGGTCAATTTCTAGAGTTAGATATGTAAGTCTTCTAACGTTTCCAAGTGAAATCACGGAAAAATAAGTTATAGATTTTCTTGTGGACTGAATTTAGTAAAGGGAGCAAAAGCTGAAAAATGTATAGGATAAAGCAGCTTGTTTTGTCCATTTAATTTAAGAAATAAATTCCAATACTTTGGGACATGAAAATATATAGGATAAAGCAGCTTGTTTCCAAAAATGAGCTCATTCTGACTTAAATTGAGCAAGTTATGACCATTTCAATATTTGCATTTTTCTGACATAAATCGCTATAACCGAAGTTCTATAACTCCGATAACCATGAAATTTAAACTGGTAGTCCATGTTAACACATGTTAGATCCTGCCAAGAGATAGGAATTTTTGGAGTTAAGCGTAAGGTAGCTAATTTGTTAAGGAATTAACTAGAAATGGATATTTGAAAAATACTTAAAGGAGTTGAAAAATTCCAGAAAAATTGTTTTTGTGTATGGATTATATGTATATAGGTTTGGCCAAAGAATGAAAAAATAATAATCTGTTTTGTTATTTTTCGTGAATAGTGTATTTCAGCTTCCTGAAATGAACAATTTCAGGGTACTGAAATGGAAAACTGAAGTTGTTAGAAAAGAAAGACAGTTTGGTTTCAGCTTACTGAAATGAGATATTAAGTCTCTTGAATAGTAAATAGTTTACCGAGTTATAATAATAACGTATAACTAAACGATTAAGGTGTTAAGATTATCTAATATTTGACTATGTGGTTAAGTGTTAGATAGTTTACTTTTAAAGTAATAGTATTATGGGATAAGTACGTTATGCTAATTGAAAGATCGATCTTATAACTGATAGGTCTTTTCCAATAAAGAGATTTAAATTAGATTGCGTAGCAGTAATCGATAGTTCAAGTAAGTTTTATAACTTCATTTAATTTTTGTATTAAATAAAAGTCATACATGTTGATATACGAACTTGTTATAAAAATTATTCATGATATCTGTGATTTGAAGAGGATTAGGACTTATTATTCAAGCATAACCAAACCATATGAGCTGTTATTTGTGTAAAATGTACTTTGATTTGATATCAAAGAATAAATTGTGGTAAAACCAATGTTGTTTGGTACATACATAATGAGTTGTTGTTTGCGTAAAATGTGTTTTATTTGATATCAAAGCATGAACTGTGGAAAAACCAATGTTGTTTGATACATATATACTTATTGATAATATCTAGAGCCAACAGTTATAATAATGACTGGTGGTTATAGGCAGTTATAACACTGACCTTGTTGGACTAGTAGGATTTTATGCATACTCCAATGATATGAGTAGGTTGATCACTTATGAAATATCTGAACAAGGATTCTATAGGACTTTGTGACTATTAGAAGTGTGGCTTCTATAAGTCTTTGTGACTGATAGAAGTGTGGCTCCTATAAGTCTTTATGACTGTTAGGAGTATGGTGTGGGTGACCGAATCAACCCGTGTTGCTAAGTCTTCATGACTGATAGAAACTCGTAATGTGTAAACCTCAGTATATATAGGTGGAAAATAATCTGAACTAAATGTTCATTCATTTCAGATGTTGTGTGAGTCTAAATTGCAATTGTTTAAAACTTGCTGAGCACTTTAAAGCTCATCCTTGCAATTATTCTTTTTCTTTGCAGCTTTAGCTGAAATGTCAAAGGTTTTGGAGTTCAATAATGTGGATGGAAAAACTCAGTTAATGTAAACTTGTTTATATCCTTGGGAACTCTACTATGATGTAATAGTAAGTTGGAATTTATTGTAAGCCAATTTAAGAATATATAATGTATTATCATCTTTAACAATTACTTAGTGTTTACCTTTCTAGAACCTAGGAAGAAGTACAATATCTATATGAACCATACATCTGAATTGGGAATATTAAAAGATATTGTGGTTCTCTGAGGTGCCGAGGTTGACATAGCGTTGGGCCATGACTGTGACACATTTAATTTTGCACTTTATTTATGCTTGTATATGACATGTTATGATAAATAATGTGCATGTTTAATAAGATTAAAATTGGTGAGATCTAAATTAATTAATAAAATCCGTCATAAAATTATTAAGTCTAAATCAGATGCCTTCCAATGAATAACACTCATCAAGACCTTGACCGATGGATGTAGGTTTGCCAAAGCAAAGCACCCCATTTATCTTGGTAAGATGCGATAGGATAGTTGTGATATCCAAACTGTTAAAATCATTGGGTCAGACTTAACTAAGTTATCTCAATAGGATTGTGGACTTAGAGGCATAGAGTTTGGTAGGTACTATTAGACGGACTACAAACAAATGTTGTTCACCAAACTATCTAAGTGTTATATATGATATAATTGACAAATGGTTCTCTACCTAAATATTTATGTTTTGAGAGAATAGCCAAAGCTAACTTAAGGTATAATGAAATATGGATCTTAGCTCACTAAAAAGAATTAATAGAAAATGTTTTCCGAATTAATGGTGATGACTATTAATTTGAATAAAATAGTGGGAGGTATATTTTGAATGTGCTATTATCAATTAAATAATATCGACACTCTACAATTGGACTTATTATTTTTTGCACTTATAAATTGTAGATCAATGGCAAACAACAACACAAATAGTCTTTCACTACGATCAGTCCTTGAGAAGGAAAAACTAAGTGGAATTAATTTCCTAGACTGGCATAGGAACTTGAGGATTGTCCTCAAACATGAGTGCGAGCTATATGTCCTTGATGGGCCCATTCCTGTAGTACCAGCTAACACTGCACCACGTGTAGAGCATAATGCTTACAAGAAGCATCAAGATGATGCTATGGACGTGAGGTGTCTCATGCTAGCAACTATGAACTCTGAGCTTCAGAAGCAACATGAGTTAATGGATGCTTATGAGATGATCGAGTATCTCAAAAAATTGTTCGAAGGGCATGCTCAACAGGAGAGGTATGATATAAGCAAGGCGTTGTATCACTGCAAGATGGGTGAACGTGATCCAGTTGGTCCACATGTGCTGAAAATGATTGGGTATATTGAGTACCTTGGTAGGTTCGATTTTCCGATCACTCCGGAAGCCCAAACTGATCTTGTTTTTCAATCTTTGAACAGTATCTACTCTCAATTTGTTATGAATTACCTTATGAACGAAATTGGGAAACTACTTAATAAGTTGTTGTGCATGTTAAGAACTACTGAGAATAACATGAAAAAAGCAGGACTCGCTCCCATAATGATGGTGCAAAATGGGAATGCTAAGGGAATGGGGAAAGGCAATAATAAGATAGGATCTAAATATGACAAACTCAATCCCAAAACCAAACAGGCTTTAAAACCTAAAGATGGGGTGGCTAAAGAAGGTGATTGTCACTTCTGTGGAAAACCTGGACACTGGAAGAGGAATTGTCATGCTTATATGGAAGAACTGAAGAAAAAGAAAGGAAGTATTTTGATTCAGGTATATATGTTATAGAAGTCAATTTGTCCACTTCTACATCATGGTTATTGGATATTGGATGTGGTTCTCACATTTGTGTTAATGTGCAGGAACTCCGAAGGAGACGACTTCGGCAAAAGGAGAGGTTGACCTACGAGTTGGGAATGGAGCAAAAGTTATTGCACTAGCCGTAGGAACTTATCATTTATCTTTGCCCACTAGGCTAGTATTAAAATTAGAGGATTGTTATTATGTGCCTGCTATGAGCAAACACATTATTTCTATTTCTTATTTGGAAAACAAAGGTTTTTCATTTTTAATAAAGAACAACAGTAGTTCGTTTTACTTAAATGAAATATGTTATGGTGTTACACAATTGTTTAATGGTCTGTATATTCTTAATTTAGAAATGCATATCTATAACATAAATACAAAATGATTTAAATCAAATGATTCAAATCCGACATATCTCTGGCACTATCGTTTAGGCCACATAAATGAGAAACGCATATCCAAACTCCATAAAGATGGGTTTTTGGATTCATTTGATTTTGACTCATATGAGAAATACGAGTCTTGTTTATTAGGCATGATGACTAAAACCCCTTTTACTGGACACAGTGAACGGGCTAGCGATGTTTAGGGACTTATACATAGTGATGTATGCGGACCCATGAGTTCGTTAGCAAGAGGTGTATTTTATTACTTCATTAAATTTACTGATGACTTCAGTAGATATGGATATGTGTATCTTATGAGACACAAATCTGAATCCTTTCAAAAGTTCAAGGAATTCAAGAATGAAGTTTGAAACCAATTTGGTAAAAGCATAAAAGCCCTTTGATCCGATCACGATCCGATTGAGGAGGTGAATACTTAAGCCAAGACTTCGATGACCTTATAAAGGAGTGTGGTATTATATCATATCTCACTCCACCTGGAACACCACAATGGAATGGCGTGTCTGGGAGGAGGAATCGCACCTTGTTGGACATGGTACGATCAATGATGAGTCATGTAGATCTTCCAATAAGCTTTTGGGGTCATGCTATAGAGACAGATGCATTCACACTTAACCGTGTTAATACAAAGACGGTTCAGAAGACACCATATGAGATGTGGACTGGGAAACATCCTAGTATGTCGTTCATGAAGATTTGGGGTTGCGAAGCGTTTGTAAAACGTCTGTCTTCTTACAGGATCGAACATAAATCTGGTAAATGTAATTTTGTGGGATACCAAAAGGAAACAAAGGGGTATTATTTCTACAAACCATCTGAGATTAAAGTATTTGTTGCCCGAACTGGTATTTTTCTAGAAAGAGAATTTGTCTCTAAAGGAAATAGTGGGAGGAGAGTAAAACTCAAAGAAATTCGAGAACCACAAAATATCATTGAACCTGAGTTGGAACATGAGCAAGAACCACAACATATTATGGAAAGTGAACCTGCTCAAATTACACGAGGCATTCGTAAATCTGGTAGGACACGCCAAGAGCCAGAGAGATATTATGGATTTCTTGTGACTCAAAACTGCGATGTGATGCTAAAATATCATGTTGAGCCTGCTTCTTACCAAGAAGCTATTAATGGACCAGATTATGATATATGGCTTGAAGCCATGAAATCTGAGATGGACTCTATGTATACTAAACAAGTATGGACTTTGGTTGATCCACCCGAAGGGGTAAAACCAATCGGGTGCAAGTGGGTTTTCAAGAATGAAACTGACGTGGATGCTAATGTACAAACCTATAAAGGTCGACCGGTAGCAAAAGGTTTCAAACAAGTTCAAGGTGTCAAAACTGCTATTATAGCCTTTTATGATTACGAAATCTGGTAGATGGATGTCAAAACAGCTTTCCTTAACGGAAATCTCCTTTCCTATAGGGGCCAGGTACACTCTACATGATTGAAGTAAACCTCTCGGAGTTGGAATCTTCGATTTGAAGAAGCAGTCAAAGAGTTTGGCTTTATAAAAAATAAAGATGAACCTTGTGTATATAAGAAGGTTAGTGGGAGTCACATTTTATTCTTGGTATTATATGTTGACGACATATTAATTATTGGGAATGACATTTCTTTGTTATATGCTATGAAAACATGGTTAGGAAAATGTTTCTCCAGGAAAGATTTGGGCGATGTAACCTACATTTTAGGTATCAAGATCTATCGAGATAGATCTAAAAAAATGCTCGGCCTAAGTCAAAGTACATTTATTGCTAAAGTGCTAAAATGGTTCAACATGCAAGAGGCAAAAAGTGGACACTTACCCATGTCTCATGGTGTTAAGATCTCTAAGGTCGAATGTCCTAAATCACATGATGATGAGGAGCATGTGAGAAAGATCCCTTATGCTTCGACAATTGGATCTATCATGTATGCATTGATATGTACTTATCTGAATGTCTCGTATGCTTTGCTCATGACGAACAAATACTAGTCGAATGCAGGTGAAGGTCACTGGACAGCAGTCAAGAATATCCTCAAGTACCTGAAAAGGACTAAGGATTCATTCTTGGTATATGGAGGTAAAGACGAACTGGCAGTAAAAGGCTACACAGATGCTAGTTTCTAAACTGACACAGATGACTATAAGTCTCAGTCAAGTTTTGTGTTTTGCCTTAATGGTGGTGCTGTTAGCTGGAAAAGTTCAAAGCAAGAGACAGTAGCCATTCTATGACAGAGGCTGAGTATATTGCTGCTTCTAGTGCGACCAAGGAGGCTGTATGGATTAAAAAGTTCGTCACTAAACTTGGTGTTGTTCCAACCATTGTTGGTCCAGTTGAGCTATATTGTGATAATGATGGAGCCATTGCATAGGCTAAGGAACACATATCTCACCAATGATCCAAGCATATACTTAGGCAGTACCATCATATTCATATAATAATTGATAGAGGAGATGTACATATAAGCAGAGTGCCAACAGATGATAATGTTGCAGATCCACTGACCAAAGCTTTGTCACAGCATAAGCACGAAGGTCACACTAGTTCCATGGGTATTAGATACATGAGTGATTGGCTCTAGATCAAGTGGGAGACTGTTAGAGTGTATGCCCTAGAGGCCAATTCTTTGATGTAATTGCTTAATATTTTTGATATTATATTTGATTGAATAAATGAATTATTTTATTCTGGTTTTATTTACTGTGTTATATAAATGTTAACATAATAAAAGTCCTTAGAATAGTGATACAAATTATATGGCTTCAAGTATGTGACTTGAACATGAGATCGTATAATTACAATTAGTATCATTACTCTTAAATGTCCATAGTCGAGTGTCATTGTTAATGGGACAACAATGATACATTGAGACTAGTATGTGGATTGACGGATGGAAAAATCTCATTGGTCATAAACATATGAGATATTGAGTCAATGCATAGGTACATGTTAGAGAACAATGTACTGGACAGACCCACCATTAGAATTCTACATGGAGCATTATGCAAAGTGTCATAAGCAATTCTCATAGCGACAATGATGTAATTATCCTCCGACCTGAAATCACTGTATTACTACACGGGGATTTATCTACTTTGATATCATCAAAGGTCACCTTTAATAGGGTGGACAATTAAGGTGATTATTGGGTATATCATGAATTGTTTGAGGAATATGTGTGATCTAGATGGAATTTAACCATCCTATATATTTGGGGTGATATCTATGGGCCTCTTGATTGAGTAGGACTATGAAATGCATGGTCATTCTCAAATAGTGATTTATTTCATATAGTCTACTCATCAATCAAGAAAACTCAGATTAAATTATGAAGAGGATGACACACTCCATTCCTCGAGTTTAATCTAGGATGTCAAGGTTAAAAGGATTAAATTACATTGAAACATTGGTCACGAAAAGGTTGTATCGAATCACCAATCTTATTATTATTTGCGTAGTAGTGATGCATTACTAGATGCCGCTCACTGTTTATAATTTTACAATATAGTTTTAAAATTATAGGCCACATAATAATAACCTATAAGGTCACACATTTAGCACGTAATTAAAAGATAAATAATTTAAATTATAAGGATTTAAATATATCAATATGATTCATATTATTTGAATTACGAATTTAAATTAATAGGATAATTTGTATATATATGTATATTAATTAAGTAAGACTTAATTAAGATATAACATATATAAATTTGGAATTTATTTTTCTAATTGGATTAGGTTTTGGTTAATTCCTTTAACTGCTATATATATTATATATCTGCCGTTTTTAGGATATTCATTATAAACCCAAACCCTAGTCGCTCTTAGAGAGTGACTAGAAAGAAAAATTTTGAAAGTCCATATCATTGGCGACTAGTATCGTAGATTTCTTTGCTGCAGATCGTGTGACGATTGATAGGATGTTTATGTGGATACCGTAGAGACGCATTTCCTTTGGATTGTATTGAAGTTTCGAAGTTGTTCCAGAATTTCCATCATCTCCGTTTAGGCTTGAATGATCAGTAAAACAAATCTAAACATCTGAATTAATATGTTTTCGCATGGATCCTGTTTTAGGGTTTTGAAAAATTTTAATTTTCATTGCGTTTATGTGTCGAAATCCCTACACAAATGACCGATCTTGTGTAGACCACAGACTCTGCCATGGACTTCATCCATTAGTCTTTGGGCTTGCTCTTTGTCGAGGCATCTGAAAAGGCCTATTCCAGCATCCCTTTTATAAAGTGTATCTCCGCTCAAATAGAACTTCATTATCATTTTGTGAATCTGTTTACGACCTGAGGTACTTGACCCAACGGGTGTGGATCCATCATGGAGATATTCCTTGATGTCTTGATACCAAGGATGCTCGACGTGAGGTATTTCATCTGATACTTCTCCAACGTAACTCCCATATGTCGGGGCTTTTCTAAAATGTGAACTTAATGTTGGGAAATCCACTCTTATCGGACATGCAGATTAATGAAGCCAACATTGCCAACGCATCAGCGAAGTCATTCCGACCCCGTGGAATGTGAACGAAGGTTATATCTTTGAATTTCGGGGATATTTTGAGGACCTTCCAATGATAGGGCAGCAAATGCAGTTCTTTAGTGAGACAAGAGCTGGTGGTTTGTCTGATGACTAGCTCGGAATCTCTGAAGACGAGTAGGTGTTTGATAGACAGGGATTGGGCTATTTTTAACCCCATGATACAGCCTTCGTACTTCGTCGTGTTATTGGTGTTGCCAAATTGAAGTTTGGTAGCCACATGATATTGATTTCCTGTACCAAAGATGAGGACTGCCCCAGTTCTGGCACCTCTATATTCACCGCTCCGTCGAAATACATTTTCCATGGTTGGATTGTATTCTCTTACTAGAGTTTTTGAATTGTCATGATCCCGTCATCCGGGAAATATGTCTTCAGGGGCTCGAACGTTCCTGAAAGAGCTTCTGTTAATTGATCTGCAATGCCTTGACCCTTGATTGACTTATGAGTCACGTAGACAATGTCGAATTACTGTAGGATCAACTGCCATTTGGACAGTCAATAATTTAGCATTGGTTTGTTGAATACATATTTGAGTGGAACCATGCGAGATATGAGGTAGGTTGTGTGCCCATGCAAGTAGTGTTGCAAGCTCATGACGTCCCATGTTAATGCACAACATGTCTTCTCGATCAGGGTGTATTTTTGTTCACTACTGATGAATCTTTTACTGATGTAGTAGATGCCTCTATCCGTGCTACTATCATCCTTCTGTCCTAACATGCAGCCCATTGCATTGGCATTGACGGACAGGTAAATGAACAAAGGGACCCCCTCCCTTTGGGGTATCAGAACAAGAGCTTTTGTCAGCTGCTTCTTGATGGCAAGGAAGGGTTGTTGGCAATCCTCATTACATGTGGTGGAGGAATTATTCCTTAACAGCTTGAATATGGGTTCATAGGTTGTTGTAAGCTGGGAAATGAATCTGCTTATGAAGTTGATCTTCCTAAAAATCTAATATCTCCTTCTCTGTACGAGGTATGGGCACTTCAGTGATGGCTTTGATCTTAGCGGGGTCGAGTTCGATGCCCCGATTGCTCACCAAGAATCCTACTAGTTTACTTACTTTGACACCAAAAGCACATTTGGCGGGATTTAGCTTGAGGTTGTACTTGCGTAACCTATTCAATAGCTTCCTGAGATGGTTAATGTGATCATCCTCCTTCCGAGATTTGATGATGTTGTCGTCAACATAGACTTCGATCTCTTTGTGCATCATGTCATGAAAGTGGGCCATCATAGCTCACTGATACGTGTCTTCGGCATTGTTGAGGCTGAAGGATAGTTGATGAGTGGGATTTATACCCGCGAATCGGATACTTTATGGCTTAAATAGTTGCCTAATCTTTATAGTTTGTATATAGTTTTATATGTTTATCGTATTGTTATGTTTAACCGACGTATTAAAGGGCTTTACAGAACTTTTCTAGCTTTTAAGGGCAAAATGGTCAATTTCTATACACTGGCACCGCAGCGCCAATGCCAAGCCTTAAGCTCAAGCCGCAGCGCCGACCCCTTGTCCAATCTAACGTCATCCTGGCACTGCAGCGGTCCTGATCCTTCATGGACTCGCGCTGCAGCGCGAGCTCCGGTGTTTTGATTGCCAAAGTGCCGCCGCAGCGCCACCCATAAGCCTACTTACACGCGCCACAGTGCGACCTCCAATGCCCAGGCAGAGAAGGCTTGTTTTTGACCTAGCTAAAGAAGGAAACTGAGAGATATATAAAAAGAGGCTCTGCATACAACAAGGGCAAGGGGAGAGATAGATAGATATATTAGGATAGATTAGTAGGTTAGTTTTCTCTCCTCTCTTGTAATCTTTCTCGCTATTTCTTAGTTAATGTTTGTAAATATAGATTAGGTAGATTAGGGAGAGGTCTGGGATTTTCCTGGAGCAACAAGAGCAGTGACCTACACGAATTGGAGGCTTGAAAGGAGAGGAAAGCCTGGAGACTGAAGGGCCTTGACAAAGTTTCTTCTTATCCATTTATTTTCTCTGATTTTGTAATCCATAATGGTTGTCTATATTTCTACATATATTTTTTTCAGTAGCTATGAACTAAATATTGGCTCCAAGGCTATAATGAAACTCTTTGTTATTTAAATTGATTGTCTTATCTCTTTGGTTGACACCATATGGTTTGGTTTAATATATTCATGCTTAATGATTCTCGCTAAGACATTAGTGATGATTTTGGTAATCTACATGACATTGAAAGAAGGATTGTAGATTTACACCTAAATATATTAGAATGTGATTATGGGTTCCAACTGCATAAGTTGTGCGTAGAATAGACATATATCTGTGTGCCATGTGTGACCTAATTGAGAACTTATGCTTAAATCTTTGTTAGGTTAATTTGCATAGACAGATGTAGGATTATCACCTAGCTTGGACGTTCTTCTTTGTTCTATTCACTATCGGGTGGATTTGGAGAGGATATGTTTGTGCATACCTCGACAGAGGTGTACGAGTACCTGTGTGTTCTTGGTCGACAAACTGTCGTGACCATTAAGACCAAAGAAGGGAAGGGTAGGAAGTTTGATGAAGCATAGCACGCCAGGTGTTCTACGGAATGCTTGTGTGGGGTGAAGTTATAACCTTAGCTTGTAATTCCTGTGATTTCCATTCGATATCCATTTACTTGCTTTGATAATTAGTTATTAGATTAACCACATTCCTATTAGTTGTTGTTCGAATAAGACTTAAGCGATACAAAGTCGGTATTTGGTAAATATTAGTGTTAGTTCCTCGTGGGTTCGACACCCTACTTTCATTATATTACTTGTGCTCCACGTATACATGCACGTTTATTGTTGATATATAAACCGATTTATATATCGATAATAAACGCGCATGTATACGTGGACCACACGTAATATAATGAAAGTAGGGTGTCGAACCCACGAGGAACTAACACTAATATTTACCAAATACCGACTTTGTATCACTTAAGTCTTATTCGAACATCAACTAATAGGAATGTGGTTAATCTTATTATAACTAATTATCAAAGCAAGTAAATGGATAGCTAATGGAAATCACAAGAATTACAAGCTAAGGTTATAACTTCACCTCACACGAGCATTCCGTAGAACACCTGGTGTGTTATGCTTCATCAAACTTCATACCCTTCTCTCTTTGGTCTTAATGGTCAAGACAGTTTGTCGACCAAGAACACACAGGTGCTCGTACACCTCTGTCAAGGTATGCACAAACATATCCTCTCCAAATCCACCTGATAGGGAATAGAACAGAGAAGAACGTCCAAGCTAGGTGATAATCGTACATATGTCTATTCGAATTAACCTAACAAAGATTTAAGCATAAGTTCTCAATTAGATCACACATGGCACACAGATATATGTCTATTCTACGCACAACTTATGCAGTTGAAACCCATAATCACATTCTAATATATTTAGGTGTAAATCTACAATCCTTCTTTCAATATCATGTAGATTACCAAAATCATCACTAATGTCTTAGCGAGAATCATTAAGCATGAATATATTAAGCCAAACCATATGGTGCCAACCAAAGAGATAAGACAGTTAATTTAAATAACAAAGGATTCCATTTTAACCTTGGAGCCAATATTTAGTTCATAGCTACTGAACAAAATATAAGTAGCAATAAAGACAACAATTATGGATTACAAAATAAGAGGAAATAAATGGATAAGAAGAAACTTTGTCAAGGCCCTTCAGTCTCTAGGCTTTCTGCTCCTTTCAAGCCTCCAATCCGTGTAGCTCAATGCTCTTGTTACTACAGGTAAATCCCAGACTTCTCCCTAATCTACCCAATCTACATTTACAAACACTAACTAAGAAATATCGAGAAAGATTACAAGAGATGAGAGAAAACTAACCAACTAATCTATCCTAATATATCTATCTATCTCTCCCCCTTGCCCTTGTTGTATGCAGAGGCTCTTTTTATATATCTCTCAGTTTCCTTCTTTAGCTAGGTCAAAAGTAAGCCTTCTCTGCCTCGGCACCGGAGGTCGCGCTGCGGCACCACTTTGGCAATCAAAACACCGGAGCTCGCACTGCAGCGCGAGTCCATGAAGAATCAAGACCGCTATAGTACCAGGATGACGTCAGGCTAGGCAAGGGGTCGACGCTTTGGTGCGAGCTTAAGGCTTGGCATTGGTGCTGCGACGCCAGTGTATAGAAATTGACCATTTAGCCCCTGAAATCTAGAAAAGTTCTATAAAGCCCTGCAATACGTCGGTTAAGCATGACAATACTATAAACATATAAAAGTATATACAAACTACAAAGATCAAGAAACTATTTAAGCCATAAAGTATCTGATTCGCGGGTATAAATCACACTCATCAATAGTCGCCGGTAGCAGAAAGTTCCTCAGGGAGCGATAAAGGCTATTTTCTCCCAGTCTTCCTCAGCAACCATGATTTGATGGTAACCAGCAAAGTAATCCACAACGGAATACATGCCATACTGCTAATTATTGTTAATTAGAATGTGGATGACAGGAACCAGAAAGTTATCCTTGAGGGAGGCTTTAATCAGATCCCGATAATCCACGTATACTCGTACCTTCCCTCCTAGTTTTGGCACATGGACTATGTTGGACAAAAATTCTGGGTATGTCGATACCATGATGATTCTGGCTTTGAACTGTTTAACGACTTCTTCCTTGACTTTCAAACTTCACTCGGGTTTCAATTGCATGAGCTTTTGTTTGACTAGTTTGAACCCTTCTTTGATGGGCATTCGATGGATGACAATGTCCGTGGACAGGCCGATCATGTCCTCATGTGACCATGCAAATACATCCTAGTACTGTGTTAGGATCTTGATCAGGTCGGCTTTATGATTTGGTGTGAGGTCTGAACCTATTTGAATTTTTTTGAGGTTTTCAGAGATTCGTGTGTTAATGGTGGTGGTTTGGTCGGGGTTTGGTTTGGGTTTGTCTTCAACCCATTCCTTGATCTCCTCTGGCACCTCATAGTCATCTTCCTCCTCTTGATCAATATCCATCAAGTCAAAGTTCAATTATACATCAAAGTCGTAATCACTTTGACAGGTTGGCATCTCATCAGCAGAGACACACACATTCAATGCTTGGGTCCTGAAAAAAAATTATTTCATTAATATATACAACTGCTTAAATACACATGTCATCTGCAAAGAATGACAAAAGTTACTGCTCTTTTTGTGCAATTAAAAGTAAGCAATATATGAAAGCATAATTAAGGGAAGATGTACTATCTGCCCCTTTACCCTTTTCGACTTAGGCAAGGGACATTGCTCCAGTTGTCCAGTGTCAGATTCTCATAAACTGGGAGAATCTAGGAATTGTGCTCATCTGCCTCGTCTTGGATGATGACTGAGACATCCTTCAGAATAGGGCTTTTATGTGGATTTTTCCTCTTCTTGATGTACAGAATTTGGATATGATTGTCATCACTATCGAGGAGTTCATCATTCATACCCTCATAGTTGATAATGACTCATGCTAGCGAATGGGTCTCGTCCTTCGTATAGGATCTTTTCTATTCCCTTTTCTCTATTTACCTCGCGCTTGAGGGTTTTTATTTCATGGACATGTATGATTGGAGGAAATAACATGGTCGATACTGTAATTGGGACTCTCCTAATAGGTTTCACCCATCCGACACTTGTGAGGGTTGGTAGCATAATCGTGGAGGCATGAGCCTTGGGATGTTTATGTGGGTTCCGGTGGCTTGACCTGGATGAATATCCCAATCCTGCTATTCCAGTCTGACTTGGGATTTGTACTGGCCCACGGTCATTACTTCAGTGGAGACTTTAGGTATTAGGGTTGGTGCCCCGATAGGTAGATACTGAGTATCGCTCACCTCGAGAGCTTGAAAACTTGTAGGCTCAATCCCTACGTCCAGGCTAATCGCTGGCATGCCCCCATATATGTAGGTAGGGTATTCTGGTTTGGCATTGACCGTGATGAGGCTGCCGTTGATAATGTACTTGAGTTGCTGATGGAGGGTGGATGACACTACCCTTGCCATGTGGATCCATGGTCTGCCCATCAACAATTTATATCTGGTGGTGATGTTGAGCACCTGGAAGGATACGTAGAAAGTTTGTGGACCAATTTCTAGGGGAAGCTCGATTTCCCCCATAGACTGGCGGCGGGATCCATCGAAAGATCGGATAACTATATGACTGGCTTTGATCCGGTTAGGATTGGTCTTCAATCTTTCCAACGTGTCGTATGGACAAATATTGAGGGAAGATCCTCCGTCGATGAGCACTCCTCCGATCACATATCCGAAATATATTACGGCTATATGCAGGGACTTTTGATGGCCCATTCCTTCTACGCGGATATCGTCTTTCGTGAATGAGATCACATTACTATTGAAGATGTGTTGTATCACGTGATGGAATTTCTCAGTGTCTACCGTGTGTGGTAGATGAGCTTCTTCTAGTACCTTCACTAGAATGTTGCGATGATCTTCTAATGATAAGATCATATGTAGGATGTTCGTTTGCTTGAGTGCTCATTTCAAGATTTACACTATCTTGATTTCATTGTGTCCTATCTTATTGAGGAACTCTTCAATCATCTCTTCAGCCACCTTTTCTTTTGCTTTGGTAACTAGTTTGATCACCCGCTGAGGCATGTACAATGGATTATCCCTTGATATGATAAAAATTTTATTTGAAGTGGAGCTTTCAATGTCCCATAATTCCATGGGACCTTCTTCAGACTGATGATCGGATACTGAGGTCTGAAGGGTAAGATTAGAGGCTGGGGTGCAGCCACCTTCACAGGATTTTGGAATTCATGGACCCCTTTCCCTGTCAGTACCAAGGGTGTGAGGATTGATTCCTTATCACAGGATATGACAGCCACTGTGTCCTGGCTCCATGCAGTGGGGATCCAGAGGCTATTTTTATCTGAAAGGTTGAGGATTTGATCTACTCTAATCAGTTCACCCTTCTCGATCAGGTCTTGAATCAGGTTCCGAAGCGGCCAACATTTTTCTGTATCATGGCCGGGTGAATTGGAAAGGTACTGAATATTTGGTTAGGTTCAAATTTTCTTGATTGAGGGTTGAATGGAGGTAACCGATCTGCAACCATCCACTCGTTGATTAACATCTAGAGGATTTCTTCCATTGACTGGTTCAGATTGGTGAATTTCCTTTGAAACAAAAAATTTCTACCCTCTCGTGTAAACTCATTTTTTACCATGTGTTGTTCGTGCGACTGGAAATGATCCCTATTATGGATGGAATTGAATTATGCAGTAGGAGAATGACTGCTAATGGATTGATGGATTTGCTTTAGCATCTTCCTGGTGAGTTAATGATGGTAAACAACTAGTTCATCCAACTGCTCGATTTGTTCCTTGAGAGACTTTATTTCTAGCTCCATCTGGAATCGCTTCTCAAAAGTTTTTCAACTCTATGGGATGCTAAGATTGGATTGACTGGGTTCCCCAACATAGCGGAGGTACTCAGATCCTTCTCTGCTTGAGGTGCTGATCATGTTGGCACTCTCCTCTTTATGTTGTGGGAGAGTATTATCTTGCACATGGGGTTGCTCAGGTTTTATTACCACAATCTCCCTGCTGTCAATCAAGTCTTGTATTTTGTGCTTGAAGGACCAACAGTCTTGGGTGTCATGGCCTGGAGATCCAGAATGATAAGCACACTTTTTGCTAGGGTAGAAGTTCCTTCCGTTAGTGTTGGTTGCTGGAAGGAGTTGAACAATCTTCTTTTGAGCTGTCAAAAGTTTGAACACATTCTCGAGTGAATCCCTTATCGGGGTGAAATTTCTTCGATGCCTGACTTCTATGTTTTTCTGGAATGGAGGGTTTGCAGGCTGTGCTGAAGCTTGGAAAAGGGTATAGTTCCTCCTTTGAATAGGCATGTGGTTTGACTCGCCCCTTGAATTTTGTCCTTGTAATACTAAGGAGACTTCTTCGTCTTTCTTTTTGTGGACCCTCCGGGGATTACTCCCGTAATTTTCGGATTGGATATGTTCAGCGACAGCTTCGAGGGCGTTTAGATCTTTAATCTTCTCGGATTTGAGCCCCATTTATGTCGTCTCTCCATGCTTGATCATTTCATCCTTAGTTCAAATTCAAGAAGCGTATTGAATAAGCTAAGGAAAGGACTAAACCGCCTACAAAAAACATATTTTCAGGTGTTAGGTGAAGTTACAGTCTGCTGTGTCAGTGGGCCAGTCGGCAGTCCAGCAGGAAAGCAGGATGTCAACATCAACTTCACAGAAGACGTCTGAAGCATTAAATGCTACAACGGGAGCATTCAAACAGACATATTTTGAATGGCTCCTTTATAAGGAAATCAGACAAGGACTTAGATTAAGCAAGCAACACATGAAAAGAAAGAATACATTGAGAAAAGCTCAAGAACACTCAACGATCAACTCTACGATCCTGAAAGAGGAAAGCTTGCTTCGCTACTCAGTTCTTTAGAACTGATGCTTAATTGCAACTGAGTAGCATACCTCAACCAACAACTATCAATCCAAGTGAGGTACCAAGTCAGAGGACTTGAAGAGTTCAAAATTTGACTAAGAGAAGTTCCAAGTTAGAGGACTTGAAGAGTTCAAAAGTGTTTTAAGAGAAGTACCAAGTCAGAGGACTTGAAGAGTTCAAAAGTGAACTAAGAGAAGTTCCAAGTCAGAGGACTTGAAGAGTTCAAAAGTGAACTAAGAGAAGTACCAAGTCAGAGGACTTGAAGAGTTCTAAGTGAACTTAGAAAAGTTTCAGGGCTGTTGGCCTTGAAGGAATCTAAGTGATTCAGGCTGTAAGGGACATCCTTAGTGGATTTCCTACTCGTGGAGTATAAGAGTGGACTAGGAGCCTTGTGTGCTCTGAACCACTTAAAAACGTTGTGTTTCATTGTCTCTCATTAACTGCTATAACTATTATATCTATTATAACTGCCATAACTGCTTATCAAACCATAACTGTAATATCTTAAAGGGGAACAAATTATATATTCCGCTGCTGTCAGTATAGTCAATACTGACAAAGTATTTTAAACAAAGAAATTTTAAATATCTATTCAACCCCCCTTCTAGATAACTAGCGTGCCTTTGGGAACTAACAGATCTTAATCTTATGAAGAGAAGTGTCTAGAGCGAAGATGAGGTGTCTCTGATGAAGGGAGATAAGTCTTTTAACCTGATCCTACCCATGACAAATGACCATGGACGCTTAAAATCTTCTTCCGATTTCATAGCTTGTCAAGAAAATATTTCTATTTCCTTAGAAAAATATATTTTCATGCTTAATTTCAATATCTTTAGCATAGGATAAGAGTGCAATGAATACAAGTATTCATTTCATAAACTTTAACTGCAAATGCCTCATTCACAAGATCATACTAATCCCGACGGCCCGAGCCATCAAGCTTTCAACACATATTGTTGTTTGTCTGAATGTGCAGGATATTACTCACCATGGACATAGTCAACAAAGCAAGTTTCTTCTACGAACCCCAGTAACAACATGCAAAAGCACTGGGCATTTCATTATTCAATAAATGGAAGGAGTCTACGATGGGACCAAACCTCTCATCAAAAGGAAAGGGAGAGTTCCTGAAAGAAATCAAGGCGACTTCAGTTGTCCCTCCACAAAAAGGGAAAAATCCTCAACATAGCCATTAAATCGGAAAGAATAGATGCTAAATGACAAAAGACCTGGCAAATGAAATCTGGATCATCAAACATGTCAACCTATGCCAAGTCCTCATCAGTCGAGGCCTCTACACCAAAGTTCAAATCTGGGCAATGAAAGAACAGGCTACATCCTCCAAGACGTCACCAACTCCTGGGTCATCAGCCAAGCCAACATCTAACCCAGCAGGGTCACAAGTAAAGAGCTGCCCCCTTTCATACTTAATGATCAGCCGTTGGCACAACCCCAACGAAGCATCAGGAAATGATCTAGGGACGGAGACAGTATATAAAATCTGATCCCCGATATCAGTCCTTAAAAGCCAAATTTGATCCCCAATATCAGTCCTTTAAGCCAAATATGATCCCAAATATCGATCCATTAAGCCAAATTTGATCCCTGATATATGTCCTTTAACCCAAATCTGATCCCCAATATCGGTCCATTAACCAAAATCCAATCCCCAATATTAGTCCTTTAACCCAAATCCGATCCCCAATATTGGTCCTTCAACCAAAATTCGATCCCCAATATCAGTCCTTTAACCCAAATCTGATCCCCATTATCGATCCTTTAACCCAAATCTGATCCCCAATATCGGTCCTTTAAACCCAAATCTGATTCTCAATATCAGTAAAATCAAATTATATCAACCCTGATCTCCAATCTGTCCATCAGATCAACTCCGATCCATCCCCACAGAGGACAGATGATGGAATATGTTATATAAATCTTTAGAACGGGTATTGAGAAGGATCCGATGATGTAGGCCGTGGAATACTACTTCAGCAAAAATATCGGGATACCTCCTAATAAAGCCATCGGTGCTTGGACCACCAGAGGGACCAACCCCAAATCCAGATCCAAAAAATTGTGGCCCCTATGAGATCCTCACCAAAAACGGCATAGAAAAGGGGATCATCCAAATCTGCTCTATGAATGACAAAAGGAGCCATATAGGAATGGGAGCTGCTAAGCCTATCAAAATCCATGCCTGAAAAGAAACTCCTAATCACCTCAGAATGGGTGAGGTATGGCTCTACATCAATTCAATTAAGCATATGCATCAACCTAGGACAAATTAAGATCATCTTATCATGTCTGTTCTACACATGTGCAAGAAGCACTACATCAGCGCACATCTCCGTCAAAACATTAGGCATACATACCCAATAGACTAAAAAATGCATACACATTTAACACACAAACTCGATGAAAAAGTCTGCTACCGTTCGAGTAGGCACCAAGACAGTCTAATGATCAACCATTGTCCTTACCATCAGCGTAGACACTGTTGCAAACTACCGATGTAAGTTATCATCAGGATAGGCATCCGGAGCACCCACTAAGGTAACTCGACAAAAGAAATATATCCCCAACATAGGAGACTTCAAAAATAAACAACAACATCAGCCAAGAGAAAATCTGCCCCCTGATAGATTGGGGAAACCATTGGCCTTAAAACAAAGATAACACCAACGGCCATCATAGACGACGTCATCCCCAGCAGACATATGGGAAACATTTTAGTTTATCTTCATCAAACAAGAATCAACAACGCCAATGGAAATCACACCATTGGAGTTAACACCAGCAAAGACATTGACAGCACTGATGAAAGTCAACCGTTGAGATCAGCCCCAACACAAGCACCTGTAAAGATAAGCGATTTGCGATGCGATGTGATTTGTGATACGATGTGATTTGCGATGCAAGATGAGATTTGTGAAAACATGTTAACATTCATTGCATTGCAATTTACATCATTAATATCTTGTCATGTTTCAAGTGTCTAGCAATCTTTATCACGTTCATTACATAAACATGATAAAGAAGGGCATTTGTAGACACTAATTTTTTTTCCTATTACTAACACTGTAGGAGAGCAACGCCGCCTTTTCAACTCAACCCCGGTCCTGATACCGGGCCTCTAATCTAATCCCGGCCACCAATGTCGGTCCTTCAGCCTAAATACGATCCCCAATGTCGATAAACCTAAATTTGATCCCCAATGTCGGTCAACTCCAGTGAAATTTGATCACCAATATTGGTACTCCAGCAAACTCTGATCGTCAATCGGACCGTCAATCCAACTCTGATCATCAATTGGACCGTTAATCAAACTCTGATCATCAATCGGACTGTTCATCCAACTCTGATCGTCAATCGGACAATCAGATAATCCCCTCCCCGATCTCAATATCGGGACATCAGTTCAAACCCAGTCACCAATATTGGGACAATTATAGCATCGATAAAACATATCGGGTTGTCAACTCAGCCCCGACAGTAACCCGGGAGGTACAAATCAGCCCCAACATCAACTCGAGAAATGCAGGTCATCCCAGCCAGCAACCCGAGAAGTCAGGTCACCTTCAGACATAAACTTAAAGCATCACAACACCTCCAGAAGAAAACCAAGAATGACCACGTCAGCTATAGAGGCAACAATGGGGACAAACAGACTCGAATGGGATTCAAGTCTTGGAAACAGCTCCCGGAAGTCACTAAGAGGCCACGTCGACACCAAGGGCAACCCCAGGAGGGAAAAATGGTCATTTTACTAACTCTCAGCCAATTCAGTCAAAATCAAGCCAAATTGATGCCACCGAGGTCAAAAAGAACCACAACGGTTATCCCAGGTGAAAATAGCACCAGATGGCTCGACGGATAAACTGCGGGAAAATGAAGACCTGGTCATAAACCCATATTTTGGGACATAAAAAGGCTTAAATCCTATGTCATTGTGACACTCTAAGCGAGGGCTTTATGAAAAGCTATAGCACGCCTCAAACGGACGCTCCGATCAAAAGTTATGGAGATGTAAACCTGACATCGCATCGCTCGACGTGCACGTACTTCTAGACAACGATGTCGGGCATGTGGGCCCCACCTTGGGGAGCCTCACCTCTACCTGTGATTTTCACAGATAGAGTGGAGGCTCCCTAATGTATAAATAAACGTGCACACCCCTCATATTTCATAATTCTGAAACGCAACGAAGCTTTGCCCGCCTGATTTTTCGACTTTTACACCTCTTCTAAACCCTAATATTTTTACTCCAACATGTAGTCAAACTCATATAATACCATATATCAAAAAACCACTGGTAGATTTGGATGGTTGAAGCCCACTAAGTGGAAAAAAGTTTGTTGTGCTATCCATTGTAAGTCTTTTTACGATCAGCTAGTTAATACAACTACTCTGCACTATTTTACACTTACACACAAAGTTTCGCCGTCTAATTACGCCCGAAAGTTAGTTCTGTGACCGTTTTCATCAAAATTTGGTACATTTCTGTACATAAACTCAATTTTTTGCATTTTTACAACTCGGATTGACGATCCGTCAGTTCCAGCAGCTTCAATGCACTCACATTTTTGGTAACTTTGCCGGACTGGGTTATCTTTCCAGTCCGGTTTTGGCCCTTTTTTGTATATATTTAGCTATATATATTAACATTTTAATTATATCAATCCCATATGTCAAATCCGTGGTAGTTTACCGCTTTTATATATATTTACGCATTTATAAGCGATTTTCATCATCACTGGTTATCATATCAGTCCTGGTTGACTACATTTCTGTCAATATATATATATATATATATATATATATATATATATATATGTAAATTTTTTTGTCTGGCCTGGATTTTTTTGTGGTCATTGTACCGCTTTTGCACTGTTCGCCATACTTGGTGCTCTCCCCAGTCACTTGTTGGCTACATTTCTGTCAATACACACACACACACACACACACGTGCTCTCCCCAGTCACTTGTTGGCTACATTTCTGTCAATACACACACACACACACACACACACACACACACACACACACACACACATATATATATATATATATATATATATATATATATATATTCAGTCCAACCTGGATTACTTCATGGCAATTTTACTACTTTTGTACACTTCGCCATACTGGGTGCTCTCACCAGTCACTGGGTGACTACTTTATGTCAATTTCAATTCTAGTACGGGCACCGGCGTGAAAATTCATCGCCCTTTTTACTTCTTTTCTATATATATATATATATATATATATATATATATATATATATATATATATATATATAATATATATAATATATATATATATATATATATATATATATATTCGGGGGGATCTAAAGCGGACCAAATAAGCGG
Source organism: Panax notoginseng (assembly GCA_016801055.1). Classification (NCBI taxonomy): domain Eukaryota; kingdom Viridiplantae; phylum Streptophyta; class Magnoliopsida; order Apiales; family Araliaceae; genus Panax; species Panax notoginseng. The sequence continues at coordinate 86,611,943 of CM029021.1, read as the reverse complement.
ACCAAAGAACGGACCAAGGCAAAAACACGTGGGTTTCAAGGTCCGGATCGGACCAACCCGCGGATTAACCCTGAAACCCGCGTATTTTTACCTTGGTCCGTTCTTTAGTCCGCTTTTTTGGTCCGCTTTAGATCCTCTCCGTATATATATATATATATATATATATATATATATATATATATATATATATATATATATATATATATCAATTCCAGTCCGGGCTTACGAGTGAAAACCCATCGCCCTTTTACAGTTTTTGTATATATATAACTATTTATATATTGATTTACTCAATTTATTCAACTGCTGCATTTAATATTCATTTTTATATGAATCGGCATTGACATATTTGCGGGCAGACTATATTTATCCAAATCTCGCCAATTCTAGATTTCTAACGGTTCATACAGTTCCCGACAAAACCTCGAAGCTATAATGACTGAGATTTATTTAAATCTAGTTATTTTTATAGTTTCATCTTCGAAAGCAAACTCACGTCCCTTAGATCGCTATCGAGTGGGAATGAGACGCTTTGGCCACGCAGCCAGGATTTACTAATGAATCATTTGTTCCATTGCGACGTGATGATGTATATATCCAATTCTGGACAAAATTGAACTGTGCAGGGTTATTGGCTACCCATATGTGAGCCTAGGAATCGTGGGATTCACGATCAACACGATCGGAATCTGATTACCACGATGGACAAACACCATTACAGATGTACCCTGCTAGTTTTTCTGTGAAATGTACATACACACACCTTAAAACGGTTATCCGGATTTACCGTCTCAACATAGTAAAATGTGCTTGTCGTGTCAGTGTCCCTTTGATGGTTTTCATGTCCATGACGAGATCGATGCGTGTATTTATTTTTATGGTTGATCATGCTTCACCTCACCATTCACATGCAACTTTAAGGCTATAAAGATACAATTTGGAAGTATTAAAAGGCTTTCATTCCTATGTTAGCGTAGGGGTTTGATAAACAGCTTTCAAAACACCACTTTCAATTCAATAAAAAAAAAGCTTTTGTAATTCTAATCAAAACCTTTTTGCAAATCAAATAAAATAATTTTTGAAAATCAAATCAAACCCTTCGTATATAGGTTCAACGAAGCAAAGTAATTCCTTTAATCAATCAAATCAATAGGCCCAATTTTCAAACAGCATTCACTCATGCATTATAGTTTTTAAAGGGAAATATTGAAAAGATGTGGTTCCGTGTTTACACGGGAGTCGTGGGGTGCCTAACACCTTCCCCACATTTAACCAAGCCCCCGAGCTCAGACTTTGTTTTCAAATATCATGTTTCGATATTGTTTAGCAATTGGGCCTCTTTCAAACAAAACTCGGTTTAGTTGGTACAACAATTTTCAAATCTACCAACTGGGGATTCTGTTAAACCAATCAAATCGCCGACATGATACATGTTGGCCTCTTTCCTAAAAAACCCTTCAAAACATTTTTCCTGAATAAGAAGAATAAGGGTAGAGAGAACTTAGGAAAAGCGATTTATTAAAACCCAGGTTGTGGCCCGACCCGTTGGATTTTTAAAATTCCAACGTCGATAGGCACTGTTGTGTCCAGATTATGCTATAATCCGGCGCTGCGACCCTAGTAGCCATGAACTATTTTTTCAGGTTACGAATTGTGCAAATTTTCCAAAAAACATGATTCATAGTTAACAATTATGCCAAATTAAATTGTTCAAAACACATATCAATAAATATATCAAATAAAAATATTAATAACGCGCATAAAGGTTTGGCTCTATTACCACTGTTAGGTTTGCAAGATCAAAGTAGCATGTAACAATTACATACAAACTAACGGAAGCGTAAAAATAGAGTTTTAAAATTTGTCAAACCATGAACACAGATAATCCTTTATGCATAATTATTAATTCAATCTAAAGAAATGAAGAACGAATCGTACCCTTGACGATTTATGCTTCTTCATGTACGAGTTCAACTCCAATCTTTTCCTTGTTCAACTTGAATCTATCGGGTGTGATTCCTTCATTTGATCAACGTCAGCCACCTAAGTGTTTGGCCTCTAGAGGTGATCCACCAAGGATGAAGAAATATTAAGAATGTGACGTATTGGCAAAACCTTAGTTTTCTCTCTCACTAGAAAAGGTGTGCTCTCCCAACAATTGGAATTGCATTAGTTCCTAATCAAAATAATACTCATCTTATTTATAGATGTAGGTAACCCTCCTAACTATTTTAAAATTTGGGTTTCATATTAATTAAACTCTTTTAATTAATTAGGCTTCCTAATCTTATTAAGAGCAAATAATTAAACTCAATTAATTAATTTACCTCCTAATCTTATTAGGAATATGAGAGAGTACTTTTATTAATTAATTCCCAAACTCCTTTAGGAATTCAAATTAATAATAGTAGTAATAATAATAAGACTCCTCTTATTAATTTGTATTTAATATTTTTAAAATATTAAATAAAAAATATTAAGCTAATTAATTTATTCTATCACTATAGATTAAATTAAATACATTTAACTTATTATTACAATTATGCCATCGGCTTCTTAAAAAAATATTCATCCTTTTATTATGTGTGACACTTTATGTTATCCATATTAACCGGCTGTGAATAAATTCTTTAAGAAAATTCTAATTTTATTTAAATAAAAAAATTAACTATTAATTCATTTAAATATTTATTTATTGTACAATAAGGGTCAGCCCCGTTAACACTCAACGACTTTCCAAATAATATAGATTTCAATATTAATCACAAAAAGAACATTTGAGTAAATAGTTGCCGTATAATTCATTCATTCTACCATACAATGTCCCAATTAAATATAAGACATTGATTTACTCTCAAGTCTTATTTTATTTAATTTTATGTATTTTGATCCTAAATGCACAAACTTCGATAATGCAAATTAGAAACTACTTTCTAATTTCATTATGCCTTGACCAAAGACTACTGAGTTATCATTTATCGAATCACATACGACATTCACTTCTTTTACTAGAAGTGGGAGATCCTTTATTGATCATTCATTATCTTCATGTATAATTAATTATACCCAAGCATACCCTTTGATATACCCTCAGGGTCTTAAGGGACATGTCAAAGTATAACTCATCGTACATAAGATACTATGATGATCTCAAGTCTAAGGATTACATGTACTACTATCACTAAAGGAATTGCTATTGATAGGCGAGTAAAATTCCATTATGTATTCCTTATCGAGTCACGTTCAGTGTACTTATTCTCCAATAAGCTCCTACAAACTTGCTTTAGTGTCTCCACACAAATGATCATGAGATCGATCATTCGCTTCTGAAGAGCAAGTAACGTATGTACCAATCTATCCGGATTCACTAATTCTCTATTTAGTAATCCATCGATTAGGAACTACTTTAGTTTCAAGCTATTTAAGAATTTAGATCTCATTACCATGATAATCATCAATATTCTAAAAGTATTGCTTAAAACTATGGGTTTATCACATTTAAATATAACAGAATGATGTAGATAATATAAATGCCTTTAAATAAACAATTCTTTTATCAATTAATGAATATGATTGTTACAAAGTATATATTTTATCATCATACATGATTGGCTTGTGTGCATACTACTTTCTGTTGGAATCACTCTATGCATGCTTGGTTCTTAGGTTTTTGAGTTTAAAGCTTTTGGGTCTATTTAAATTTCTATTTGAATGGAAAAATTTTGAGTTTTTGGCTTGGAGCAGTGTGCAGTCACAAATTGCAGGTTCTGAATCTGGGAACCCCGCCCCGGCGGGCTTTCCAGTTCAATAATCCCCACCCCAACGGGCATGCAGCCCCGACGGACTTTCCTTAGTTCAAAACCCCACCCCAATAGGTATGGCAGAGTGACCTAGTGTTTAGTTTTTGAATGTACAGTTCTGTAAATGTAGTCCTAATCTATTTTATCAATTATATTGAAACTTAAGTCATGTAATAGGATGTTATCGCAATCTGTAATCATAAGGGTGAAAACAATGAGTTGAGAAGGATTTAAACTAAACATTCTTTAAAATTGGAGTTGTAGCTTAGCACCATAATGTGTACCATTATGATAGGAAGTAGAGGTTGTGGTATTTGAGGTATAGTCCAACCTAAAGGTAAGGATTGTAGTCTTGACTTTAATGAGAATTAACTAATAATGTTTGTTGCGTTTGTAACTAATTGGTGTGATGATTTTAAATGTTATGTGTGGGATAATTGAAGAACATGTGTTTGTTATTGATTAGCTAATGCACAAAGAAAGTTTCTAAACCCTATTCTCTTTTATTAGGCAAATTCCTTATCTTTATCTTGTTTATAATTATGTAAGTTCCCAACTCTACTCCGTTATTGAGTAAGTTTTATACCCTTGACTTATTATTGTTCAAGCAAGGTTTTTTATAATGTTTAGTTCCTATGTTTTGACTAAGCCGTCTAACTCATTTCAAAAGCATGACTTCAATGTATAATGTTTGTTCAAGTATGATTCATGGCTATCCTATCATTTTTAAAGTAACCTTTACGATATCAAGTTGTTATCGAGCTCTCGAATATTGTCGAATCCTTTTGATTCAACTAGTACATAGTTGATGAGCCTTCTAAACTTTGAAACCTTTATTGATGCTAATCCAAACTAAACTTTCTTTGATGCATACTCTGATGTCAAAGCTGAGATGAACAACCCTATTATAAGGGATTATAGTACGCAATAACGTTAAAATATTTGTGCACAAAACATTGTACGAATGGCTGATCCCCCAAAGTACGAGATGGATGGTCCATGTAGTCTATAAGACTGTTAAAGGTTACCGTAGAAATACTTCCTAACCTAGGACATAGTTCGTGGTTTTATGACACTCCGATATATATTTGACCTTATTTTCTAATCTTGGTTCAAAAGCCAGGTTTTCTATTGAGCTTTCCGTTCTTGATTATCATCGACAAGAAAGGTTATATTAGTTAGTTGAGCTTATTTATTGATGATTCGTACATTGTTATTGTTTATTGTTATTCTTGTGGGCAATTATTTGCTCACTCTTGCACAAAACATTGTAGCTAAAATTGAGAAATCTGATGAGTCGTCCACTAGTAAGGGCAAAGGCAAGATGAACAAGTGATGAAGAATAGTTTGGTTTTATTTGATAATGTTTATGTAACAAGACTTAATATTGTTATGTTTCTTTTTATTTTTCGCAAACGATGTAATAAATGTTAGATGACCTTGGATTTTATTATGATGATGTAACCATGTAATGGGAAGATTTGTTATTTAAGTTAAACATTGTTATTATCCTTTATTGTGGGCAATTAATTATTATTGTTATGGATCGTGAACACCAAATTTGTTGGAATGAGGTACCGGGATTTGGGGGTATCACATTATACATCGGATTAACCTTCGTATTATACCCGTATAATATATTGTATTATATTCGTATTTTTCTCGTATAATAATTCGTATTATAATTAGATTCTTTTTCTTTAAATTTCTTTAATTCATTACACAGTCAAAAATTGTGTTTCTCATTTTTCAAATTTTATTGGACATTTCGTCATTCTTCTATCATTAGCGTGTTCTTCGAAAAATCTAAAAATTGAAAAACATTTTTTAGTGAATAGTGTTTTTGGCAACGTTTTCCCAGATTATAGTTAAATGATCGAAACGTCCATAAAAATATTTTTGGCGCCTTTTATTTCATCCGATTTCTGCATGTTTTTCAAGAATACTTTTATTAGATAGTACGACTTTTCACGAGATATTACCAAAAAATCTTGGAACAGAATGTCATTACGACATACCTATCTCTCTAAAAGAATGTCCTTCAATATTAAAATTTGTCTTTCTTTTTGGAAATTCTTTGACTAATCTTTTTGCATTGTATATCTTTGAGATTATGCCTTCTTCATTCTTCAATTCTGATACCAATTTATGACTTTCATGGTGTTTTAACAATAGAACTTCACAATGGTGCCTATTAATTTTTCACCAACCAACTCGGCGTCCCCTACGGAGAGTCTGGCATCGGTGCCTTCCTTTATATATTCTCATCAAATTCTTTCTTTGCATCTTAGTACCCTGTCTCTATCTACTCTAAATTTCATATTCCTTTCATAAGTTATTTTAGTTTTATACTCTTGACACTATTCATCTCTCTCCTATATTTCTTTGACTCGGTCTTTTTAGGTCGAACAATTCTCTATAACAATTAACCTCTGAGTATAGTTAGTTGATACTGTTTAATTTTTTAAATTATTTTATCAGTGCCTCGTTGTTTTGTTAGTACATTTGACTTTTCTTGATTCTGCTTACACCATCTTCCTCAATAATGGAAGTATCTTGATTATTTGATGTCACAAACCTCGTCTTACTTCTATATAACCTTAAGGTTTTCTTATCTTCTCAATTTAACTTTACTTCACAGTTCACTAACAAATTCATTCTTGGAATTACATCAACTCTACTAACTACAAAGGATAAGGTTTACCAAAACTTAGGGTTCTTTAATCATTATACAATAATGTTTTTTATGTATTATTTTAATGGAGATAATTTTTGTGTTAGCAAATTTCTACATGAAAAGGTATATCTATGTCTCCACATAGCATTTTGAATTTTTTTAGCAAAATCAATTGATGTAACTAAATGATTAGCACCATAGTCGAAAAAATACATAAGTATTTATAGTATCGATTTGGGACAATACCTGTTACCCCGTCTTGTGCAACAACATCATCCCTTATCATTATGTTAAATATTTTAGTGCTTTGGATGACTCTGGTCAACCTCTTCTGATATACTGCTGCTTTGGGGTTAATATTAAAGTTTTTGTTTCCCACTATGTTTGGATTTCTGGGTTTTGGACAAAATGTAGCAATGTGTCCCTCCAGCGCGCAGTTTAAACATTTAATCTTGTTTATCTTCTTATTTTTACTATACTTCTTTTGTGGGCAACTATTTGAGTAATTCCCAATGTTTCCACAAGTAAGACCATAAGTCCCACAAAAAATACATACTCCTCAGTGCTTTCTCCCACAAATATGATAACCTTCATTCCTTTGACTGGTGTTATTATTTCTTCCTTTATTGATTTTGTTGCTGAAATTATTTCCCCCTTTTCCAGAGTTATTAGGAAAAGTGACATCCCATTTCCTTTTGTTATTTCTCTTCTTTTGACATTTCCTTAATGCTTCATTCTCTGGTTCATCGGTTCTCTTCAACTCAGGTGGTCCAGCTAACTTAAAGTCTAAGGAAATTCTTAGAGTATTGGGTTTAGCTTGTGGGGGATTCTCGGAACTCCCCTGTAAAGCTCCTAAGAAAATGTTTACCAACTGTTGGGTTGGGTTTGTCTCTAATTGTTCCATGTCGATCTCTGCTTGTGATCTTCCTTGTGAACAAGCCATTTATCTAAAGATAACAAATAACGAAGTATAAATACGAGTAAAATAAACGATTTGGTTTAAACAAACAAAAATTATATTTCACTTTAATATGTTATATACTTGACTAGTGTTTATATAATATCACTAGCTTACTTAAAGAAACATATTGGGAATTCCATAACTTTATAGGTTACAGTTCATCATATAGTTGCTGCTATATATGTTACATATCCATTTATTACAGTCAGAAAGTTAGGATTTACTACTATTCCTTAACTTATACAAAAGTTTTGAACATACACACCATACATATGTATCTTCATTTTCTTTCATAAGATATTATTATATCTTTCCTATTATTCTTACTATTAAGAAGATTTCAAAATTTTAATCTTCATCTTATATATTTATTGCCTTCTTATTAGAACAATACCTATAACATCCATTAATTTTTAGATTGGGAAATGAGAGGAAATATGGAACTCTAGCCCATACCTTTTTGCCTTTTTCTATATACACTTGTATGTGACTTCCCATAGTTCTTACTCTCCTCTATTCTCTTTTTAAAGTTTCTTGGAACACTGCTGTAATATCCCGAATTTTATGAAATAAAAGTACTCAATTTTTCTATTTAGTAAATGGTTAAATTGATAAAAGTTTAAAGTTAAGGGTGATATATGTATATTTTTGAAAATAAGCAAGTGGTTATAAAATATGTATTGTTGTTGGAGAATATTCGTTTGGTCGTGGAATATTCTTGTTGTCGGGGAATATTCGTACGATGGCGCAGCCATTTGTGGGCCCTATAACGAAAAACTGTCGGATGAAGAAAATGACAAGAATAAGTTTTCTATAAATAAACGGCGTACCGGTTACCGTTAATACTGTTGAAATACCCGATGGTTAAAAATGAAGTAATACGCGTCGTTGCACAGTAGCACACAATATTGTATAATATTTTATATTATTGTTGTTTCAATAATTGTCAGTGCACAATATTTTACTTTATCAAATAAATAATTTATAGTATTTGAATAATATTATTAGATAGCATTATTGGCAATGTCTAAGGAACTTATGTTTAGGAGGGGTTATTTAATTTTGCGTCAGTTAGGAGAAATCCTTATCGGAAGGCCTCCTCTTTTCTGAGAACGACATGGTTGTCAATATTGTGGTTCTATAATATAATTTGTGAATAATTAATTATTGATAAAAATGATAAGGAATTTATTTTATGTGGATATAAATGAAGGAATTAATGCTGAGGTGTTTTATCAGTATTTTATCGGAATAGAGGTGTGGAAAATCATCCGTATGTGAATTTCAGTTATTTTTTGTTTGGAATTTGGAAAAATTTTCTTCTACAAAGTTGTAGAGAATTAAATTTCCTATGCAACGAACATAAGATTTGTATTTTTGATAAAAGGGTTATTTATTATAAATTATTGAAGTTCCTGAATATTGGGTCTGAATTTTTTTTGTTAAAATAATGATTAAAACATGTTTTGAATTTATGGTGGGCCCCACTTGTGTGGAATGCTAAAAATTTTGAGAATTTCTATGTTTTCAACTGGAGGAAAAAATAATAATAATATTTTATTAAATTTTCTGCTTTGGTGTTCTAAGCATTTTTTTAAAAATAGGGTGCTTAGTTAGAATTGAAAATCACACCAAAATCAGAAGTTTCTGTCTCTATAATATCAAGCGTATTTTTGTGAGTATTTAGATAATTTGAGTGTTACTATTCAGCGCAAGTTTTCTTCAGTTGTATATTCGACATTTCAGTCAGAAGTACTATTCTTTTGGAGGTAAGTGATGGTAAAGGGATGTTACTTTTATCGTAAATGATGTTATTTCTTTCAATATCTTTTTACCGGAATATTAGTATATTTTTTCTTATGAAATTTTTATCTTTTTATGCCGGGATTACTATTTGCGGGGCACTATACACGAGATACTATGCACGGGGTTACTATGCACGTGTTACTATTCACGGGGTACTATTTACGACAAAATTGGTTTATTTTTCTAACCAAGTTATCGTTGATTTATGAATATTACTCTTGAAATTAGATCCATGTTTTGATCATATTATTTTTATTATCATATATAACATTTTTATAATACTGGTGATGAAATGTCTCTTTGACTTAAGTGTAAAGATGGGTAGATTATTGGTATGACCATGACTATGGGTTCTCTTTGGCCAGTAGTGTGAAGATGAATTGTTGACTGGTAAGTTCATGACCATTGAATTTATAATTGAATATCTTTAGCTTAAGTGCAAAGGTGAATTGATCAACACGGTTATAATTATTATTTATATAAATTCTGAAATGATTATATATTTCTTTGAGATATTAATATCTTTGGCATGTAGTGCAAAGATGAACTATTGATGAATATCTTTGGCATGTAGTGCAAAGATGAGCTATTTATTTATGAATATCTTTGGCATGTAATGCAAAGATGAGCTGTTGATTTATAAATATCTTTGGCCCGTAGTGCAAAGATGAATTGATTAGCATGATTATGAATATGAACTGTGATTTGGTATAACCGTGATCTTTGATGTTTCAGGTAAAGACAAGTGATGAAAGTTATCTTCGTCCTGGGTGCGAAGAGGAATTTAGCAACACAATTATGATTATAAATTATTCACATGATTGTGGACAAAAATTGTTGATTGATGTTACAGGGATACAATATTGTTGATGGAATTTTCATGGAGAAAAAAATAGACATTTTGGTCTATATGACTCTTCTAATAGATTGTTCGTTGCGCTGCAACTATGGTTAAAAAGTTTTGTCATCCACCATATGTTTAAATCTATGATTTATTGCTGACGAATGCTATTGATAATTTAATTATATTTAGTCATGATATTCTTTACTTGGATATTTATGCTCACCCTTTTGCTTCACAATTCCTTTCAGGTAACAAAAGTGTAGCTGGGTCGAGCGGGAATAACAAGGGAATAGAGTAGTGGTCGTTGCTCTTAAGTTTCTCAATACATTATAAGGCAGTATGACAAAATATAATTGTATTGAGAACTTTAAATGTGTTTGTCGTATTGTATAAGCCATTTAACAGTTGATTTTGGTGACCCATATAGGGTAAGGTGTTGTCCAAGGTTGAAGCACCATGGGAGTTACATTTTGGTATCAGTGGTATTTGTATTAAAACTCACAGTTTAACTGTGGTCGTATTTTGTACGATGATTTAAAAGTTAGAATTTGAAGATTTGTATTTGGATTTTTGTTGAGTGTATTTCGTGGCGACCCAGAATGGGTTGGGTGGATTGGACCTATTTTGGGGGCGTTACATTTTGGTATCAGAGCTTAGAAATATAGTCATTGGCGGAGATCTGAGTCTAGAACAATGAGGGGAGAGACGAGTAATATACTTTGCTAGTGTATGACTTACCTAAGCTGAATTTTCTTACTTAATAAATTGACATTTGTTATATGTCAATTAACCTTTATTTTGAAGCGGTATTCTAGGATGAGCAATGGAGGAATCATGATACAGAAGAAATGACCGGGAAGATATAATCTAAAATGAAAGCAATGTATTTTCACCTCTTCAAAATATCAGGTACGTAAATTTCGGGGACGATATTTCATAAGGTGGGGAGATTGTAATACCCCAAATTGTATGAAATAAAAATATTCAATTTTTCTATTTGGTAAATGGTTAAATTGATAAAAATTTAAAGTTAAGGGTGATATATGTTAATTTTTCAAAATAAGCAAGTGGTTATAAAATATTTATTGTTATCGGAGAATATTCGTTTGGTCGTGGAATATTTTTGTTGTCGGGAAATATTCATACAATGGCGCAGCCATTTGTGGGCCCAATAACGAAAAACTATCAGATGAAGAAAACGACAAGAATACGTTTTCTATAAATAAATGGCATAACGGTTACCGTTAACACTGTTGAAATACCCGGTAGTTAAAAATGAAGTAATACGCGTCGTTGCACAGTAGCACACGTTATTGCACAGTATTTTATATTATTGTTGTTTCAATAATATTCACTGCACAATATTTTACTTTATCAAATAAATAATTTATATTATTTGAATAATATTATTAGATAACATTATTGACAATGTCTAAGGAAGTTCTGTTTAGGAGGGGTTATTTATAGTTAGGAGAAATCCTTATCAGAAGACCCCCTCTTTCCTGAGAACGACCTGGTTGTCAATATTGTGGTTCTATAATATTAATTGTGAATAATTAATTATTGATAAAAAATGATAAGAAAATATTTATTTTATGTGGATATAAATGAAGGAATTAATGCTGAGGTGTTTTATCAGTATTTTGTCGGAATGGAGGTGTGCAAAATCATCCGTATGTGGATTTTCTGTTTGGAATTTGGAAAAACTTTTGTTGCCTCCTTTTTAGTTATAACAAAAGGACTCTAGCTCATGCAAGCATACATGGGTCAACAAGTAATACAGAGTAAGTAAAGTATCGATCCACGGAGAAAGGTTTCAAAATTAAATTATTACGCATCAACCATATAACTATTTTTATATGCTTAAACGAATGTTATAATTTTTTTTATAATTAATCTAACTCAAATAATGACCACAAGAGAAATAATAGAATACTAAATCAAATTTGGAAATAATGGGATTCTAACTTCAATTCATATTTCATCTAAATAATACCCTCATGCAAGATCATTCATGTATCATGAAAAATTAGCCAAGAGCACAAAACTAGACATAACCATTTTTCAATGCATTATGACCTGCTTACATGACTTCCACATGCAATAGAAATCATGTAATCATCAATAAAACCAACATCACTATATTTCTATGTGATATTGCAATAATACTGATTTGAAGCATAAGCTCTTATATCACTACACACAGTGAAAAGGTATATTTCTTTCTGGTTCATGAAATATGAAACTAAACATTTCAGCTTCATAGACGCATGCTATTATGATTACAACCATGCTCAAATGTCATTTTTCAATTTCATATAAGCATATAACATGAATGGAGATCAAACATTCATGCAATCCAATCAATCATAGTAGAAATTCCGCTGATAAACGAACAATCAAGCATTCAGGCCATTAATGTTAGATTACATATCAATATCCGTTAGAATCCCATAATGGAGTTTAGTTCATAGCTGAACCGAAAGCCATTATGGGATTAAAGCAACATATGGAAAATAAATAATTGAGAGAAGAAAGAATCGATCAAACCCAATTGCTGATTATATTCCAGAAGTTCTGTTCTAATCATCAATAATCTCCTGCAACATAAATAAAAGTAGTTCATAATCAATGAATGAATTCTCAAGAAGAAATATAAAATATTTAGTTTATGCTTGAATCCTTGTTGGAATTCGTTCAAGGACTAGAACCCTAATTATTCTCTGATAAAAATTGATAATAATACTCATAAAAGACGTCCACTTCTCCCTGATACCAATCAGGATCATTTTCAAATCAATTACATTCAAATTTCAAATTCAAAAATCAAAACTCAGTAACAGCAGCATATATCGCGCGCGGCCGCGCGTGATGTCTTTGTAAATTTGGTGCGGGCACACGACTCTTGAGCGGGCGCACCGTGAAGCTGCGCGGGTGCACCTGCGCGACTCTGCTGCTATTGCTTTCTACTACTCATGCTTGTTGATTTCCTTTCGCACTAACTCATCTTTGTCATCACATTCCTTTTGCCACGCCTTTGTTAGGTCCATCAAAGCCACGTCATGCCATTTCCTGCATTTCCATACCATAGAAGTTCTACTCAAGTAATGCAAAATAAACACAAAATGCAATTAAAAACATACTAAAATCCACTTGAGATGAGCATAATTCTTGTGAATTGATAAAGAATAAGTAGGTATAAAACCTACTTATCAACTTTCTTCTACAAATTTGTAGAGAATTAAATTTCCTATGGAATGAACATAAGATTTGTTTTTTTTTTGATAAAAGGGCTATTTATTATAAATTATTGAAGTTCCTGAAAATTGGGTCTGAATTGTTTTTGTTACAAAAAAATAATTAAAACTTGTTTTGAATTTATGGTGGGCCCCACTTATGTGGAATGCTGAAAATTTTGAGAATTTCTAAGTTTTCAACTGTTGGAAAAAATAATAATATTATTTTATTAAATTTTCTACTTTGGTGTTCTAAGCATTTGCTTATAAATAGGGTGCTTAGTTAGAATTGAAAATCACACCAGAATCAGAAGTTTCTCTCTCTATAATATCGAGCGTATTTTTGTAAGTATTTAGATAATTTGAGTGTTACTATTCAGCGCAAGTTTTCTTCAGTTGTATATTCGATATTTCAGTCAGAAGTACTGTTCTTTTGGAGGTAAGGGATGGTAAGGGATATTACTTTTTTCGTAAATGATGTCATTTCTTTCAATATCTTTTTACCGGAATATTAGTATAATTTTTCTTATGAAATTTTTACCTTTTCATGTCGGGGTTACTATTCATAGGGCACTATGCACGAGGTACTATGCACGAGTTACTATTCACGGGATACTATTCACGACAAAATTGGTTTCTTTTTCTAACCAAGTTATCGTTGATTTATGAATATTACTCTTGAAATTAGATCCATGTTTTGATCATACTGTTTTTATTATCTTATATAATATTTTTATAATACTAGTAATGAAATGTCTCTTTGACTTAAGTGTACAGATGGGTAGATTATTGGTATGACCATGACTATGGGTTCTCTTTGGCCAGTAGTGCAAAGATGAATTGTTGACTGTAATGTTTATAACCATTGAATTTACAATTGAATACCTTTAGCTTAAGTGCAGAGGTGAATTGATTAACACGGTTATAATTATTGTTTATATAAATTCTGAAATGATTATATATTTCTTTGAGATATTAATATCTTTGGCCTGTAGTGCAAAGGTAAACTACTGATGAATATCTTTGGCCCGCAGTGCAAAGATGAGCTGTTGATTTATGAATATCTTTGGCATGTAATGCAAATATGAGCTGTTGATTTATGAATATCTTTGGCTCGTAGTGCAAAGATGAATTGATTAGCATAATTATGAACATGAAGTGTGATTTGGTATAACCATGATCTTTGGTGTTTCAGTTAAAGACATGTGATGAAAGTTATCTTCGTCCTGGGTGCGAAGAGGAATTTAGCAACATAATTATGATTATGAATTATTCACATGATTGTGGACAGGAATTGTTGATTGATGTTATAGGGATAAAATATTGTTGATGAACTTTTAACATGAAGAAGAAATTATACATTTTTGTCTATTTGACTCTTCTAATGGATTCTTAGTTCCGCTGCAACTATAGTTGAAAAGTTTTATCATCCACCATATGTTTAAATCTCTGATTTATTACTGATGAATGCTATTGATAATTTGATTATCTTTAGTCATGATATTATTTACTGGGCTATTTGTGCTCACCATTTTGCTTCACAATTCCTTTCAGGTAACAAGAGTGTACACGGGTTGAGCGAGGATAATAAGGGAATAGAGTAGTGGTCGTTGACTGTTAAGTTTCTCAATACATTATAAGGCAACATGACAATAGATAATTGTATTGAGAACTTTAAATGTGTTTATCGTATTGCATACGCCATTTAACAATTGATTTTGGTGACCCAAATAGGGTAAGGTGTTGTCCAAGGTTGAAGCACCATAAGAGTTACATTTTGGTATCAGTGGTATTTGTATTAAAACTCACAGTTTAACTGTGGTCGTATTTTGTACGACGATTTAAAAGTTAGAATTTGAATATTTGTATTTGAATTTTTGTTGAGTGTATTTCGTGGCGACCCAGAATAGGTTGGGTGGATTGGACCTATTTTGGGGGCGTTACAACTGCCATTCCATTTGCTGTCTCCCTTATTACTATGAGTTTTACGTTGCTTTTAAATCTCATTTCCTCAACCTGCTTCTTAACCTATCATGCTTTTCTTTCCTTTCTCTTGAAGTAACTTCTACACCACATATTAACCCTCTTGTTATCCTCAATTCCTCTTAGATAAACACCCTATTTATCCAAAGTCTATACTGTAGACACTCAATTTTTTACATTTCTGTTACTAACCCTGCAGGAGGGCAAGAGCAACTTTTCACACCCCGGTGACAACACCGAGAAATCATCAAATCAATCTCCCCAGAGACAGCCCTGGGAATCATCAAATCCACTTCAGTGACAACCCTAAAGACAACAAAAGTCAATAGCAGTCCAACCCTGAAGATAACCACGAGAAAGATAGTTGCAACAATGTCAAGCCAGGAACCAACCTGGAAGTGCAAAAGGGTAATTTTTCCAACTCAACATCAAATAAAGTAAAATTACCATGAAGAGTGTCTTGCAGAACCATAACAGCAATCCCGAGTGAAAATAGCGCAAAACAGCTTAACAGACTGACTGCGAAGACTTAAAGATCTGGTCATGGAACCATCTTCCCAAACTCGAAAAAGGTCAAACCCCATATCATTGTGTAACTCTCAGAAAGGGCTTTCCAGAAAGGTATAGCACGCCTCCATCGAATTCTCGAATTGAAAGTTATGAAGGTTCAAGTTGTGATGCCCCCAGAGTCAACCAAACCCATTCTGAGTCGCCAAATACATGGTACAGAATCCAAATACAATCTTTTATAACATAAGGTAGTGAAAAATACGATCAGACAGTGTGAGTGTCAATACAAACATCTAGAAAATTTTATCATTCAAACTAAGTTCTCATTACAATTATTATCACACTATTTTATAAAAATAGTGAGGACTACTATTGCTCATATCTCTGCCCATCACTCTGTTTCCCGACTAGTCCCCGCAACATTATCATTTCCTGAAGAGGACAATAGATGAAAAGGGTGAGCTCAACTAGCCCGGTAAATAATATTATGACTAAGATAATAAAAAATAATTTATCGTTAGTCTTCAACAGATCAGATAAAATATTATGGACAACAAGTTATAGATCAACAACTGCAGCGGAAATAACAATATATCAGAAGAGTAAAGTAGAAAATAATGTCTACTATCTTCTATGATTTGAAAGTCCATCATTAATATTTTATTCATGTAACATCAATATATTTATCAAATCAAAAATTCATCTTTGCACTACGACCAAAGATATTCATTTATATCACCAGTTGGTCATGTTCATCTCAACTCCTGTCATCTTTTCACTACAAGCCAAAGATATTCATCAAGTAATCGTTTATCTTTGCACTACAGGCCAGAGATATTCATCAAATAATCATCCATCTTTGCACTACAGGCCAAAGATATTCTTTCGTATCACCATTTAAAACTGAAGATAATGAAAATATTTTAAAGAACGAATCCCGTGAGATAAAGGGCAAAGCTAAGGATTCGTATTTTTAGTTTATCCAAGTTCAAAAATACTTCATAATAATCATTTATGGAGCGAAATTTAAGAATAAATTTCAAAACTTGGATCCAATCGAAGATAGGAACCATAATAGCCAACTTGGACAAAGAAAAGAATTTTAAATTTTCCAGTGAATAGTGTCGTATACGTGAATCGTACCGTATACGTGCATAGTAACCCTGACGAAAAAAAATAAGAATTTTATAATAAAATCCATGTCAATATTTTGGTATAATGATATTAAAAGAAATAACATCATTCTAAAAAAAATAACATACCTTACCTCAAAAGAACAGTACTTCTTGACTAGAATATCAGATATATAACTGAAAGAAACTTGCGCTGAATAGTAACACTCAAAGTATTTAAATACTCACAAAAATATACTCGATATTATAAAGAGAGAAACTTCTGATCTGGTGTGATTTTCAAATTCTAATTCAGCACCCTATTTTTAAGAAAATGCTTAGAACGCCAAAGCAGAAAATTTAATAAAAGTAATAATATTTATTAAATTTTTCACGCCCACCTCTTGAAATCTAAATTCAGCACATTTACAACACATGTGGGGCCCACCCCACTTACAAAAATTGTTTTTTTGTAAAAAAAATATTTTTAACCCCAAAAATCACTTGCAACCCAATATTCTGGAACTTCAATATTTTATGAAAAATAGCCTTTTTATCAAAAAAAATTCAAATCTTATGTCTTTTTCATAGGAAATTTAATTCTCTACAACTTTCCAGAATAAAGTTTTTCGAAATTCCAAACAGAAAATGTTTGAAATCCACAAACGAATGATTTTCCACACCAAAATAATGATAAAAATACCTCAGCATTATTTCCTTCTATTATATCCACAAAATAAATATTTCCTTATCATATAAATTAATAATTAATTATTCACAAATAATATTACAGAAGTATAATATTGACAACCAAGTCGTTCCCATGAAAGAGGGGGCTTTCCGATAAGGATTTCTCCTTACTGGTGCGGAATTAGATTAACCTAACCCCTTTTCTCGACAGAGCTTCCTTAGACATTGCCAATAATGTTATCTAATAATATTATTCAAATAATATGAATTATTAATTTGATAATTTGAAATATTGTAAAATGACGAGTATTGAATCAATAAAATATTATACAATTATCAATGTAGCAATCAATAATACAGTAATTACTGTAACAATAATTGAGTAATTACCTTCTTACGTATAAACCAATAATTTTAATTATTATGCAATACCGTGTGCTACTGTGCAACACCTCATATTACTGTATTTTAATCACCAGTATTTCAACAGTTTTAACGGTAAGAACTACGCCGTTATTCTTAGAAAACTCATTCGTGTCGTTTTCTTCATCCGACAGTTTTTCGTTATGGGGCCCACAAATGGCTGCGCCGTCGTACGAATATTCCCCGACAACAAGAATATTCCACGACCGAACGAATATTCCTCAACAACAATGAATATTTTATAACCACTTGCTTATTCAAAAAAATATTTGCGCAATTTACCCATAACTTACCACATTAATAAAATTAACCCCTTACTATTCAAAACAAAAAAAATTGATGCACGTACCTAGTATGTTGAAGAGGTGAGGATACGTCGCTTTCATTTTTGATTCTAACTCCCAGGTCGTTTCCTCAATAGAATGGTTCCTCCATAAAACTTCGACTTGTGGTATAACCTTTGTGTGTAGGACATACTCCTTCCTATCCAAGATCTTGACATGTACCTCCTCATCCGTTAAATCTTCGACTATCTCTTCCAGTTCTTACTCAATAATGTGGTTTGGGTCTTTCACGTATTTACGTAGCACATATATGTGAAAAATGTTATAAATATAAGATATGCTTGGACGTAAAGCAAGTCTATAAGCTACAGTTCATACTCAGTCAAGGATTTCAAATGGACCAATGAATCGTAAATCGGTGCCCATAGCTTTCTGCAAGCTGACCCTTTGGCACTTGATGCTCCACCTTGATACGTTTACATGTTAAACACCTCGAGATAAAACTCCGTGATCTCTCTATTCATATTGCTCCACCAAAATGTATGTTGACGATCACAATACATTTTGGTACTTCCAGGATGGATTGCGAACGGTGTATTGTGTGTTTCAATCATGATTCTATACTTCAATTCACAGTCGTTAGGAATGCATAATCTGGATTTGACTCGAAGCATTCCCTCTTCATCGATTCTTATTTCTGGAATAACATCTTCTTGCACCTTCTGCTTCATATTCGTCAGCTCCGGATCTATAAATTGAGCAGCTTTAACTTTATCAATCAAAGTTGGTTCTACGCGTATACTTGACATCATCGCATGGGTCTCCAGAGTCGTTAACTCTATCTCCATCTTTTGTACGTCATGGTGTCGTGTTGACAATATCGCACTTGTACCCGCATACGATCTCCTACTCAACGCGTCAGCTACCACGTTCTCTTTTTCTAGGATGATATTAAATGGTATGATTGTAATATTTCAAAAGCTCCAACCAACGTCGTTTTCGCATATTGAGTTCTTTTTGGAAAAATATTTGAGGCTTTTGGAGTATATTAGGATATTATCAATCATAACAAACACGAATTGATCCAAATATTTGATACCAACTGTGACTCATGTCCCAACCTTTGACAACACCTCACAATTGGTTGAACAGGTCATCAATACAAGATAACAGATACCTATTGTTGATGGTGATATGGTTCAACTCCTGATAGTCAATACAACGTTGTATACTACCGTCTTTTTTCTTTACAAATAAAACATGAGCACCCCAAGGATATATACTAAGACGTATAAAGCCGATGTCTAACAACTCCTGCAGTTGGATTTAACTCCTGAAGTTTAATAGGAGTAATTCTATATGGGGTTTTAGAAATTGGTTTTATATCGGGCTCAATGTCAATAAAGAATTCAAATTCACGTCTAGGGGTAGACCGGGAAGTTCTTCAGGAAATACATCGGGAAACTCATTAACAATCGAAATATCATTCAAATATGATGTATTCTGATTTAAATTAGTGACATGGCTAAGAAAGCTTGACATCCGTTTTTCAATAAACGAATTGTTTTATGTCTTGAAATGATATTGATTGATTTTAGTGGTCTGGTTGTTTGAATGAAAGATAACAACCTTACAAAACCATCAATTTTGGCATGATGAGTGGTTAACCAATTGATTCAAAAAATCACATCAAATGCAATAATTTCCAAAGATATAAGATCAATAGGAAGTGTGAGGGTACCAATTTGAATCAACCAAGATTTGTAAACTATAGATATAGCGAAGGTTTCCCCCAACCGAGTTTCAACAGATAAGTCAAAGTCTTATTTCTCAGAATTTAAGTTCAAAACGTTGAGCACAAGTAGGTGCAATAACAGAATGGGTAGAACCGGTATTTAATAAGGTATAAACTTCGTAAAAATATATGATTAACTAAACCGTGATAACTTCGTTCAGTTCCTCGCTTTTTGGGAAGTTACGAAAATCGCTCTCACTTGAACCACCAATTTTGACCTGTCAGAGACAGCCTTTGGTGTCATCATTACCGCTAGAATTGATTTTTGCTATAGGGCATATTCCATCCTCAACTGCTTCGTCGTACTCCTGTTTCATGATCTGAATCATTAATCTTCGATCCATATCGAATTGGGGTTGACCGCAATGTACAGGGTAATTCAAAACTCGATGTTGGGTTCTCCCAATTGCTGTCCAAAAAGAGAAATACATATCATCTATTTTAGTCTTCTTGAATCGGACTTCTCTTTCCACAATATCAACGCGTCATGTGGCTTTTACCCATACATCCTTCATTCTCACTCGTTCAGCTGTTTCTTCTTTCAGCTGATCCTTGACATTTGAATTCTCAGATTCTAGCTTTATCATCTTATACTATGCCAAAGAGTGCTTCTATTCAAGCATCACATATCAGGTAACACAAGCTTGAATCGTTGCATCCTTTTGCCCCACGACCGTCTGCCATTCTTCAGTCTGCTCTTCTAACTCATGAATACGATTTTGCAATTCTACATTTCGATCATAATGTTCTCCTAATAATGCTCCTCAGGTTCCTCTTCTTCCTCACCATCAGCTGCTACCTCTGCGACTAGCTCGGGTGCAACTATTAATTCTTCATTCACCACATGGATATCTCTAATTTCTTCTTCACCTGACATCACATTATCCTGGTTGGTGATTAGAGGTGTCTCCACAGTCTCATTCATTCCATTGTTAACATTTTCAGCTGCCATTCTCAAATACTGCAATAAAACAACGGTTAATTAAATAATTAACATAACACATATTAACCTAATGTTCTGACCGACAAATTAAATACCAAATAAGCTTAGGTAGGACACACTAGCGAAGATTTTACTCGTTTCTCCCCTCCTAGTTCTATTCTCAGATCTCCGCCAAAGATCATATCCCTAAGCTCTGATACTACCTGTGACGCCCCCAGAATAGGTCCAATCAACCCAACCCATTCTGAGTCACCAAATACATGGTACAGAATCTAAATACAATCTTTTATAACACATGGTAGTGAAAAATACGATCAGATACTGTGAGTGTCAATACAAACATCTAGAAAATGTAATCTTTCAAACTAAGCCCTCATTACAATTATTATCGCACTATTTTATAAAAATAGTGAGGACTACTACTACTCATATCCCTACCCATCACTCTGCCCCTCGACTAGTCCCCACAACTTTCTCATTTCCTGAAGAGGACAATAGATGAAAAGGGTGAGCTCAACTAGCCCAGTAAAGAATATTATGACTAAGATATTGAAATATAATTTATCGTTAGTCTTCAACAGATCAGATAAAATATTATGGACAACAAGTTTTAGATCAACAACTGCAGCGAAAATAACAATATATCAGAAGAGTAAAGTAGAAAATAATGTATACTATCTTCTACGATTTGAAAGTTCATCATTAATATTTTATCCATGTAACATCAATATATTTATCAAATCAAAAATTCATCTTTGCACTACGGCCAAAGATATTCATTTATATCACCAGTTGGTCATTTTCATCTCAACACCTGTCATCTTTGCACTACAGGCCAAAGATATTCATCAAGTAATCGTTTATCTTTGCACTACAGACCAAAGATATTCATCAAATAATCATCCATCTTTGTACTACAGGCCAAAGATATTCTTTCGTATCACCATAAAAATACTTCATAATAATCATTTATGGATCGAAATTTAAGAATAAAGTTCAAAACTTGGATCCAATCAAAGATAGGAACCTTAATAGCCAACTTGGACAAATAAAAGAATTTTACATTTTTCGGTGAATAGTGTCGTATACGTGAATAGTAATCCCAACGGAAAAAAATAAGAATTTTATAATAAAATTCATGTCAATATTTCGTTATAATGATATTAAAAGAAATAATATCTTTCTAAAAAAAATATTTCTTACCTCAAAATAACAGTACTTCTTGACTGGAATATCGGATATATAACTGAAAGAAACTTGCGCTGAATAGTAACACTCAAAGTATTTAAATACTCACAAAAATACGCTCGATATTATAGAAAGAGAAACTTCTGATCTGGTGTGATTTTTAAATTCTAATTCTATTTATAGGAAAAAGCTTAGAACGCCAAAGCAGAAAATTTAATAAAATAATAATATTTATTAAATTTTTCACACCCACCTCTTGAAATATGAATTTAGCACATTTAGACACATGTGGGGCCCACCCACTTGCAAAAAATGGTTTTTTGTAAAAAAAATATTTTTAACCCCAAAAATCACTTCCGACCCAATATTTTTGAACTTCAATAATTCATGAAAAATAGCCCTTTTATCAGAAAAATTCAAATCTCATGTCATTCCCATAGGAGATTTAATTCTCTACAACTTTGCAGAAGAAAGTTTTTCAAAATTCCAAACAAAAAATGTCCGAAATCTACAAACGGATGATTTTCCACACCAAAATACTGATAAAAACACCTCAGCATTATTTCATTATCTAATATCCATAAAATAAATATTTACTTATCATATAAATCAATAATTAATTATTCACAAATAATATTAAAGAAGTACAATATTGATAACCAGGTCGTTCCCAAGAAAGAAGGGGTTTTCCGAGAAGGATTTCTCCTTACTGGCGCGTAATTAGATTAACCTAACCCCTATCCTCGACAGAGCTTCCTTAGACAGTGCCAATAATGCTATCTACTAATATTATTCAAATAATTTGAATTAATAATTTGATAATTTAAAATATTATGAAATGACAATTATTGAATCAATAAAATATTATGCAATTATCAATGTAGCAATCAATAATACAATAATTACGGTAATAATAATTGAGTAAGTGTCTTCTTACGTAAGAACCAATAATTTGAATTACTGTGCAATACCGTGTGCTACTGTGCAACACCGCGTATTACTGTATTTTAACCACCGGGTATTTCAACAGTTCTAACGGTAACAACAACGTCGTTATTCTTAGAAAGCTCATTCGTGTCGTTTTCTTTATCCGACAGTTTTTCGTTGTGGGGCCCACAAATAGCTGTGCCGTCGTACGAATATTCCTCGACAACAAGAATATTCCACGACTGAACTAATATTCCCCAAAAACAATGAATAATTTATAACCACTTGCTTATTTTAAAAAATATTTGTGCAATTTATCCATAACTGACCACATTAATCAAATTAACCCCTTACTATTCAAAACAAAAAAAATTAAATCTTTATTCATAAAATTTGGGGTCTTACACAAGTAGACAGTGCGTTGGTTAGAGTGCATATACTTCGAGATAGCGAGGCCCACTAGGCCCAACCATGGGTACACCCACGTCCATCGACTCCCCCCTTAGCTTATAGAAGAAGAGAGAGAAGAAGAAAGGGACTCGGAAAGAGAGATAGGCATTAGGAAGGTCAAATGGAGGCTCATACGTACTCCGATTCTTGTAAAATCTCTTTGTAAACGTTCATACACATATATACTACAACATATCAAATTTTAATCGATGGGAAATGAGTATTGAAGCATTAAAAGTCTTTTAATAGCTGTTTTTGCTATATATTGTAGGATTTCTTCAGATCTACCATCTTCGCTTACTATAATACGTATATAAACGATATATATACTTTTTTAACGGTCAATATTCATCAGATCTTAGTTTTTCACCATTCATTTCTTGTAAATAGTCAATATTTGAGCTATATTGACTAGATCTGTACTGGATCTAGACAGATCTAGCTTTTAATCGGTTCAAAAGTTATAAAACTTGAACTTGGAAGCTAGAATGACTAAGATTTGTACACATTTAGTTTTAATAAATATTTAGCAACCATGTGACCCTAGATTTGTATCTAGCAGAAAATGGAAGCTATAAGCTACGCGTGTACGAAGATTTGACAGATGAATCTTTCGTTTATAGACGTCTAGTATAGTTTTACGTTTTATTGCAATATATTCCTTATGCAGTTTGTTTATTTGATTTCATGTGAGCCTAGAAGCTACAAGATCTACGATTCAACTCAAGGATCAAAACCCGATTCCCTTGATGGACCTGGTTGCGTTGTACAGTCAGCTTGTAAGTTCTGTAATTGTAAATATAGGACCTTAAAACGGTTATCTGGATATAAGGTCCCCGTAATAATGGAAATCTTATGTGTGGTGTCCAGGCACACTTTGATGGCTTTCGTGCCCATAAGGAGCCCGACACTATATATATATATATATATATATATATATATATATATATATATATATATTATATATATATATATATTTATTATTATTATATTGAGGATGCTTCGTATCCCGAGAATAAAATCAAATAAAGCTGAATATTGAATAAAATGAAAGTATCAAAGGGCTTCAATTCCTATGCGAGTGAAAGGGTTTGAAATTGATTTTCAAAACATCATTTTCATATTTTTTTTCTTCTAAAAATGGACTTTTCAATAAATCAAACCCTTCGTATATAGGTTCAACGAAGCACATCACTACTTTCAAATAAAGCACTTAGGCCTAATTAACTGCAAAGCGCGCACACACACATACACAAAGATTATGGAATGAAAAGTGTGGTAACCGTGTTTCACGGAAGTCGGGGGGTGCCTAACACCTCCCCCCGCTTAATGAAGCCCCCAAACTCTATGAAATCTCGGTTTCCAAGAACAATTACATAGAGTCCAGTAATTGGGCCTTATTGCAAAACCTTCTAAAACTCGGTTGAGTTGGTACAACGATTTCACTCATACCAACTGGCGACTCTATCTAATTTGGACCAATAAAATCAAACTTTTCAAATCGTCTACATTATATGTTGGCCTTTTCCTGAAACTTGACCCTTAAGAACAAACAAAACCAAATAGAAAACATAAAGGGTAGAAACACTTCAGAAATTTTTTTCGACGTCGACAAGTGGTGACTCTGCTGGGGATAGTAGAGGGCTTAAGCCACTTTTTCAAACTTTTCAATTCCCTTCAATGTGCATGTGTGTGAAATGACATCTTTACATTGAATGAATGTAAATGTTTCTTTTACTACGCTTTATATTAGTGCTTCGCACAATGTCATCATTTGCATGAGGGGAGACGCGATGAATGTATGTTGTGTGTTCCTCCACCAGGAGGCGAATCCGTTGGTCACTGATTACTGGACTCCGGTGACGATTAAGTCCAAGTGAGGCACAAGAAATGTACCACTCAGATTCGCTCTAGTTGAAAGATAGGATTAGCTCCCATTTAGTAGATTGTTATGATCTAGGAACCTCCATGCCGAAAAGCATGTGAGAGTAAACCTAAGATAGGTCAATCTCTGATAATCCAAACGTGAAGAAAAGGCTCTTCATACCTTTCCCTTTCAATTCCATGTCAAATATCAAATGTTGTAAATATCAAATTGGTAATTCTTACAAATTTATGGTAAAATATCAAATCCTTTCATGCTAATCTATCATCAAAACAACTGATCAATGTTTTGTAGGAAAATATTAAGAAACCTCTAAACCTGACATATTGAATAGCTTGCATACTGCTCAGGTTTATTAAGACTAAACTACCTACTTTTATTGTAGGCAACATTGGTCCCACTACCAAATCCAAATCTAAGAAGGCAAAAAGCCTACCCACTAACATGGAAGAAAGTACCCAACAGGGGACATGCGTCGTGTCTTGATAAGAATTCAACGGACTCAGAAATCAGATAGCAGAATTAAAAGTTTTCTTGAAAGAACAGAGCAAAAATATTCAGGGTCAACAAATACCCAATCAAACAGAGTCCTCCGAACAAGGTGGCGGAAAGGGTACCGGAAAGAAAAAGGAAGCTCGGATACCTGAACCTTTAAACAATGAAAAGACCAACAAAACCCCTGAAATCATCAATCTCAAAGAAGATTGAGAGACTGGGGATATCCAAAAGAAAGTCCAACAAATGAAAGAAATTATCCGGTCAATCAAAGGGACTGGATCCTATGGAAGTGTCAACTACTCAGACTTTTGCATCTTTCCCGGTGTTCGGTATCCAAAAAATTTCTAGATCCAGGATTTTGGAAAATACAACATATTGGGAGATCTCTATACCAATTTGAAATTATTCATTGGAGAACTCAAATCCTATATAGAGGACGAGAAGCTCATAATGCAGTTATTCCAAAAGAGTCTAATCGGAGAGGCTAGAGCCTGGTATGACCGACTAGACAATTCTAAAATTCACAGTTGGGAAGAGCTAGCTCAAGCCTTCCTAAATTAGTATAGCTTTCAATCACAAATGGCTCTAGACAGGTATCAAATCACCAAAGTTAAAAAGCAGAACACTGAGTCATTTAGAGAATCTGCCCAAAGATGGAGGCGTCTAGCTGCTCAAGTCATCCCATCAATTACAGAGACTGAGATGGTGAAGACATTCATCGACATACAAGAAGCTCCATTCTATGAAAGGGTCCTTACAGGCATAGGAAAACCATTCTAAAAAATGATCAAACATGGAGAAATGGCTGAGATAGGATTGAAGTCTGGAAAGATTAAAGACCTTACTACTTTAGAAGTCCTGGCTGAGCACATTTAGTCTGGAAATTATAGAAGTAATCCTCGGAGAGTTCATAAGAAGAAAGAAGTGGATGTATCTTTGGTACTACCAGGTCAAACTCAAAGTGGCAACAAAAACCTGCATATTCAAAGGAAAAATTATTCATCTTTTTCAACATTTGTGTAACCTGCGAATTCGACGTTCCAAAAAATTGGAGAGGCTAAATGTCAAAGAACATTCACAACCTTAGGGGACTCACTTAAGAATATACTCAAGCTTCTAACAACACAAAAGAAAATTACTAAGCTCCTTCCACTAGCCAATCAAAGTGGGAAGAATTTTGACCAAAGCAAGAAATGTGCTTATCATTCTGGATCTCTTGGCCATGACACCCAATAATGTTGGTCTCTAAAGCACAAGATCCAAGACTTGATATACAGTGGTGAGATCATGGTGATAAAACCAGAGCAGCCACATGTTCAAGGTAACCCTTTACCTCAACACAATGAGGAGGTAGTCAACATGATCAGTATAGGGAATGGAGAAGGTTCCAAGTACCTCAAATATGTAGGGAATTCTCCACTAACAATCAAGGATTGCTTTGACAAATGGAACTATTCAGAATTTTGCTTCCTGATAGAACGAGAAACAAAGTCTATCAAGGATTAGATTGGTCAACCGACAGAACTGATGGTATACCAGCACCAACTGAAGCGACAATTGATAACTCAAGTCAACCAAAAGAGAATAAATCCTCCCATGCCCAAAGTTCTTCCAATTGCAAGGAAGGATCATTATCGGTACTATGAACACGGAACCTATGCATGCAAAGTTATCAGGGAAGAAAGAGCTCGAGCTCATAGAGAGTTTACTTTCAAGAGAAAGTTCACAACTTTTGATACCCCCATGGAGGAAATTCTCTAGATGTTGATCAACGAGGGAAAAGTCACAGAGCTGTTACCTTCAATGGACCCTTGATCAAGGAAGTTAAATCCTTCCAAAATATGTCAATATCATTCCAACACTCCTAGGCAAGTTATAAAAAAATTTTGGGTACTTCGTCACCTAATCCAGAAAATGATTGAAAGCGACGAATTGCTAAAAGTAAGTCTAGAAAATGGCTTTCCTGACGAAGAAGCGATATTTCCTCCTATATCGTAGAGTCTAAAGGAAATTATTGTAGTCATTTCCTGTGAGAAGGACACAACTGTTATACCTCTAATAATTCAAGGAAATGGGAACAAAGGGGGAAAGATTCCTTTGATAGTTGTCGCACCAGAGCCATTGATGTTGCCATTCAGACTGCAGTATCCCTTAATCGGCTTGAAGAGAGTCCCATACAACTATGGGGTGAACGAGGGATCAACATCAAATCAAACGACTACTATATCAAAAGAAAACCCGTTGTATCTGCCTCAGTGAGTGATAAAGCCAGTCACTAACGCCAAGGGTAGACTGTCTGAGCAAAAGATTGAAGAATTCTTCATCAACACGAGGCATACTGAAGCCAAGGTGGTGAAAAGATTAAAAGAGGCATCTCGACAGATATCCATTCTGGATTTGGTCTTATCATCAAAAATCCACCTTAAAATCTTAATAGAAGTGCTGGAAGAAGCACATATGTAACGATTGAGATTTTACGTATTAATATTTATTGAGTTGAATAAATTAATTACGTAATTTGGTGTAGTGATTTGATTGTTATATATTAATTAAATGAATGTGTAATACTTTATTCATTAAATTGATTATATTAATTTTATAGTATAGTTCTAATTTAATTGAGATAATTAAATTAGATGAATTATGTGATGAGTATTACATGAATTATAATTAGCGAGCAATTATAATTATGTGGCAAGTTTATGTGATTAATTGATGTTAGATTTTAAATAATTAAATTAGAATGCTAAAGATTTAATTAATTAAAGTGTAACATTAAAGTATGTGTTAAAATGATTTATGAAAATAAAGAAAAGAACTTTTAAAATTGTTTTAGCCAAACAATGCCCTTACTTTTGTTTTAAAAGGCTTTTGCCAAACAGGGCCCTTGCACTAGCTTAAACCTAATTTACCCAAACCATGCCTAAATTAATAAAATTAGTTTTTAAAACTATCTGTTGTCAAACAAACCTAAAAGGCTTTTGAATTTTGTAACTGCTAATTTAATTAGATTATTAAGTAATAGTTAATACGTATATTATTAATACATCAATTATATATGTATATACTACGTTAAGAAAACTACGCTAGTTTTATTCGACGCTAAGTTTTCCAAGACTAAGAACAAAGAAGAAAGAAGCTCAGAGAAGAGAGGAAGGAATTTCAGAGAAGAAAAGGAAGAGATGAGTTTCTAGAACACAAACTCATCACCTTCTTCTTCAATCATCAAAACAAAAGGGTATCTCTCAATTTCATAGTATTTTTATGTGTATCTATTCTTCATGAAATTTGTTCTCTATTAATTGAATCATGGTGAAAATGATGTAAACATGAAATAGTTTGTATAAATTATATTCTAGCATGCCTATATATTGAATTGTATACCACAGACGAGTTTTAGAATTCAAATTATTGTCAAAGCATGTTTTAGTTGAGAAAATTTTGTTCATATGAGTTTTATATATTCTTGTTGGTTCTAGATTGAGAAATTGAGAATTTGTATATGTTAATATGCCATTTGAGAATTTGTTTTGATGATATCTTCAATATCGAATATAATGCAGGTATTATAATTGGAATTGGTTGAGAAATTTAATTACAGTGACTTGTTTTATGAAAACTATGAGTTTTGGAAAGAAATAGTTTTCTCAAGTTTTTATCAAAATTAAGTGTTTTAATTTTTTAATTTGATGTCTTGGTATGCTAAAAACATGTTAGCAACTTCATACCATGTTTTTGTTATGTTATATGTATCAATTTTTGGTTGTATTGTGAACTCGATGTGGAGAAATAAGTCAATTTGGCTTTTTCTCTGCACTGTTCGCGAGCTGTCTGTGTCTGCTGGAGGCGTTTTTCCCCGGCGGCTTTGCAGGTCTAAGGAGCCCCCCCCCCCCCGACGGGCGGCGTCCCGACGAGTTTCTTTGTACTTGGAGCGCGCCCCAGCGAGTGTGACCGAAAGTAAAGATAAATTATTTTATTATATATTTGAGTAATTATAATTAGATTTAATGTTTAAATTATAATTTAATTAATATGAAATACGTAATTATTATTTGATTTAATTATGTGAGCATGTCTATGTGATGTAATTAATTATGTGATGGTTATTATCAATTTATTAAATTAATAATTAGTCAAGAATGAGTTAACCTAGAAGGGTTAACTAATTATGTGAATTAGTTACGTGTTAACTAATTTAGAATATCATTGTTAAAAATACATGTGTTGGAAGTGTTAGAACGTGGTTGTATTAGTAGCTTGCGCTTGAGGCAAGTGTTCTATCCCTAAACTCGTTAATTATATACAAGTTCTTTAATTTCATATATTCATTGTTTGAGATTGTCCTTTTTATTCCGCAATAGATAAGTACTTAATTTAAGTTCATGATTTAATGTGATCTTGACTTATTGTTCAAGCAAGGTCTATATATTCTTTCTAAATGCTTTAAGTTTAATTCTAAAGCGTATGTTAATTCGTAATTCTTTTATTTATGAATTTTTTTAAGTTATTGAAAGTCGATTCAAGTATTCCTTAGTTGATGAACGTCGAATTCTAAATTACGCTTGCAAGCTTATCCAAACCAAACTTCCTTTGGTGCGGACTTGTATTCAAATACTGAGATGAACAACCCTATTTATTAGGGGAGGTTACTATGCAAAAGTGTAAAATGTTGTGCACATACACGGTACGAAGGGTTGACCCCCCTAAGTAAGAGTTAAGGTCCATAATCTTAATGACTGTTAAAGGTTTAAATAGAAATATTTATAACCTAGGACAAAAGTTCAAGATCTTTCGACCCTCAGATGAATTCTATATTCGAATTATATATATGATCAAAGAATTATTATTCAATTCTTTATCGTTGTGAAGTTATTCAAACCTTTTCAAAGATATTCTTGTATGTCTTATTTAACGTTATATTCCAGCGAGCTATTGTTTGCTCACTCTTGCATTAAATAACCATTGCAGCTAAGGTTGAAAGTAGTGATGCCCCGTCGACGAGTAAAGGCAAAGGGAAGCTAAATAAGTGAAGACTTGTTTAATTATTATTTAATGATTATAATAAGACTGTTTAAGTTATGTTTTTATTTTTCGCATTATATGTTTATGTCAAGGTTAGAGTAAACTCTAGGAATTATTTTGAAAAGTTATAATCCTTTTTATAAGGAAGATTCTAAGTATTTATAAAGGTTTTAATTCATTTTGTAAATTTTATTATTGGGTAGAGGTATGTATATTTATAAAGTGAACACCAAATCATGTGGAAATGAAGTACCCGGATTTGGGAGTGTCACAGGTTGGTATCAAAACAGTAGGTTATGAACCTTAGGTGGGGGGGGAAAACCTTAGGTAGTAGCCTTATAGTAAGATCGAAAAGATAATTGTGATAGGTGAAGATAATAAACTATCTTATGTGCTATGTGTTTGTGTTTAAGTCCTCGAAGAGTGACGACTCGATATCACGTATTAATTAAATTCTAAAATTCTTTTGTCAAGATGACGAACATTGGGGAACCTAGTCAAGCTAGAGAGGATATACCTCAGGTGCCTGGAGAGGAGGAGCCCCGAGACATACATGTTGTCTGGGAGCAGCTGGTTAGGAGAGAGCCATCTCTAGTGATCACCATAACTGGTCGGGAGCGTGAGCTGACACCTATTCCAAGGGAAGAGGATGAGGACGAGTCTGAAGAGGAGGAAGAGGAGGAAGATGATCCCGAAGAGGAATTCCCACCTCACTCTACTAGTGCTAAGATGTACGAGGTAGTCTACGATAGTAACATGGAGCTACATGGTCGAGTCGGAGAGCTCGAAGAAACCATCCAGCAACGTGACGAGACTATCGAGGATATGGTTAGTGAGCTAGGCAACGTACAGTGGAACCTAATCCATGTAGAGAATGATAGAGATGCGACTTAAGCTGAGATAGCAAAGCTAAAGCAAGACATCCAGGATGAGTCGACAAAGCGTGCCAGAGCTGAGGAAACAAGCTGGAGGGCTACTCAACGAGCTAATCGAGCTGAAGGAGAGGATGAAGCAAAGAGGTCTAAGCTTAGGGAAACAGAATATGCTTTTCATACGGGCATAGATAGGGCCCAGGATCGTGTTTTTTATTACCCAGGTCAGTTCTAAGGTTTACCTTGGTATGTGGTGGACCGAAGGATGGTGTTTCAGGTAATGGAGGAAAAATGTAGAGCGGATGTGCAACGTCTTAACATGCCTAGGCAGTAGAGCTTTTAATTATGTGTTGCTTTTTGTATTAAATAATGTAAATCCCATAATTTGAGATAAGAATGGGATGAGTTAATAATGTAATCCTATAACTTTTTCTAGTTCAGGAAAGATGATGTAAATAGCAGAAATGCTATCTAATTGATGTTTTTAAACTACGAGTAATGAATAAAAGAAGGTTATTGATGTGCTATATGTTCTACGTGAACTGGGTTATTTAAAAGTTTAAGTATGAACTTGAGTACTTAAAAATTGAATAAAAAATCTAATAATAATACGTTCTTAACAGAAAATGCCTCATAGAAGAAGACCAACACATCAAAACCCCGAGGGTTCGACGAACAACAACAACAATAATGATGGGATGCATCCCAACTCGTTTAGCAGTTGGTGACCTACTGACAGGAGCGCTTGCAAATCAGCCGCAAGTGCATGGCACGACGTTTAAAGAGTTTAAGGCAGTAGGACCGCCTGAATTCAAGGGATCGATAAACCCTATAGATGCCCATACGTGGGTGATGGAGATGGAGAAGGTCTTCGACGTGGCTAGAGTCGATGAAGACCAGAAGATAACATTCGCGACTTTCATGTTAAAGTCAGATGCTAGTTTCTTGTGGCAGGCCAACAAGACCCGAGAGGGAGAAGGAGTGATACCGTGGGAACCTTTCAAAGAGATATTGTTTGAAATGTACTTCCGTGTGAGCTCGTAGGACCAGATGGAGGTCCAGTTTCTAGAGCTGAAATAGGGAGGGATGACGGTATCTGAGTCTGCCGCGAAATTTAACGAGATGGCCAGGTTTGCTACATACCAGGTCAGTACTGATGCTAGGAAGGCGGGGAGGTTTGAGCGTGGACTGAAGCCCTGGATCTACAGCAAGGTCTCCATGTTCCAACTGAACATGTTTGCAGCTATGCTGGAAAAGGCTATGCTCGCTAAGGGAGGGAGCGACGCGGTGACAAAGTTTAATCAAGATGAGGAGAAGAAGAGTGAGATAGAAACCAAGGCTGGTGGTAGCAGGAATATCAACTAGAAGAGGAAGTGGAACGATGACACCTCTGCTGGAAGTCAGCAAAGAAGCCAGCAGAAGAGGAAGTTTGAAGCATGTGCTACTTGCGGGAAGAATCACACTGGAGTATGCATGAAGGGGAAGCGGGTGTGCTTCAACTATGATCAGGAAGGCCACATTGTGCCAAATTGTGCAAAGCTCGAAGAAGGGAGCTTGCTACACATGTGGATCTAAGGATCACATGGCTCACAGTTGCCTGAAAAAGCTGACGGCAGGGTCAACTGGGAGTATGCGAAGGTCACAGTATGCGAAGGTCAAAGGGAAATCGTAGTGTTCTCGACTGATAGCATCGTAGTATGCAAAGACGTCAAGACACTACGATCTGAATCGTAGAGTACCACGATCCAAATCATAGAACACCATCTGTCTTGTATCAGAAAATGACAAGCCTCGTGATCTGTGCAAAGGGAGATCTTAACATAAGAGGAATGGATCCTAGGCGTTGCAGTACTCACCAGTCCCAAGAATATGAAATATCCTTAGTATGCAACAAAGAAGCGTATTGTAGAAGTCAAGGATAGTACCATGGGTAAGAGGGACAAAACACCTTTTCAGGTGGCAGGTGAGAAAGCAGACTGCAGTGTCAGTGGGCCAGAATGCAGAATTCAGCAGAGGTGAAGAAATGTCTCCATCATAGTTCAGAAAGTTCAGAAGCATTTAAGGCCTCAACGGATGGATCGAATGGTTAGTTTTCAATATCACATATATACAGATCAGACAGATGAGAAGAAGCGAAGCAAGCATAAACATACAATATGTAGAACTCTCTAAGGCTCAACTCTACGATCTGAGATATTGCAAAGCTTGCTCAGCTACTAAGTTCTTTCGAACCAGTGCTTACACAGCAACTGAGTAGCAACCATCAAGAACTCAATAACTATCAACCAACTGAAGAAAAGTACCAAGTCTGCTGGACTTGAAGAGTTCGTAGTGAACCGTAAGAAAGCCAAGTCTGCTAGACTTGAAGAGTTCAAGAGTGAACTGAAGTTCTTAGACTGCTGGTCTAGAAGGAATCTGTGTGATTCAGAAGTTGTAAAAGACATCCTTAGTGGATATCCTACTCGTTGAGTAGAAGAGTGGACTAGGAGCTTTAAGTGCTCTGAACCACCTAAAAATGATTGTGTCTTTTACATTCATGCTATAACTGCTATATCTGTTGTATCTACTATAACTACCTCACTCACTCACAACACCATTGCTTGGTAAAGAAGATTAAAACAAATACTAATTTCGCTAAGTTTTAATCACTATCAAAGAACAAAGTTAAAACGAAAAAATTTTCAAATATCTATTCAAACCCCCCCCCCCCCACCCCCTTCTAGATAACCATTGTGCCAACTAGGAACTAACAATTGGTATCAGAGCAGGTTCTATTTTACAGCTTACACGCTTTAGTAGATCCCAATGGCACTCATACCAAGCGAATCCAGGACCGGGGGAGGCAGAAAGCCACCAATGTGCAACAAGGACAAATTTGCTAACTGGAAAGTCAGGATGCAAGCTTACATGGACTCAATAGATGAAGATCTATTTGAGACTGTTCTTAATGGGCCCTATATACCAACAAAGCTTGCACCAACCATTGACGATCCAAACAGAGTTCAAATCAAAGTTAAAGAAGAATGGATAGACACAGAGAAGAGAGCTGTCCAACTTGATAAAAAGGCAAAGAACATCCTATTCCAATCCTTAGAGGACGATCTTTTTGAAAATGTTGTAAACTGGAAAAAAGCTAAGGAAGTTTAGGAAGCACTGCTGATCATGCACGAAGGAACTCAAGAAGTCAGAGAGAACAAACAGTCTCTCCTGACACAGCAGTATGAAATGTTCGCCCATGTGCAAGGAAAAAATGTGACCGCAACCTATGAAAGATTCAACGTTCTGCTCAACTCTCTACGAGCGTATGGGAAGATCTATCCTAACAAGGATCTAACCATAAAGTTCATGAGAGCCCTACCGAGTAAGTGGGATGCAAAGACCACGGCAATAAGAGAATCAAAGAATCTTAATGAGATAACAGTTCAACAGCTATATGGAAATCTCTTGACCTACGAACTTGAGCTGACCCAACGTGCTGAAACCGTATCAGAAGGAAGAAGAAAAGACAAGGGTGTTGCTCTCAAAGCAAATGAAAGTGCATCAAAAGTCATCACTGAGACTGACTCTAATGATGATGAAGACGATGATGAAGACTTTGCTATGCTAGTAAAGAGACTAAGAAGGTTCATGCGACAAGGCAGAACCAGCAAGCCAAAGAAAGTCAGCAACTACGTCAGCCAGGAGCAAATGAACAATTTATGCTACAACTGCAAGAAACCTGGTCACTTCATTGCAAACTGCAACAAACCTATCAAAGAAGAACTAAAGAAGAAATCTCATGCAAAGAAAGAATACAAAGGAACCAAGAGGCCTCAGAAAAGAGACAAAGGTCTGGTTGCCGGAGGATCGTGGAGTGACTCAGATAATGACTCTAATGTTGACTCCGGAGATGAAGAAGAACCACAAATGGCCAATCTGTGTCTAATGGCCAAACATTCAAAGAACAACCAAAACCTCAGCATACATGATGTAAGTCTCGATGAGGTATTTGATTTCAATTCTCCTGATGTAGATATAAGTGATTTAAGAACTGCTCTGCATGGCATAACCACTTATCTACATCAATACATGAAGTGGTTTAGAGTCTTGTCTAAGGATCATTCTCTTCTTCAAGAGGAAAAGAAGAAAGTTCAAGAATAGCTTGAAACAGCCCTTCTAAGTACTAATCTTCTCTCCAAGCTTAAGGCTGAGAATGAAACGTTAAAACAGACAAACACACTCAATGCACAAAGAGTGTCTAAGCTAACCTCTAAAATTGAGGATCTAGAGAAGACTATCTCTGCATGGAACAAATCCTCATCATCCATGGACTGCCTGCTTTCTATTCAGAGAAGCACACTAGACAGAACAGGCTTAGGCTTTAGGGAATCTAACTCAGTGCTATGTGTGGAAAAGACAATGGAAACTAGCACTAGTAATGCCTCAAGTTATGGTAGAGGCATTGCCTTTGTGAAATCCTCACAGTTGGAAGAACCGGTTCAACCTTGTTCTACTGTCTCTAGTTATACTCAGAGAAGTAAAGGGTCTCATGCTGGCCTGGGCTTCATAAAGGAGAAGGGTAACCCAACCTCTACTTACCCACCTCGAAGAATCGTAGAGTCAAGCAAGACCAACTCTACGAATCAACTGGGAAAGTATAGTAGAGGCAAGACACACTCATCACCAACTGTGAAACCTAAGGACACATGGAAGAAAGAGAGTCAGTCTAACAAGAAAGTAACTAAGGAACCACACAAGTCCAAATGGAGGATGAACCATCATACACACACTGGCATGCACAATAATAGATGTCTCGTATGCAATAAACATGGTCATAGGGCCACTAAATGTTATTATAATTCCATGCATGTGAGACCCAAGATTAGACAAGTTTGGGTCCCCAAAGGCACTAACAAAGAAGGACCCATGCAAATATGTGTACCAAAATGAAGGTTCAAATGTTTTGACAGGAAAAGAGCTCCACATGGTATCTGGATAGTGGATGCTCGAGGCATATGACAGGGAACAAAGCTCTATTATCTAACTATATAGAAAAAGAGGGTCCCTCAGTCATCTTTAGAGATAACGGCTCGGGCAAGACTAGAGGATATGGCTCGGCTGGCAATGGTGCAGCATCTTTCAACAGAGTAGCTTATGTGGAAGGACTCCAACATAACCTTCAAAGTATCAGCCAACTCTGCGACAAGGGTCACCAAGTAACATTTCTCAACAACCAATGTCAAGTCAGAGATTTGACGACATCTGCCGTAAAGCTGACCAGAATAAGAGAAGGAAATGTCTACACAGTAGATCTTGGTCAACTAAGCTCTGATGAGACAATATGTTTTATGGCAAAAGCATCCGAGGAAATGAGTTGGCTATGGTATAGAAGGTTGTCTCACTTAAACTTCAAATGCATGTCCAAACTGGCATCAAAAGACCTCGTAGCTGGCCTTCCCAAGTTGAACTTTTTGAAGGAAAGGCCATGCAATGCCTGTCAGTTTGGAAAGTAGACCAGAAGCTCATTCAAGAGCAAGACTACCAACTCTATTGACAATCCCTAGCAGTTGCTCCACATGGAACTCTTTGGGCCAATCCCAACAACTAGTCTAGGAGGAAAAAGATACTCTCTGGTCATAGTCGACGACTACACCAGATTCACATGGGTATTCTTCCTAACATCAAAGGATGAAACGAGCTCAGAATTAATCAAGATGTTCAGACTGGTTATGAATGAGAAAGGAGAGAAAATCAAGGCCATAAGGAGTGTTCATGGAAGAGAATTCGATTTCTCAGAAATAGACAAGTTCTGTTCAGACAATGTCATCAGTCATAACTTCTCAGCTCCACGAACTCCTCAACAGAATGGAGTTTCTGAAAGAAAGAACAGAACCCTGATAGAGGCTGGAAGGACTCTACTAGCAGCAGCTCGTCTGCCTGAATACTTTTGGGCAGAAGCTGTCAACACTACAAGCTACACTCAGAACAGATCACTAATTCACTCAACGATCAAGAAGACGCCCTACAAACTATGGAAAGGAAGAAAGCCAAGTGTCAGCTACTTTCATGTCTTTGGATGTGCATGCTATATTCTCAACAATGGAAAGCAGTATCTGACAAAATTCCAACCCAAGTCTGACGAGGGGATCTTTCTTGGATATTCCACAGACAGCAAGGCTTACAGGGTGTTCAACAAAAAGACACTGAATGTCGAAGTCTCAATACACATCATTTTTGATGAAACTGACTTAGACAAAGCATTACCTCAAGACACTACGACCGATAGTGCAGACACTACGAATGAAGTCGTCGAGCTCAACACTACGATCGTAGTACTAGACAGTGAAATCGTAGAGCATGATAATGTGATCGTAGAGAGGTCCACCCAAGACAGTGAGCCTCCACTCCAAGAAGAAGAGATAGACCTTGAAGACTTAAGACAGGATGGCATCATGACAGATGTCCCAACTGGTAACAGATAGGCAAGATATCACACTCAGGATCTAATCATTGGAGATCCGAGTGCTAGAGTCAAAACAAGAGCTGCTACTCAGAATGAATGTTTCTATCTAAGCTTCCTATCACAAATAGAGCCAAAGAAGATAGAGGATGCTATGGAAGGCTCCAGTTGGCTAGAAGCTATGCAGGAAGAACTCAACCAATTTGAACGAAGTAAAGTGTGGAGATTGCTGCCAAGACCAAAGGTTCATCCTGTGATAGGAACTAAGTGGGTCTTCAGAAACAAAATGGATGAAGATGGGGTCATTACCAGAAATAAGGCAAGATTAGTGGCAAAGGGCTATTCTCAAGAAGAACGTATCGACTATGATGAGACATTTGCACCCGTTGCCAGACTAGAAGCCATCAAAATCTTTCTTGCCTTTGCTGCCCACATGAAGTTCAAAGTCTTTCAGATGGATATCGAGAGTGCATTTCTAAATGGAGAACTTCCAGAAGAAGTCTATATAGAACAACCTCCAGGTTTCATCAATCCATCTCTTTCCAATTATTTTTATAGATTAGATAAAGCCTTATATGGTCTTAAACAAGCACCTAGAGCATGGTATGAAACACTAACTAACTTCTTAATAGAAAATGGGTTCACTAGAGGTAGAGTAGATACCACACTATTTCTTACAAAGCATAAAGACAAAGTCTTACTAGTTCAAATATATGTTGATGATATCATTTTTGGTTCTACTGACGAAAAGTTATGCAAGAGATTCTCTAAGCTAATGCAGAGCAAGTT
The DNA here is from genome assembly GCA_016801055.1 of Panax notoginseng. Taxonomy (NCBI): domain Eukaryota; kingdom Viridiplantae; phylum Streptophyta; class Magnoliopsida; order Apiales; family Araliaceae; genus Panax; species Panax notoginseng. The sequence goes on along the minus strand of CM029021.1, from coordinate 86,572,809 downwards.
TGAAATGAGCATGATGGGTGAGCTAAATTTCTTCCCTAGACTGCAAGTAAAGCAGACTGATGAAGGAATATTCATCAACCAAGCCAAATATATCAAAGACTTATTAAAGAAGTATGGCATTGAATCAACATCTCCCATGAAAACACCAATTGCTCCTGCAACTAAGCTTGATAAGGATGAGAATGGTAAAAGTATTGATATAACTCAATACAGAGGTATGATAGGTTCTCTTTTATACCTAACTGCCAATAGACCAGATATAATGTTCGCAACATGCATATGTGATAGATTTCAGGCTAACTCTAAAGAGTCACATTTGTCTGCTGTAAAGAGGATCTTTAGGTATCTCAAGGGTACACCTTACTTGGGGCTTTGGTACCCCAAGGAATCCTCTTTTGAACTAACAGGATATACAGATGCTGATTTTGCAGGATGAAAAATAGATAGAAAGAGTACCAGTGGCACCTATCAATTGCTTGGAAATAGACTTGTGTCCTGGTTTAGCAAAAAGAAAAACTCAGTGTCCACTTCAACTACAGAAGCTGAATACATTGCTGTTGGCAGCTGCTGTGCTCAGATCCTATGGATGAGAAACCAGCTAGCTGACTATGGGTTTGATTTCAAATCTATACCCATACACTGTGATAACACAAGTGCCATAGCAATAACTCATAATCCTGTTATGCATTCTAGGACCAAGCATATAGAAATAAGGTATCACTTCATTAGGGATCATGTGCAAAATAGAACTATATCGTTATAGTATATCCCTACTGAAAATCAACTTGCAGATGTTTTTACAAAACCACTAGATGAATCCAGATTTAATAAGTTAATAAGTGAGCTAGGCATGCTAAATCTTCAACCATGAAATATATGCTCTAGATTGTGCTAACCATGACAGATACAAAGGCTGAACTCAATATCATAGACATGATCAAGGAAAGCCCATTATCGTAGAGTTGAAAAGCCAACTATTTCAACGATCGTAGCAAAGACTCAACTATCATAAGGTAGACTCAACGATGACAAAAGCTCCATCAACAAGCTATTTGCAACCTATGATGACAAGCTTCATAACAAAGCAATCTCTCTAAGAGGTATCTCAAGGACAAACCTAACCCTTGAAACACACCAATAGGTTGGCCCTTCTTGAGATACCTTAAAAAGAATGCTTAGTCAAAAACTCATCACAAGGATTCGGACAGACTCGACGATCGTAGAACAGACTCGACGATCGTAGAACAGACTCAACGAATGCTGATCAGACTCAATGACTGCCGGACAGACTTGACGATTGTAGAACAGACTCAACGAATGCTGATAAGACTCAACGACTGCCGGGCAAACTCGACGGTCGTAGGACAGACTCGACGAACAGAAGACTACCTCTACGATTGTAGTCTTCCTAAGGACTCCTCAACTCTGAAAACACAAATGGCAAATCAGTACATTCCTATACAGTCAAAATCGTAGAGCCAAGCAAAAAAGCGACACTTGTCCCACTAAGCGAAATGGAGAGAGGGAAGTTACAAGTACAAATTGAAATAGTGTTTTTTAAAATTTAAAGTTCAAAATATTATCTCTCCCATTCTCTCTCTCTCTTTCTCTCTCAAAGCAAAACCCTAACTCAGCAGAAAGCTCAGACTACAGAATCAATGGCTGCTTCAAACGTAATCTCAGGCTACAGACTTTTCTTCGATGAATTCAAAAATGCTCCACCAAAATTTCATAAAACCCTAGCATTGCTGAAGAAGGCAAACCTCGAAGAGGCGTTGAGCACCGACACACTCACCAACCCCAAACTGGTAACAGAGTTCTACAAGAATGGTGTGTTTGAACACAACACCATCACTACTCGAGTAAAGGGAATAGAACTGAGTCTGAAGGAAGAGGACTTCAATCTGGCCCTAGGTTTCAAGAATGCAGGGCATCCATTCTTTGACAGCATAAATTTCCTTGAGGGACTAAGGAAGATGCATCACAAGAAAAACCCCTCTGTGAAAGGGTACAAGAATAAGGATTCCCTCAAAGGTACGAGTTTTTGGCTGACATTATTGGGAAATGCATCTGTTGCAAGAGCTCAGGCTATGACTTGGTAAATGAAGTTCAACTTAAGCTCATGGCGGCCATGATTCTTGGTATACAACTCAACTATGGAGCTGTATTGCTCGAGTGGATAGGCAAGTGGATCGTCAACTCCAAGAAGTCAAAAAAAACCCCCCCCCAGAAGATGCTATATGGGAGATTCATAAGCATCATCCTATAATCTGCACTGGGTGACAAAATTGGGGATAAAGAGGGAGAAGCTATAAACAGAAATCGAAGAATGACCCAGCAGTTGTTTGAAAACTGGAAGAGAAACCTTGTTGAGCATGGACGAATGATGATAGAGTCCAGTGGAAGAACTGGGGAACAGAAAGAAGCTGGACTTCCCAGAGATGTGTTTGCCATCAGGAAAGAAGAAGAAGAAGGAGAACCCCCTGCCCTTGCCAGAAAGAACAAGGGCAAGAGGAAGCTAAAGGCAAGAGGAACTGAAGAGCCTCAAGGTTCTACAATTGACATACCCATAGAGTCCTCTGATATAGAGACTCTGAGAAGGCTAAGAAGGAAGCAGCAGCAAAATGAAGCTAATGAGGATCAAGCCACCATATCACAGATTCTGAAGAAGAACAAAGCTGCTTCAAGTATAATGACTGATCAACATGACAAAGCCAGGACTCCAAAGAGTCCTGAAGTTGTGGCTAAACCCAGCAAATCAAAAAGAAAGTTGGTCAAGAAGTACAGTTTTGAGAATAAAAAGGTGCTGAGAAAGGAAACCAAGAGAGTGGCTGCAAAAGAAGAACTGCCCCATGCAGATAAAGAAGTCAGTTCTCCAGCTGAGGGGGAGATCCCTGAATCACTCATGATAGAGACTACACCAGCTAAGGGGGAGAAGTCTGCAGCTAAAGAAGATGATCATCATGCTGAGGGGGAGCCTCATGATATCAATATGGCAGAAGAGGAGGTCACTGCCCAAAACAAAGTTAAACCTGTGCCAGACCATCCAGAGACCATTGAGATAATGGAATCTGTAGAAAAAAATAAAGAAGAGGATGATGATAATAATGATGATGATCTTGAGATCACTGTCGTGGGTAAAGATGGATACAGAAGCTATCTGTCCAATCTAATGTTCTCTTACCTGCCCATGATGGCATACCATCAAGCTCGAATCCTGAACTCTTGAGATCACATGTTCTGGAGCTTCAAGGAATATCCAGCAATCTCAGTTCTGGCTTATGGATTTCCAGGGAAAGTTATCTTTGCCAAGAAGCTCCTTACCAATCATTCTTCATCCAAGGATAAGCTTGAGGTATTGTCTATCCCATATCTCTTTAAAGTTAATCACTTGCCATCATCTTCATTCAGTCAATTCTATGAATTTCCTCGATGGTTAGAAGTGACTCTTCATCCACTTAATCAGTTTCCAGTTGCAGAATCCCAAAATTCTGTAACTGAAGAACCAAAAGAAGTCAAATTTGCCCAGCTCCCACAAATCACCAGCTCTACGATTCCAGACTCTAGTCACATCGTAGAGTCACACATTGAAATCTTAGAGTCACCTATCCCAGGCATCCAAACCCCAGCCCCTCCATCTGATATACCATCCTCTTCATCAAATGACTACTTCAGTCTTTATCTTGCTCTTTACAATTTGCAAGATCAACCCCAACTGAGAACCCCTCCAATGAATAATCCTCAAGCCCATGATTCTCTCCCAATCATGCCTACTAAGGATGACTTGAAGGAAACCACTGAGAACACGGTCAAATCTATAGAAGCAAGTTTGGAAGCTCACTCTGATCTCATCAATCTCCGGCTGGATCAAATGATCACAGCAGCAAATAATTTCTCTGGCACTATGGGTACTGAGCTTACAAAGAAGCTGATGGAAATTATTAAGGAAATCCTAAAGAGTATATCAGACAGAGATGAGATCCACTTCCAAGTTTCTGCCAGAAAAAGAGAAGCTGTTCTTGAAATACAGAAAAATCAAGACCTTCAAAATAAGATCATGCTGGAGAACATCATAAACTTGAAAGATTTTATCTACGACTTCCAGAAATCTTATATAACTCAGGACAGACATAATGATATGCTTCTATCCCTCCTCCAAGCTAAAGAAGCAAAATCTGAAAAACAGATTAAGAAGAATAGGGAGGACATTGCTCAAACACAATACCAACTCAACGAGCTTGTCCAAGGAGTGACTTGACTCTCTGCTGACATTCGAACCCTTGATGCTGACATAAAGGGGGAGAAAAATAAAGGAAAAGGAGATCAAGGAGGTCAGGGAGACAGAGGAGGTCATGTAACTCAAGAAAGAGGAAGAAGACAATTTCATGATCAAAACTCTCCTGTAAGGCAATCCCAGCATCAGACTCAATGATCAAATCAGTAGGGAATTTTAACTGCTATACCTCTAAGTCGTCAGGAGCCAACTCCAAGCTCACAAGATGTGTCCACTGTACGATTAAGAATGCCAACTGGAAATCCTGCATTCATGTACAGACTTGAGGAGCATCCAATTCTAAGTCCAAGCGAGCTGGAAGAGTTAGCCAAAAATGAGGAAGCTCAGAGAAAAAGAAGAGCTGAGGAGTATGCCAATCCATCTCCTCGAAAGAGGCCAAGGAAATAGAGATAAGTTAAAACTGTAATTTCTCATTGATGTAATGATAAATTGTAATATCCTCTGATCATCAATAAATTCATACTTATTCTCTAGAAACTTCAGCTTCTCACTGAAATACTAAGTCGTGTTTAAATTCCTGCAAATTCATCTAGTCACTAATAATCATGACAACAAATCTCCTTAGTTATGTCAACATCAAATAGGGGGAGATTGTTGGGAGAATGCATAGCATGATTTGATGTTTTAATGAATATGCTCATGATTATTTGTAAGGTCCTTTAATGAATATATTTACAAGGACTTAGTGATAGATCAAAATTATTAGGTTGATCTTGAGATGTAATAGATTATTCTTGAAGAAATCTTAGTGCATCAGTCTGATCAACATTGTAGAAGTTAAGGCAGAAATCGTAGAGCCTGAAGATCGTAGTGTGCCTGCCTTGAAGGAGACTCTTCGAATATCGTAGAGTGGTCCCAACGTTTGCCGAGCAAACTACACGATCATAGTGTGCTGAAGGAAACATGAAGTGTACAAGTCAACGATCGTAGTGTGCTCTCGAGAACGTAGAGCTAACAGCACGAGCAAGTCAAGATCGTAGTGTGCTCTCGGGAAAGTAGAGCTAAAAACACGAGCAAGTCAAGATCGTAGTATGCGAAGGTCAAAGGGAAATCGTAGTGTTCTCGACTGATAGCATCGTAGTATGCAAAGACGTCAAGACACTACGATCTGAATCGTAGAGTACCACGATCCAAATCTTAGAACAACATCTGTCTTGTATCAAAAAAACGACAAGCCTCGTAATCTGTGCAAAGGGAGATCTTAACATAAGAGGAATGGATCCTAGACGTTGCAGTACTCACCAGTCCCAAGAATATGAAATATCCTTAGTATGCAACAAAGAAGAGTATTGTAGAAGTCAAGGATAGTACCATGGGAAAGAGGGAAAAAACACCTTTTCAGGTGGCAGGTGAGAAAGCAGACTGCAGTGTCAGTGGGCCAGAATGCAAAATTCAGCAGAGGTGAAGAAATGTCTCCATCACAGTTCAGAAAGTTCAGAAGCATTTAAGGCCTCAATGGATGGATCGAATGGTTAGTTTTCAATATCACATATATACAGATCAGACAGATGAGAAGAAACGAAGCAAGCATAAACATACAACGTGAAGAACTCTCTAAGGCTCAACTCTACGATCTGAGATATTGTAAAGCTTGCTCAGCTACTCAGTTCTTTCGAACCAGTGCTTACACAGCAACTGAGTAGCAACCATCAAGAACTCAACAACTATCAACCAACTGAAGAAAAGTACCAAGTCTGCTGGACTTGAAGAGTTCATAGTGAACTGTAAGAAAGCCAAGTCTGCTAGACTTGAAGAGTTCAAGAGTGAACCGAAGTTCCTAAACTGCTGGTCTAGAAGGAATCTGTGTGATTCAGAAGTTGTAAAAGACATCCTTAGTGGATATCCTACTCGTTGAGTAGAAGAGTGGACTGGGAGCTTTAAGTGCTCCGAACCACTTAAAAACGACTATGTCTTTTACATTCATGCTATAACTGCTATATCTGTTGTATCTACTATAACTACCTCACTCACTCACAACACCATTGCTTGGTAAAGAAGATTAAAACAAATACTAATTCCGCTAAGTTTTAATCACTATCAAAGAACAAAGTTAAAACGAAAATATTTTCAAATATCTATTCAACCCCCGCCCCCCTTCTAGATAACCATTGTGCTAACTAGAAACTAACAAATTCTTCTCAAAAATTGATTTGAGAAGCAGGTATCAACAATTGAAGGTGAGAAGGGGTAATATCCGAGATTTTCTATGTAATTTAACAATTTCAATAAATGAAATTATGTGAAATTCTTATGTGATAAATATTTATTACATGTATCTAAGTTTTATTATATGTTATGTGATAAGATGTATTTGAATGGTTTGTTCAGTTTAATTTAACTATTTAAATCGGTTAAGTATGGAATTAATTCTATTAATTTTGTGGGATGGGTTTAAAGCATGACTTTGAGTTCAGAGTGGAATTTGGTGACGCGGACGACGTATTTGAGTCCGGAACGTCGAAATTAGTCAGGATAGACTATAACTACGAAAATGTGTCACAGTTGACTTTTTGGTCAAAGTCAACCGGTTGACTTTTTCGGGGAAAAAGTCAACTACAAATTTTGAAGATGAGTTCGACGAAACGGATAATTCCATGACGTCCGGGACGTTGACAGTAGTAGGAATCGATATAAGTATCGAACACGTTGGGCTACGGAGGGCAAAACGGTCAAAATCGGTATTTAAATGATTAAAATAACATTATAATGCATTTGTTTAATTGGACAGCAGCTGGTGGGGTCTTGTGACACACAAGAGAATGCTTTTAAGGGGGAAGAATATAATTGACGAGAATTAAATTATTATTTTTTTGTGATTCTGGGGACATAATCTTTTTAAGGAGAGAAGATTGTAACGATTGAGATTTTACATATTAATATTTATTTAGTTGAATAAATAAATTTTGTGATCTGGTGGAGTGATTTAATTAAGTGTTATATATTAATTAAATGAATGTGTAATAATTTATTTAATTGATGTATATTAATTTTATAGTATAGTTCTAATTTAACTGAGATAATTAAATAAGTGAATTATGTGATGAGTGTTACATGAATTATAATTAGCGTGTAATTATAATTATGTGGCAAGTTTATGTGATTAATTGATGTTAGATTTTAATTAATTAAATTATAATGTTAAAGATTTAATTAATTAAACTGTAACATTAAAGTATGTGTTAAATTGATTTATTAAAATAAAGAAAAGAACTTTTAAAATTGTTTTAACCAAACAAGGCTCTTACTTTTGTTTTAAAAGGCTTTGGCCAAATAGGGCCCTTGCATTAGCTTAAACCTAATTTACCCAAACAATGCCTAAATTAATAAAACTAGTTTTTAAAACTATCTATTGCCAAACAAGACAAAAGGGCTTTTGAATTTTGTAATTGCTAATTTAGTTAGATTATTAAGTAATAGTTAATACGTATATTATTAATACATCAGTTATATATGTATATACTACGTTAAAAAAACTACGTTAGTTTTATTCTACGCTAAGTTTTCCAAGGCTAAGAACAAAGAAGAAAGAAGATCATTGAAGAGAGGAAGGAATTTCAGAGAAGAAAAGAAGGAGAGGAATTTCTAGAACACAAACTCATCACCTTCTTCTTCAATCATCAAAACAAAAGTGTATCTCTCAATTCCCTAGTAATTTTATGTGTTTCTATGTTCTTCATGAAATTTGTTCTCTTTTAATTAAATCATGGTGAAAATGATGTAAATATGAAATAGTATTTATCAAGTGTATTCTAGCGTGCCTATATATTGAATTGTATGCCCTAGACGAGTTTTAGAATTCCAATTGTTGTTAAAGCATGTTTTAATGGAGAAAATTTTGTTCATGTGGGTTTTATATATTATGGTTCGTTTTAGATTGAGAAATTGAGAATTTGTATATATTAATATGCCTATTGAGAATTTGTTATGATGTTATCTTCAATATCGGATATAATGCAGGTGTTATAAGTGGAATTGGTTAAGAAATTTAATTATAGTGAATTATTTTGTGAAAACTATGAGTTTTTGAAAAGAAACGATTTTCTCAAGTTTTTATCAAAATTAAGTGCTTTAATTTTTCAATTTGATGTCTTGGTATGCTAAAAACATGTTAGAAACTTCATACCATGTTTCTGTTATGTTATATGTATCAATTTTTGGTTGTATTGCGAACTCGATGTGGAGAAATAAGCCAATTTGGCTTTTTCTCTACACTGTTCGTGAATCGTCTGCGTCTGCTGGAGGACTTTTAATGTATAGGGAGCGCCCCCTGCGGGCGGCGCCCCAGCGAGTTTCTTTATACGTGGAGCGCGCCTCGACGCGTGTGATCGAAAGTAAAGATAAATTGTTTTATTATATGTTTAAGTATAGTGAAGTAAATTGATTTATTTAAGTTATAATATGTGATTATAATTTAATATTTGCATGATTAATTATAATTTGTGTAATTATAATTTAGTAAATGCATATGTATTTTTTGATTCGGGTGCTACTTGTTCATTCATATTTGACGATTTTGCTAAAACCCTAAATTTTCGTATAGAGGAGCTAGTTTACCCCTTGAACATAGAGATTGTGAATAGAGATTGTTGAGTCACCGGAAGACCCACCATGAAATCCATCGTGATGTGCTCCCACTTCCACTCTCGAATTTATAACGGTTGTAGCAAACCACTCGGTCTCTGGTGTTCTGCTTTGACTTTCTGGCACGTCAAGTACTTGGCAACGTATTCAGCAACGTCCCTCTTCATATTCGGCCACCACAAATGATGCCTGAGATCCTGGTACATCTTCGTACTTCCAGGGTGAATAGAATATCTAGAACTATGAGCTTTGCTCAGAATCTCCTCTTTGACCTCTGGTACTGGCGATACCCAGATTCTCCCTTCAAATCGTAACAGACCTTCACTATCGATCTTGAACTTGAACTCTTCGTCATTGGTTATCCTTTACTGAACCTTCTCACACTCCTCACCGTGAAGTTGTGCTTCTTTCACACTGTCTACTAGCGTAGAACCAATGGTTACTTGAAACAACTTCTCATCAGATTCCTTTGAAAACTTCAATTCCAACTCTAATCTAGCCATCTACTCTATCAACTGATCCTGATCAGTCAACACGTTCAGCTTCTCCCTACCTTTTCTGCTCAAAGCGTCAGTGACGACGTTATCTTTACCCAGATGATAAAGTATCTCGCAATCATAGTCTTTGATTAGTTCCAACCATCTTCTTTGTCGCATATTCAAATCCTTTTGGGTAAATATATAATTCAGACTATTGTGATCTGTGTATATTTCACACTTCTCTCCGTATAAGTAGTTCCTCCAAATCTTTAGGGCAAACACCACTGCCACTATTTCTAAGTCATGGGTCCGATACCCCTTCTCATAATCCTTCAACTGACGTGACGCATAGGCAATTACTTTGCCACACTGCATCAACACATAACGTAATACTTTATTTGAGGCATCGTTATACACCACGAAATTCCCCGTACTATCTGGTAATGACAACACAGGAGCAATACTCAACCTCTTCTTCAGCTCCTGAAAACTTTCCTCACACTTCTCTGACCAAACAAACTTAATTGTATTATGAGTCAAGTTTATCAATGGAGTTGCGATTCTAGAAAAGTATTGGATAAATCTACGGTAATAACCAGCCAATCACAAAAAAATCCTCACTTTGGACTGCATCTTCGGTTGTTCCCAATTCATCACAGCTTCTACCTTTGATGGATCCATGGAAATACCATCCTTGTCGATCATGTGGCCAAGAAATTGCACACGTTCCATCCAAAATTCACACTTCGAGAATTTGGCATAAAGCTTCTCTCGTCTAAGTGCTTCTATGGTTAGTCGTAAGTGTTCAGCATGCTCCTCCTCGGTCTTGGAATAAACTAGTATCTCATCAATGAACACTACCACGAACTTGTCCAGAAATGGCTTGAACACCCTGTTCATTAAGTTCATAAATGCAGCTGAGGCATTCGTGAGACCAAATGACATCACCAAGAACTCGTAATGACCATATCGAGTCCTGAAATCCGTTTTTGGTATATCTTCCTTCCTCACCTTCAACTGATGAAACCCGCTACTTAAATCAATTTTCGAGAAGTACTTTGCACCCTTCAGTTGATCAAACAAGTCATCGATCTTAGGTAAAGGATACCTATTCTTGATCATAACTTTATTCAACTCCTTATAATATATGCAAAGACGCATCGATCCATCCTTCTTCTTCACAAATAAAACAGGCGCTCCCCACGCTGAAACGCTTGGTTGAATATACTTCTTGTCAAATAATTCTTGTAGTTGAACCATCAGTTCCTTCATCTCAACTGGAGCCATTCAGTACGGAGCCTTCGAAATCAGAGCAGTTCCCGGCGCTAGATCGATCACGGACTATGTCTCCCTATCTGGCAGAAGTCCTGGCAATTCGCTCAGAAAAAACGTCCACAAACTCCTTAACTATCGATATCTCCTCCACCTTCGGACTTTCCTTATGCGTAACTACTATATAGGCTAGATATCCTACACAGCCTTACATCAAAAATTTCTTGGCTTGCATCACCGTCAGACAAATCGCTTGTCTAGGTGATTTGCTACCATAGAACACTACTTTTGACTGAGTCGTAAGGTTTATCGACTTCTTCTGACAGTCGATTACCGCCCCATGGTTGAACAACCAATCCATACCCAGTATGACATCGAATTCCCCAAGTTTAATTGGAATTAAATATACTCTAAGTTCCTGATCCTTAATGTCCAATTGCAATCTCTATGTTTAAAGAGTAAACTAATTTCTCTACAGTTAAGTCTAAGGTCTTATCAAAATCATCAGATATGAATGAGCAAGTAGCACCCGAATCAAATAATACATATGCATTTATACTATTGACCATAATAATACCTGACACAACGTCTTTTGATTGCACATCATCCTGCATCATCATATTGAATGTTTGTGCAATGGGTGGAACAACTTGCAATGGTGCAGCGATAGTCACTGAATTGCCGCTTCCATTCCCTTCGCTCCCTGTTGACCCTGTCGTCAGCTTCTTCGGGTAGTTACGAGCCATGTGGTCCTTTAACCCACATGTAAAGCAAGCTCCCTTCATCGAGTTTGTGCAATTAGGCGCAATGTGGCCTTCCTGTCCACAATTGGAACACACTCGCTTTCCATTCATGCACACGCCAGTGTGATTCTTACCGCATGTAGCACATGCTTCAAACTTCCTCTTCTACTGGCATCCTTGCTGACTCCCAGTAGAGGTATTGTCAGACCACTTCCTCTTCTGGTTCATAGCACTGCTACCCCCAGTCTTGGTTTCTACTTCATTCTTCTTCTTCTTCTTATCTTGGTTAAACTTCGTCACCGCTTCACTTCCTCCCTCAGCAAGTATGGCCTTCTCTAGCACCGCTGCAAAGGTATTCAGCTGGAACATGGAAACCTTGTTGTAGAGCCAGGGCTTCAGTCCCTGCTAAAACCTCCTCGCTTTCCTAGCGTCCGTGCTGACCTGGTGTATAGCGAACATGGCCAACTCGTTGAACTTAGCGGCATACTCGGACAACGTCATCCCTCCCTGCTTAAGTTCTAAGAATTGGACCTCCATCTGGTCCTGGGAACTCAGCGGGAAATACATCTCGTAGAACATTTCCTTGAAACATTCCCACGTGATGACCCCTTCTCCCTCTCGGGTTTTGTTAGCCTCCCACCAAAAACTAGCTTCCGCCTTCAACATGAAAGCCGCGAACGCTGTCTTCTGTTCCTCACCTACTCGGACTATGTCGAAAACCTTCTCCATTTTCATGACCCATGTCTGAGCCTCAATGGGGTTAGTCGATCCCTTGAACTCCGACGGTCCTACTTCCTTGAATTCCTTGAAAGTCGTACCATGCACTTGCGGTTGATTTGCAAGAGCTCCGGTCAACAGGTTCACCAACTGCTGAACTGAGTTGGGATTCGTCCCATCGTTATTGTTGTTGTTGTTCATCGAACCCTCGGGGTTTTGACGTCTTGGTCTTCTTCTAGGAGGAATTTTTTGTTAGGAAAATATTATTATTAGACCCTTGATTCAATTATTAAGTACTCAAGTTCATACTTAAACATTTTAAACAACTCAGTTCACGCAGAACACATAACCCGTAAAATAAACTTCTTTTATTCATACTTGAAATTTTAAAACATCAATAAAACTCGACTATTGCTACTGCATAGGCATATTAACACGTCGCACAGCCTCTCTACGTTCCTCTTCCATTACCCAAAATGTCATTCTTCGGTCCACCATATACCACGGTAAACCTTGGAACTGAGCCGGGTAATATAAAATACGATCCTGAGCTCTCTCTATCACTATATGAAAGGCATATTCCGTTTTTCCTCAGCTTGGCCATCTTGGCTTCAGCTTCAGCTTCTGCTCGATCGTCTCTCTGATTAGCCCTCAAACTTGACTCTTCAGCTCTGGCACGCTTCCTCGACTCCTCATGGACGTCTTGCTTCAGCTTTGCCAGTGCAAATCGAGCAGCATCTCTATCAACCTTCATGTGTATCAGACTCCACTGTGCATCTTCTAGGCCACTTTCTATTTCTTCAATCGTCTCGTCCAGCTGTTGAACAGTCTCCTCGAGATCTCCAACTCGTCCATTAAGCTCCACATTGCTGTCGTAGACTTCTTCGTACATCTCAGCACTAGTAGAGTAAGGTGGGAATTCCTCTTCCTCCTTTTCAGACTCGTCCTCTTCCTCTTCCTCCTCTATAATAGGTGTCAGCTCACGCTCCCGACCAGCTACGGTGATCACTGGAGATGGTTCTCTCCTGAACAGCTGCTCCCAAACAACATGTACGTCATGAGGCTCCTCCTTGATAGGCACTTGAGGTACAACCTCTCTAGCCTGACTAGGTTCTCCAACGTTTGACATCCTGACAAAAGAATTTTAAATTTCATTATTACGTGATACGAATCGTCACTCTTCAAATACAAAAATGTAAACACATAAGGTAGTTTATTATCTTTTCCTAGCGTCACTATCTTTTCGATCATACCTATAAGGCTACTACCTAAGGGTTTTTCCCACCGAATGTTACATAACCTATAGCTTTGATACCAACTTGTGACACCCCCAAATCTGGATACATCGTTTCCACATGATTTGGTGTTCACTTTCTAAAATAACATACTTCTACCCAATAATATAACAAAATGAAATACAACCTTAATTTAAAATAATGAAATCTCCCATAAAACAAGGGCCTTCTCATAATAATCCCAGGTTACTCTAACCTTCACATAAAAGTAAAGTGCGGAAATAAAACATCTCATCAAAGTCTATTACAAGCATTCATCTCAATAAAATATAAACAAGTTTTCACTTGATTTGTTTGCCCTTACCCTTACTGGTCGACGAAGCATCATTATTATCAACTTTAACTAAAAGGGTTATTTAATGCAAGAGTCATCAAACAACTGATCACTGGAGTTTCAAAACTATATACATGAGAGAATATCTTTAAAAAAAATCTGAATAATATAATTTGTTTCAACAATAAAGAAGTGAATAATAATTCTTTCATCATAATCAAAATTTAGAAATAGAATTTATCTGAGAGTCATAAGACATTTGAACCTTTTACCCTAGGTTATAAACATTTCTATTTAAGTATATATTTAATAGTAAATAAGACTATGGACCTTAACCCGTTCTTAGAGGGATCAACCCTTCGTACCATATATTCTGCACAAACATCTTAACGATATGCGTAGTAACCTCCCCTAATAATAGGGTTGTTCAACTCAGTAATTTGAATTCAAGTTCGCACCAAAGAAAGTTTGATTTGGATAACAACAAGGGTAATTTAGAATTCTCGGTTATCAACTAAGGAAGTAGTTGAAAGCTTACAAGGAAACTTAGAGTTCTCGTTCATCAACTAAGGATTAGTTGAATCGACTTTCAATAATTCATACATAACAGAATTATGAACTAACATATGCTTTGGAATCAACTTTAAGCATTTAAAATAATAATTGGATCTTACTTGAACAATAAGTTATGATCATTTCCATTTAATATATAACTTGTCCAATATAGAAATGAAAAAATACATTATCAACCATAAATAAATGAATTAAATAAACGAGTTTAGGGTTTAGAAAATAAGGATTTAAGAACTAGTATATTTAACAAGTTCAAGGATAGAAGAATTGCTTTAAGCGCAAGCTACTTAACAACAACGTTCTTAAGTACTTAACTAAATTAGTTAACATATAATTAACTCACATGGGTTGTTAACCCTCATGGTTAACTCACCCTAATTAAATAAATAATAATAATCAAGTATCACATATTTAATTACATCACATACCTACTCATATAATTAAATCAATTATGTACTTAACCAAATTATAATTAAACAATTATAACTTAAACACTTAATCTAATTATAATTACCTCTTAAATTATAAACAATTCCAATTTAAAATCAAATACACTATCTCGTGCATTATAATTACACAAATTATAATTAAGCATATATTTATCAACTAATTATATGCAATCATATTAATTTAATTACAACTTAAACCAATTACAATTTAAATTAATCAACTACTTTGATAATACATAATAAATTTTAAACTCATGCACTAATCAAAATCCGTAATTTATCTTACAATTCTCTTTATTCAAATTATAATTACATAATATATTTTATTAACATAACTCATTACTGTCCAAATAACATTTTCTTATGCTTTATAAACTATTACATGTTATCTCCCATAAGTTCACATTTAAAGAAAAACTTTCTGCCCAACTTCCAATACCCGCGCGGCCGCACACAATTTAGCCTTGGAAACGGCTCGGCAGCTCCGCAACGCAGACCGGCCTGACAGTTTTCACGAACTGTGCAGAGAAAAGCCAATTTGGCTTAATTCTCCGCAATGAATTCTCAACACAACCAATAATTGATACAACAATCATAACAGAAACATAATACGAGGCTTATAACATGATTTGAACCCACTAGATAATCAACTAACAGTGTTTGAAACACTTAATTTTGCAAAAATTAAAGAAAATACTAATGTTAGTGTTCTTGATGAAATTGAACACTGTGAATTTGTTTTGAAACCAATTTTCATCATTCCAAGAACAATCAACTACTTTCTAAACATCTAAACATATTATATAATTAATTTATACGATAATCAATCAATCAAACATCTCTTTTGATTTTTATAGGAAAACTTGCTTTTTTTAAAAAATACTTCACTGTAACTTTTTGAAAACTAAAAATTCTCCATTGTTATCATATATTCATGAATTAACGATTAATTAAACATACAATCATTCATTGACATGATAATAACACAATTATATATATATATATATATATATATATATATATTATATATATATATATATATATATATATATATATATATATATATATATATATACCCATCATGCTATACAATTTCCATAAGAACATATTTTATAGAGAATGACAATATGAATAACATAATTTCAAAACTTGTTTTTATAATAATTGTATTTTGAAAATCTTTCTGTGGCATACAATCACTACTAATACACATGACCCACCACACACACACACACACACACACACACACACACACACACACACACACACACACACACATATATATATATATATATATATATATATATATATATAATTCATGATTACAACTTCCATTAAATCTTGATTTTTTTTCAAGATTGAACATGAAGAACATGATACGTATATATATCAACTATAAGGAATTAAAAGAATACCTTATTGCTTAAGTGAAGAAGATGATAATTTCTTCTTGAATTCTCAAGCCTCTCCTCTTCTTCTCTGTTTTCTTTCTTCTCTGCTCTTATTCTTTCTTTGTTATTCTTAGTTTATTCTAACGTAGCTTTATTATGCTGATATAATATACATATATTGATAATAGGTAACTCCTAATTAATTAAGATATATAATAATTACATTTATTATATAAGTTACAAAATTCAAAGTCACAAGGCTATGTTTGGCAACATGTAGTTTTTAAAACTAGTTTTATTAAATCCAAACATGGTTTAGGTAATTTAGGTCTAGCTAGTGCAAGGGCCCTGTTTGGCAACAGTCTTTTAAAACAAAAGCAAGGGTCTTGTTTAGTAAAAATTATTTAAAAAATTCCTTTCCTTTTATTTTAATAAATTATTTAACACATACTCTTTTAATGTAACACCTTAATTAATTAAATATTTTATCATCTAATTTAATCAATTAAAATCCAACATCAATTAATCCCATAAAATTGTCACATAATTATAATTACTTGTTAATTATAATTCATGTAACACTTCATCACATAACTCATCTAATTTAATTCTCTCAATTAAATTAGAACTACAAAATAAAATTTACATACATCAATTAAATAAATACTAAACATTTTTTATTTAATATATAACACTTCATTAAATCACTTACATAAATCACATAATTTATTTATTTAACCCAATAAATAAATCACATAAAATATTTATTTAACTCAATAAATATTAAAAATTAAATATTAAAATCTCGATCCTTACAACTTCCGCCAAATAGGGAGATATATTATGTGATAGACTTTATGCCGGGAACTGCTCCAATTTCGAAGGCTCCGTACCGAATGGCTCCGATCGAGATGAAGGAAGTGTTGGTTCAACTACAAGAATTGCTGGACAAAAAGTATATTCAGCGAAGCGTTTCACCGTGGGAAGCGCCAGTGTTATTCGTGATGAAGAAGGACGGATCGATGCGGCTTTGCAATGATTATAGGGAATTAAACAAAGTTATGATCAAGAATAGGTATCATTTACCTAGGATCGACGACTTGTTTGATCAAATGAAGGGTGCTAAATACTGTCAGGAGAATGCATAGCATGATTTGATGTTTTAATGAATATGCTCATGATTATTTGTAAGGTCCTTTAATGAATATATGTACAAGGACTTAGTGATAGATCAAAATTGTTAGGTTGATCTTGAGATGTAATAGATTAGTCTTGAAGAAATTGTAGTGCATCAATCTGATCAACATTGCAGAAGTTAAAGTAGAAATCGTAGAGCCTGAAGATCGTAGTGTGCCTGCCTTGAAGGGGACTCTTCGGATATCGTAGAGTGGTCCCAACGTTTGCTGAGCAAACTTCACGATCGTAGTGTGCTGAAAAAAACATGAAGTGTACAAGTCAACGATCGTAGTGTGCTCTCGGGAACGTAGAGCTAATAACACGAGCAAGTCAAGATCGTAGTGTGCTCTCGGGAACATAGAGCTAACAACACGAGCAAGTCAAGATCATAGTATGCGAAGGTCAAAGGGAAATCGTAGTGTTCTCGACTGATAGCATCGTAGTATGCAAAGACGTCAAGACACTACGATCTGAATCGTAGAGTACCACGATCCAAATCTTAGAACAACATCTGTCTTGTATCAGAAAACGACAAGCCTCGTAATCTGTGCAAAGGGAGATCTTAACATAAGAGGAATGGATCCTAGACGTTGCAGTACTCACCAGTCCCAAGAATATGAAATATCCTTAGTATGCAACAAAGAAGCGTATTGTAGAAGTCAAGGATAGTACCTTGGGTAAGAGGGAAAAAACACCTTTTCAGGTGGCAGGTGAGAAAGCAGACTGCAGTGTCAGTGGGCCAGAATGCAGAATTCAGCAGAGGTGAAGAAATATCTCCATCACAGTTCAGAAAGTTCAGAAGCATTTAAGGCCTCAATGGATGGATCGAATGGTTAGTTTTCAATATCACATATATACAGATCAGACAGATGAGAAGAAGCGAAGCAAGCATAAACATACAACGTGAAGAACTCTCTAAGGCTCAACTCTACGATCTGAGATATTGCAAAGCTTGCTCAGCTACTTAGTTCTTTCGAACCAGTGCTTACACAGCAACTGAGTAGCAACCATCAAGAACTCAATAACTATCAACCAACTGAAGAAAAGTACCAAGTCTGCTGGACTTGAAGAGTTCGTAGTGAACTGTAAGAAAGCCAAGTCTGCTAGACTTGAAGAGTTCAAGAGTGAACTGAAGTTCTTAGGCTGCTGGTCTAGAAGGAATCTGTGTGATTCAGAAGTTGTAAAAGACATCCTTAGTGGATATCCTACTCGTTGAGTAGAAGAGTGGACTGGGAGCTTTAAGTGCTCCGAACCACTTAAAAACGACTGTGTCTTTTACATTCATGCTATAACTGCTATATCTGTTGTATCTACTATAATTACCTCACTCACTCACAACACCATTGCTTGGTAAAGAAGATTAAAACAAATACTAATTCTGCTAAGTTTTAATCACTATCAAAGAACAAAGTTAAAACGAAAATATTTTCAAATATCTATTCAAACCCCCCCACCCCCCTTCTAGATTACCATTGTGCCAACTAGGAACTAACAATTGGTATCAGAGCAGGTTCTATTTTACAGCTTACAGGCTTTAGTAGATCCAATGGCACTCGTACCAAGCGAATCCAGGACCGGGGGAGGTAGCAAGCCACCAATGCGCAACAAGGACAAATTTGCTAACTGGAATGTCAGGATGCAAGCTTACATGGACTAAATAGATGAAGATCTATTTGAGACTGTTAAAGAAGTTAAAGAAGCTTACATGGAATGTCAGGTTGCACCAACCATTGACGATCCAAACAGAGTTCAAATCAAAGTTAAAGAAGAATGGACAGACACAGAGAAGAGAGCTGTCTAACTTGATAAAAAGGCGAAGAACATCCTGTTCCAATCCTTAGAGGACGATCTTTTTAAAAATGTTGTAAATAGGAAAACAACTAAGGAAGTTTAGGAAGCACTGCTGATCATGCACGAAGGAACTCAAGAAATCAGAGAGAACAAACAGTCTCTCCTGACACAGAAGTATGAAATGTTCGCCCATGTGCAAGGAGAAAATGTGACCGCAACCTATGAAAGATTCAACGTTCTGCTCAACTCTCTACGAGCGTATGGGAAGATCTATCCTAACAAGGATCTAATCATAAAGTTCATGAGAGCCCTACCGAGTAAGTGGGATGCAAAGACCACGGTAATAAGAGAATCAAAGAATCTTAATGAGATAACAGTTCAATAGCTATATGGAAATCTCTTGACCTACAAACTGGAGCTGATCCAACGTGCTGAAACCGTATCAGAAGGAAGAAGAAAAGACAAGGGTGTTACTCTCAAAGCAAATGAAAGTGCATCAAAAGTCATCACTGAGACTGACTCTAATGATGATAAAGACGATGATGAAGACTTTGCTATGCTAGTAAAGAGACTAAGAAGGTTCATGCGACAAGGCAGAACCAGCAAGCCAAAGAAAGTCAGTAACTACGTCAGCCAGGAGCAAATGAATAATTTATGCTACAACTGCAAGAAACCTAGTCACTTCATTGCAAACTGCAACAAACCTATCAAAGAAGAACTAAAGAAGAAATCTCATGCAAATAAAGAATACAAAGGAACCAAGAGGCCTCAGAAAAGAGACAAAGGTCTGGTTGCCGGAGGATCGTGGAGTGACTCAGATAATGACTCTAATGTTGACTCCGGAGATGAAGAAGAACCACAAATGGCCAATCTGTGTCTAATGGCCAAACATGTAAAGAATAACCAAAACCTCAGCATACATGATGTAAGTCTCGATGAGGTATTTGATTTCAATTCTCCTGATGTAGATATAAGTGATTTAAGAACTACTCTGCATGGCATAACCACTTATCTACATCAATACCTGAAGTGGTTCAGAGTCTTGTCTAAGGATCATTCTCTTCTTTAAGAGGAAAAGAAGAAAGCTCAAGAAGAGCTTGAATTAGCCCTTCTAAGTACTAATCTTCTCTCCAAGCTTGAGGCTGAGAATGAAACGTTAAAACAGACAAACACACTCAATACACAAAGAGAGTCTAAGCTAACCTCTAAAATTGAGGATCTAGAGAAGACTATCTCTACATGGAACAAATCCTCATCATCCACGGACTGCCTGCTTTCTAGTCAGAGAAACACACTAAACAGAACAGGCTTAGGCTTTGGGGAATCTAACTCAGAGCTATGTGTGGAAAAGATAATGGAAACTAGCACTAGTAATGCCTCAAGTTATGGTAGAGGCATTGCCTTTGTGAAATCCTCACAGTTAGAAGAACCAGTTTAACCTTGTTCTACTGTCTCTAGTTATACTCAGAGAAGTAAAGGGTCACATGATGGCCTGGGCTTCATAAAGGAGAAGAGTAACCCAACCTCTACTTACCCACCTCGAAGAATCGTAGAGTCAAGCAAGACCAACTCTATGAATCAACTGGGAAAGTATAGTAGAGGCAAGACACACTCATCACCATCTGTGAAACCTAAGGACACGTGGAAGAAAGAGAGTCAGTCTAACAAGAAAGTAACTAAGGAACCACACAAGTCCAAATGGAGGATGAACCATCATACACACACTGGCATGCACAATAATAGATGTCTCGTATGCAAAAAATATGGTCATAGGGCTACTAAATGTTATTATAATTCTATGCATGTGAGACCCAAGATTAGACAAGTTTGGGTCCCCAAAGGCACTAACAAAGAAGGACCCATGCAAATATGGGTACCAAAATGAAGGTTCAAATGTTTTGACAGGAAAAGAGCTCCACATGGTATCTGGATATTGGATGCTCGAGGCATATGACAGGGAACAAAGCTCTACTATCTAACTATATATAAAAAGAGGGTCCCTCAGTCATCTTTAGAGATAACGGCTCGGGCAAGACTAGAGGACATGGCTCGGCTGGCAATGGTGCAGTATCTTTCAGCAGAGTAGCTTATGTGGAAGGACTCCAACATAACCTTCTAAGTATCAGCAAACTCTGCGACAAGGGTCACCAAGTAACATTTCTCAACAACCAATGTCAAGTCAGAGATTTAACGACATCTGCCGTAAAGCTGACCGGAACAAGAGAAGGAAATGTCTACATAATAGATCTTGGTCAACTAGCTCTGATGAGACAGTATGTTTTCTGGCAAAAGCATCCGAGGAAATGAGTTGGCTATGGCATAGAAGGTTGTCTCACATAAACTTCAAAAGCATGTCCAAACTGGCATCAAAAGACCTCGTAGCTGGCCTTCCCAAGTTCAACTTTGTGAAGGAAAGGCCATGCAATGCCTGTCAGTTTGGAAAGCAAACCAGAAGCTCATTCAAGAGCAAGACTACCAACTCCATTGACAAACCCCAGTAGTTGCTCCACATGGATCTCTTTGGGCCAATCCCAACAACTAGTCTAGGAGGAAAAAGATACTCTCTGGTCATAGTCGACGACTACACCAGATTCACATGGGTATTCTTCCTAACATCAAAGGATGAAACGAGCTCAGAATTAATCAAGATGTTTAGACTGGTGATGAACGAGAAAGGAGAGAAAATCAAGGCTATAAGGAGTGATCATGGAAGAGAATTCGATTTCTCAGAAATAGACAAGTTCTGTTCAGACAATGGCATCAGTCATAACTTCTCAACTCCATGAACTCCTAAACAAAATGGAGTTTCTGAAAGAAAGAACAGAACCCTGATAGAGGCTGGAAGGACTCTACTAGCAGCAGCTCGTCTGCCTTAATACTTTTGGGCAGAAGATGTCAACACTGCAAGCTACACTCAGAATAGAACACTAATTCACTCAACGATCAAGAAGACGCCCTACGAACTATGGAAAGGAAGAAAGCCAAGTGTCAGCTACTTCCATGTCTTTGGATGTGCATGCTATATTCTCAACAATGGAAAGCAGTATCTGATAAAATTCCAACCCAAGTCAGACGAGGGGATCTTTCTTGGATAAGCCACAGACAACAAGGCTTACAGGGTGTTCAACAAAAAGACATTGAATGTCGAAGTCTCAATACACATCATTTTTAATGAAACTAACTTAGACAAAGCATTGCCTCAAAACACTACGACCGATAGTGCAGACACTACGAATGAAGTCGTCGAGCTCAACACTACGATCGTAGTACCAGACAGTGAAATCGTAGAGCATGATAATGTGATCGTAGAGAGGTCCATCCAAGACAGTGAGCCTCCACTCCAAGAAGAAGAGATAGACCTTGAAGACTTAAGACAAGAAGGCATCAGGACAGATGTCCCAACTGGTAACAGATGGGCAAGAGATCACACTCAGGATCTAATCATTGGAGATCCGTGTGCCAGAGTCAAAACAAGAGCTGCTACTCAGAATGAATGTTTCTATCTAAGCTTCATGTCACAAATAGAGCCAAAGAAGATAAAGGATGCTATAGAAGACTCCAGTTGGATAGAAGCTATGTAGGAAGAACTTAACCAATTTGAACGAAGTAAAGTGTGGAGATTGCTGCCAAGAACAAAGGTTCATCCTGTGATAGGAACTAAGTGGGTCTTCATAAACAAAATGGATGAAGATGGGGTCATTACCAGAAATAAGGCAAGATTAGTGGCAAAGGGCTATTCTCAAGAAGAACGTATCGACTATGATGAGACATTTGCACCCATTGTCAGACTAGAAGCCGTCATAATATTTCTTGCCTTTGCTGCCCACATGAATTTCAAAGTCTTTTAGATGGATGTCGAGAGTGCATTTCTAAATGGAGAACTTCCAGAAGAAGTCTATGTAAAACAACCTCCAGGTTTCATCAATCCATCTCTTTCCAATTATTTCTATAGATTAGATAAAGCCTTATATGGTCTTAAACAAGCACCTAGAGCATGGTATGAAACACTAACTAACTTCTTAATAGAAAATGGGTTCACTAGAGGTAGAGTAGATACCACACTATTTCTTACAAAGCATAAAGACAAAGTCTTACTAGTTCAAATATATGTTGATGATATCATTTTTGGTTCTACTGACGAAAAGTTATGCAAGAGATTCTCTAAGCTAATGTAGAGCAAGTTTGAAATGAGCATGATGGGTGAGCTAAATTTCTTCCTGGACTGTAAGTAAAGCAGAAAAATGAAGGAATATTCACCAACCAAGCCAAATACATCAAAGACTTATTAAAGAAGTATGGCATTGAATCAACCTCTCCCATGAAAACACCAATTTCTCCTGCAACTAAGCTTGATAAGGATGAGAATGGTAAAAGTATTGATATAACTCAATACAGAGGTATGATAGGTTCTCTTTTATACCTAACTGCCAATAGACCAGATATAATGTTCGCAACATGCATATGTGCTAGATTTCAGGCTAACCCTAAAGAGTCACATTTGTCTGCTGTAAAGAGGATCTTTAGGTATCTCAAGGGTACACCTTACTTGTGGCTTTGGTACCCCAAGGAATCCTCTTTTGAACTAATAGGATATACAGATGCTGATTTTGCAGGATGCAAAATAGATAGAAAGAGTACCAGTGGCACCTGTCAATTGCTTGGAAACAGACTTGTGTCCTGGTTTAGCAACAAACAAAACTTAGTGTCCACTTCAACTACAGAAGCTGAATACATTGCTGCTGGCAGTTACTGTGCTCAGATCCTATGGATGAGAAACTAGCTAGCTGACTATGGGTTTGATTTCAAATCTATACCCATACACTGTGATAACACAAGTGCCATAGCAATAACTCATAATCCTGTTATGCATTCTAAGACCAAGCATATAGAAATAAGGTATCACTTCATTAGGGATCATGTGCAAAATGGAACTATATCTTTACAGTATATCCTTACTGAAAATCAACTTGCAGATGTTTTTACAAAACCACTAGATGAATCCAGATTTAATAAGTTAATAAGTGAGCTAGGCATGCTAAATCTTCAACCATAAAATATATGCTCTAGATTATGCTAACCATGACAGATACAAAGGCTGAACTCAATATCATAGACATGGTCAAGGAAAGCCCACGATCGTAGAGTTGAAAAGACAACTATTTCAACGATCGTAGCAAAGACTCAACTATCATAAGACAGACTCAACGATGACAAAAGCTCCATCAACAAGCTATTTGCAACCTGTGATGACAAACTTCATAACAAAGCAATCTCTCTAAGAGGTGTCTCAGGGATAAACCTAACCCTTGAAACACACCAATAGGTTGGCCCTTCTTGAGATACCTTAAAAAGAATGCTTAGTCAAAAACTCATCACAAGGATTCGAACAGACTCGACGATCGTAGAACATACTCGACGATCATAAAACAGACTCAACGAATGCTGATCAGACTCAACAACTGCCGAACAGACTCGACGATTGTAGAACAGACTCAACGAATGCCGGACAGACTCGACGATCGTATGACAGACTCAACGAACAGAAGACTACCTCTACGATCGTAGTCTTCCTAAGGACTCCTCAACTCTGAAAACAAAAAGGGCAAATCAGTACATTCCTATACAGTCAAAATTATAGAGTCAAGCAAAAAGCGACACCTGTCCCACTAAGCAAAATGGAGAGATGGAAGTTACAAGTACAAATTAAAACAGTGTTTTCTGAAACTTGAAGTTTAAAAGATTATCTCTCCCATTCTCTCTCTCTCTCTCTCTCTCAAAACAAAACCCTAACTCAGCAGAAAGCTCAGACTGCAGAATCAATGGCTGCTTCAAACGTATTCTCAGGCTACAGACTTTGCTTCGATGAATTCAAAAATGCTCCACCAAAATTTCACAAAACCCTAGCATTGCTGAAGAAGGCAGGCCTCGAAGAGGCATTGAGCACCGACACACTCATGTACCCCAAACTGGTGAAAGAGTTCTACAGATCAGACAGATGAGAAGAAGCGAAGCAAGCATAAACATACAACGTGAAGAACTCTTTAAGGCTCAACTCTACGATCTGAGATATTGCAAAGCTTGCTTAGCTACTCAATTCTTTCGAACCAGTGCTTACACAGCAACTGAGTAGCAACCATCAAGAACTCAACAACTATCAACCAACTGAAGAAAAGTACCAAGTCTGCTGGACTTGAAGAGTTCATAGTGAACTGTAAGAAAGCCAAGTCTACTAAACTTGAAGAGTTCAAGAGTGAACTGAAGTTCCTAGACTGGTGGTCTAGAAGGAATCAGTGTGATATCCTACTCGTTGAGTAGAAGAGTGGACTAGGAGCTTTAAGTGCTCCGAATCACTTAAAAATGACTGTGTCTTTTACATTCATGCTATAACTGCTATATCTGTTATATCTGCTATAACTGCCTCACTCACTCACAACACCATTGCTTAGTAAAGAAGATTAAAACAAATACTAATTTCGCTAAGTTTTAATCACTATCAAAGAACAAAGTTAAAACGAAAAGATTTTTAAATATCTATTCAACCCCCCCCCCCCTTCTAGATAACTATTGTGCCAACAAGGAACTAACAAATACTTCTCGAAAATTGATTTGAGAAGCGGGTATCAACAATTGAAGGTTAGAAGGTGTAATATCCGAGATTTTCTATGTAATTTAACAATTTCAATAAATGAACTTATGTGAAATTCTTATGTGATAAATATTTATTACATGTATCTATGTTTTATTATATGTTATGTGATAAGATGTATTTGAATGGTTTGTTCAGTTTAATTCAACTATTTAAATCGGTTAAGTATGGAATTAATTCTAGTAATTTCGTGGGATGGCTTTAAATCATGACTTTGAGTTCAGAGCAGAATTTGGTGATGCGGACGGCGTATTTGAGTCCGAAACATCAAAATTAGTCAGGATAGACTATAACTACGAAAATGTGTCACAGTTGACTTTTTGATCAAAGTCAACCGGTTGACTTTTTCGGGGAAAAAGTCAACAACAAATTTTGAAGATGAGTTCAACGAAACGGATAATTCCATGATGTCCGGGACGTTGACATTAGTAGGAATCGATATAAGTATTGAACACGTTGGGCTACGGAGGGCAAAACGGTCAAAATCGGTATTTAAATGATTAAAATAACATTATAATGCATTTGTTTAATTGGACAGCAGCTGGTGGGGTCTTGTGACACATAATATGGGACAAGGAGGGAAAGTATATATGTATATAGCAATAAGGAGGAACAAAGGTGATAACTCCTTATTAAACCAAACATAATAAGCAAACCTTTTCATGTTCCTAACTCCCCACCCCATAACTAAATTAAAGTATGATGAATATGTTTGTAACTGATGTTTTGAGAGATGAAAAAGCTGTAGACATCAGCCCTATTAACATATATACATATACACCCAACTCAAACATTTTTACTTTGATAAAATACAACTAAGAGAGCAAAAATAAAGAAACGAGTGAATTTTGAGTGAGAGTTGGAGAGTAACAAATTCTGGAGTTTTGGGGAGTCTTAGCAAGCAAGGGGTGAGTCTCTAACAGATTAGATCAAGGAGAATTCGCATCCAAGGTAAGCCATGAAACCAACTTTTATGTTCTTGAAGAAAAATAGTGAAAAATGCATGAATTACCATGGTAAATGAGTTGTTTTGATTTTGTGATGCTATGTTGGTATGGATTCTGCTATGTGGCTGTTAAGGAAGGAAAATTTTGGTGCAAACATGTTACAAATCTTTATAGAATCATGAAATTCATGTATGTATGCTAAGTGTTTGATAAAATGACTCTTAGGTGCTAATTTGCTCAAAACATGAAAAGTTAGAGAA
Source organism: Panax notoginseng (assembly GCA_016801055.1). Taxonomy (NCBI): domain Eukaryota; kingdom Viridiplantae; phylum Streptophyta; class Magnoliopsida; order Apiales; family Araliaceae; genus Panax; species Panax notoginseng. The sequence goes on along the minus strand of CM029021.1, from coordinate 86,545,921 downwards.
TTGAATTGTGGTAACATGTGTATATATGTTATTAGAAGTGATTCGGACAATAGGAATCGAGTCCATAAATGGTAGAATCAAAATCATGATTTTTTGCAAAGTTGAGTTAAACTAGTTTGCATGATTTTTTAGATTTTTTGGTCGCTTGAAATCATATCTTCGGTAATCCGTTTGTTGCATATAGTAATTTTATAAAATAGTATGTAGCATGAAGTGGAATCTGTCCAAATTTCATAGTGATCGGTGTTATATTGGCCAAGTTATGAAAATTATAAGCAAGCATGTTGGAAATAAAATCTGCAGAAAATATGGGTTTTCTAGAATTTTCTAAGTATGAAATCTGTTCGAGCAAGCTTTTCAAGGTAGCCTATTCGTGGTCTTAACTTGCTATTTTTTGGGATGTAATATTTTTGTAAAATACTATGCTATATGGGGTGTATTGGGTCAACATAGCAGGGTCAGATCATGCATGGTTGGTTCAGAATTAAATCGCAAAGTAGGCTGCTAGCGCTGAAAAGTTTCTGGGCTGGTTGAGCTGTGGCGCGGCCGCGCGTGCCTTGAAAATGATCAGAAAGTTTTCCTAAAGGTAACCTGATGGGAGTTGATGTGTAACAGTACCATGCATATTAAAATGCTAAATTGAACTTATTTGATGTAACATGGCTAGGTAGTTAAAGTGTATATTAGTGTATTACATGCTCGTTAATAACTTATTAAAGTAAACGTAAATCATTTCCTTGCATATTAAAGGTGGCGATCCATTGTATTTCGAACTAGTAGGTGTGCTTGATGGTCTAATATGACATGTCTGCTATATGATTGAATTAATTGTGAATATCATATGTGGTTAGTAAATAATCATATCATAATAAAAAGGAAATCCCTTAATTCCAAATTAGAGTTCGAGAACCTAATTTCTTAATGTAACGCACGTGAATAGGTTACGTGAAGGTTATTTGCTAGCGTAAATTGTAGCGGACCTATCAGGCAAGTTTCTTACCCTACTTTTCACAATGAAGTTTAATAAATCTATATCCATTTGATTTCGCGAGGGTAAGTTCGGACTTGTGATTATTAAAATATTCATGCAAATTCTTTTGATGTAAAGTTCTACGTCTCCAATTATCTTGCAAGTTGTATGGTTGTTTATTCCATTATTTATTTCAACAGTTATGTCTTAAAGCTCTTTTGTTTTAAAAGAACTGTTTCGAAGTATGTTTACTAGCTTTTGTTCAGCTAGATATTATTGATAAAAAAGTGATTTTTATTCAAATCGTTTGAAGCTATTTAATGTTTACCAATCCAAGTTGCCTTGGTGAGGTCTCGCATGATTACTAAGATGAACAACCCGAATAAACGGGAAAACAGATGTCGGGCAAAATAGTCCCATTTATGCTTATGAAGTTTAAACTTAATACTTGTGCACAATGTAGGGTATAATAGATTGATCACCTGGCGTACTTGCAAAGATCGTTTACAGTCTATTTGATTGTTAAACCGTCTGATGGTTTTTGATGACTGAAATTATGTTCAGGGTATTTTACACCCCTTTGTATGATATTGAAAACTCCTAAAATATTATACTTGATGTTCTTCTTTGACACTTGATAACCTGTCAACTGTTGAGATTTAGCTATTCAAATGCTTTTACTCCTGATGTATGTTTCTAATTTATTATGTATACTTGCTGGGCAATTCGTGCTCATTCTTGCTTAAATCTTTCAGCTAAGGATGAGAAGGCTGAGGGTTCGGGCAAGGACAAGGGAAAGTCCAAGATGAAGTGATGCTAGTGTTATGTAATAAGACTGTTTATTTCCGCATATGTGTAATGTAGCGATAAACGCTAAGATTAAGTTCCAGTTTGTTTTAAGGTTGTAAAGACTTGGGATTTTATTTGGAATAATTATGTAATAATTAACATTATTATTATTATTATTGAAGTTTATTTAGATAGATAAGATTGTATGTTGTATCGTGAGCACCAAATCCGATAATCGATGTTACACGGATTTGGGGGCGTCACAGAAGGGAAGATATACCGAAAATGGCTTTTAGGATTCGGTATGGTCATTACGAGTTCTTGGTGATGTCATTTGCTCTAGCGAATCCCCCAGCTACATTTATGGACCTAATGAACAGGGTGTTTAAGCCATTTTTAGATAAGTTCGTATTACTGTTCATAGATGACATCCTGGTTTATTTCAAGACCGAGGAGGAACACGTTGAACACCTAAGACTAACCTTAGAATCGCTGAGACGAGAGAAGCTTTATGCAAAATTCTTGAAGTGTAAATTCTAGTTGGAATGTGCAAATTTCTTGGTCACGTGATCGACAAGGACGGGATTTCGGTCTATCCATCGAAGGTGGAAGCCGTAATGAATTGGGATCAGTCAAAAATGCCGTCTGAAGTTATTAGTTTCTTAGGATTGGCAGGTTATTACCAGATATGTATCCAAGATTTTTCCAAGATCACAACTCCATTGACGAATTTGACTCGTAAAACAGTTAAGTTTGTTTGGACAAGAAATTGTGAGGAAAGTTTTCAGGAATCGAAGAAAAGGTTGAGTACTGCGTCGGTGTTGTCTTTACCGGATAGTGAGGGAAATTTCATGGTATATAGTGATGCCTCACATAAGGGTTTAGGCTGCGTGATGATGTAGAACGTCAAAGTCGTTGCCTATGCGTCACATCAGCTGAAGGATTAGGAGAAGGAGTATCCGACCCATGACTTAGAATTGGCAGCAGTAGTGTTTGCCCTAAAGATATGGAGACACTACTTATATGGAGAAAAGTGTGAGATATACATAGATCATAAGAGTCTGAAGTATATCTTTACCTAGAAGGATTTGAACATACGCCAAAGGAGATGGTTGGAACTGATCAAGGACTACGACTGTGAGATACTTTACCATCTGGGTAAAGCTAATGTCATCACCGACGCTTTGAGCAGAAAGGGTTGGCAGAAGCTGAATATGTTAACTGATCAGGATTAGTTGATAGAACAGATGGCTAGATTAGAGTTGGAAGTGAAGTTTACAAAGGAATCATATGAGAAGTTGTGACAAGATTAGGAAGAGAATAGCGGATGACGAAGAGTTCAAGTTCAAAATTGATAATGAGGGACTGTTACGATTTGGTGGGAGAATCTAGGTATCGCCAGTACCAGTGGTCAAAGAGGAGATTTTTAACAAATCTCACAGTTCGAGATATTCGATTCACCATGGGAGTATGAAGATGTACCAAGATCTCAGGCACCATTTCTGGTGGCTGAATAGGAAGATGGATGTTGTTGAATACGTTGCGAAGTGTCTTACTTGCCAGAAACTTAAAGAACAACACCAGAGACCTAGTGGATTACTGCAACCGTTGGAAATTCTAGTGTGGAAGTGGGAGCACATCACGATGGATTTCGTGGTTGGTCTTCCAGTGACTCCGAAGTGACTTGATGCGATATGGGTTATAGTGGATCGACTGCCGAAGTTTGCCCACTTTCTATCGATCAGGGTTAAGTACAAATTAAATCAATTAGCGAAGCTGTATGTCAAGGAGGTTATATCTCGACACTGTGTTCCGGTGTCGATTGTGTTCGACAGAGATCCACGTTTTACATCGAATTTTTGGAAACATTTGCAAGAGTTTCTAGGAACGCAGTTATGAATGAGTACGGCGTGCCATCCTCAGGCTGATGGCCAGAGCGAAATAACAATTCAGACGCTTGAGGATATGCTGAGATCTTGCGTAATGGACTTCAAGGGAAGTTGGGATGATCATCTACCGTTGGTGGAGTTCGCTTACAACAATAGTTACAACACGAGTATCGACATGCCGCCTTACGAAGTGTTATACGGCAGGAAATGCAGAACGCCCTTTTGTTGGGATGAAGTCGGTGAATGTCAACTGTTGGGACCAGAACTGGTATAACAAATTGCTGAAATTATGAAGCTGATCATAACAAGACTGGTTGCTGCCCAAGACAGACAGAAGAAATATGCCGATCAACATCGCCAGAATTGCAAATTCTTACCAGGAAGTTTCGTTTTCCTGAAAGTATATCCCTGGAAAGGGATGATTCGATTTGGTAAGAAGGGGAAGCTGAGTCCCCGATTTATTGGAAAATTTGAGGTACTACGAAAAGTTAGCGAGGTAGCTTACGAGGTTACATTACCTTCGGAGCTCGAGAATATACATAACATCTTTCAAAATTATGTGTTCAGAACTTACAAGCATGACTACAAATATGTAATAGAATATGAGCCTTTACAATTTGATAAAGACTAAACATATGAAGAAGTCCATGTTCAAATAGTTGATAGAAAGGAACAAGAACTTAGAAATAAAACGATACCTTCTGTTAAAGTAATATGGAAGAACAACAATGCTGAAGAAGCCACGTGGGAACTCCAAGATGTTATGATGAAATCTTATCCACAACTATTTGTTTAACTTGTTTTGTGATCCCTTACGTATCGATTCTTGGGACAGAATGCTTTTAAGGGGGAAGAATATAATAGACGAGAATTATTAGTTTTTTTTGTGATTCTGGGGACATAATCTTTTTAAGGAGAGAAGATTGTAACGATTAAGATTTTACATATTAATATTTATTTAGTTGAATAAATAAATTTTGTGATTTGGTGGAGTGATTTAATTAAGTGTTATATATTAATTAAATGAATGTGTAATAATTTATTTAATTGATGTATATTAATTTTATAGTATAGTTCTAATTTAACTGAGATAATTAAATAAGTGAATTATGTGATGAGTGTTACATGAATTATAATTAGCGTGTAATTATAATTATGTGGCAAGTTTATGTGATTAATTGATGTTAGATTTTAATTAATTAAATTATAATGTTAAAGATTTAATTAATTAAACTGTAACATTAAAGTATGTGTTAAATTGATTTATTAAAATAAAGAAAAGAACTTTTAAAATTGTTTTAACCAAACAAGGCTCTTACTTTTGTTTTAAAAGGCTTTGGCCAAATAGGGCCCTTGCATTAGCTTAAACCTAATTTACCCAAACAATGCCTAAATTAATAAAACTAGTTTTTAAAACTATCTATTGCCAAACAAGACAAAAGGGCTTTTGAATTTTGTAATTGCTAATTTAGTTAGATTATTAAGTAATAGTTAATACGTATATTATTAATACATCAGTTATATATGTATATACTACGTTAAAAAAACTACGTTAGTTTTATTCTACACTAAGTTTTCCAAGACTAAGAACAAAGAAGAAAGAAGATCATTGAAGAGAGGAAGGAATTTCAGAGAAGAAAAGAAGGAGAGGAATTTCTAGAACACAAACTCATCACCTTCTTCTTCAATCATCAAAACAAAAGGGTATCTCTCAATTCCCTTGTATTTTTATGTGTTTCTATGTTCTTCATGAAATTTGTTCTCTGTTAATTAAATCATGGTGAAAATGATGTAAATATGAAATAGTATTTATCAAGTGTATTCTAGCATGCCTATATATTGAATTGTATGCCCTAGACGAGTTTTAGAATTTCGATTGTTGTTAAAGCATGTTTTAATGGAGAAAATTTTGTTCATATGGGTTTTATATATTATGGTTCGTTTTAGATTGAGAAATTGAGAATTTGTATATATTAATATGCCTATTGAGAATTTGTTATGATGTTATCTTCAATATCGGATATAATGCAGGTGTTATAAGTGGAATTGGTTAAGAAATTTAATTATAGTGAATTATTTTGTGAAAATTATGAGTTTTTGAAAAGAAACGATTTTCTCAAGTTTTTATCAAAATTAAGTGCTTTAATTTTTCAATTTGATGTCTTGGTATGCTAAAAACATGTTAGAAACTTCATACCATGTTTCTGTTATGTTATATGTATCAATTTTTGGTTGTATTGCGAACTCGATGTGGAGAAATAAGCCAATTTGGCTTTTTCTCTACACTGTTCGTGAACCGTCTGCGTCTGCTGGAGGGGTTTCACCCCGACGACTTTTAATGTATAGGGAGCGCCCCCTGCGGGCGGCGCCCTAGCGAGTTTCTTTGTACGTGGAGCGCGCCCCGGCGCGTGTGATCAAAAGTAAAGATAAATTATTTTATTATAAGTTTAAGTATAGTGAAGTAAATTGATTTATTTAAGTTATAATATGTGATTATAATTTAATATTTGCATGATTAATTATAATTTGTGTAATTATAATTTAGTAAATGCATATGTATTTTTTGATTCGGGTGCTACTTGTTCATTCATATTTGACGATTTTGCTAAAACCCTAAATTTACCTATAGAGGAGCTAGTTTACCCTTTGAACATGGAGATTGTGAATATGGAGGTCATTCCTGTTAGGTGTGTTTACAAGAACTGTAGATTGGACAGTAAGGGTCAAGAGCTGAGGGTAGATTTGATTCTGATAAAACTTGGGGAATTCGTTGTTATACTGGGTATGGATTAATTGTTCAACCATGCGCGATACTCGACTGTCAGAAGAAATCAGTAAACCTTACGACTCCGTCAAAGTTAGTGTTCTATGGTAGAAAATTGCCTAGACCCGAATGTTGTCTGATGGTTATGCAACCCAAGAAACTTCTGACGCAATGCTATGTAGGATATCTAGCCTACATAGTACATACGGATAAGGAGAGCTCGAAGATGGAAGATATATCAGTAGTTAAGGAGTTTGTGGATGTATTTCCAAACGATTTTCCAAAACTTCCGCCAGATAGGGAGATAGAGTTTGTGATCGACTTGACGCTGGGAACTGCTCCGATTTCGAAGGCTCCATACCAAATGTCTCCGATCGAGATGAAGGAATGGATTGTTCAACTGCAAGAATTGCTAGACAAAAAGTATATTCAGCCAAGCGTTTCGCCGTGGGAAGCGCCGGTGTTATTCGTGAAGAAGAAGGATGGATCGATGCGGCTTTGCAGTGATTATAGGGAATTGAACAAAGTTACGATCAAGAATAGGTATCCTTCACCTAGGATCGACGACTTGTTTGATCAACTTAAGGGTGTTAAATACTTCTCGAAAATTAATTTGAGAAGCGGGTATCATCAACTAAAGGTGAGAAGGGAAGATATATCGAAAATGGCTCTTAGCACTCGGTACGGTCATTACGAGTTCTTGGTGATGTCATTTGGTCTAACGAATCCCCCAGCTACATTTGTGGACCTATTAAACAGGGTGTTTAATCCATTTTTAGATAAGTTTGTAGTAGTGTTCATAGATGACATCCTGGTTTATTCCAAGACCTATAAGGATCACGTTGAACACTTAAGACTAACCTTAGAATCGCTGAGACGAGAGAAGCTTTATGCAAAATTCTTGAAGTGTGAATTCTGGTTGGAATGTATCCAATTTCTTGGCCACGTGATCGACAAGGATGGGATTTCGGTAGATCCATCTAAGGTGGAAGCCGTAATGATTTGGGATCAGCCGAAAATGCCATCTAAAGTGAGGAGTTTCTTGGGATTGGCAGGTTATTACCGGAGATTTATCCACGATTTTCCCAAGATCGCAACTCCGTTGACGAACTTGACTTGTAAAACAGTTATGTTTTTTTTTTGGATGAAAAAGTGTGAGAAAAGTTTTCAGGAATTGAAGAAGAGGTTTAGTACTGCGTCGGTGTTGTCTTTACCTGATTGTACGTGAAATTTCATGGTATATAGTGATGTGTCACATAAGGGTTTAGGCTGCGTGTTGATGCATAGCAGCAAAGTCATTGCATATGTATCACGTCAGCTGAAGGATTAGGAGAAGGGGTATCCGACCCATGACTTAGAATTGGCGGCAGTAGTGTTTGCCCTTAAGATATGAAGACACTACTTATATGGAGAAAAGTGTGAGATATACATAGATCATAAGAGTCTGAAGTGTATCTTTACCCAGAAGGATTTGGACATGTGCCAAAGGAGATGGTTGGAACTGATTAAGGACTACGACTGTGAGATACTTTACCATCCGGGTAAAGGTAATGTCGTCGCCAACGTTTTGAACAGAAAGGGTCGGGAGAAGCTGAATATGTTAACTGATCAGGACCAGTTGATAGAACAGATGGCTAGATTAGAGTTGGAAGTGAAGTTTCCAAAGGAATCGGATGAGAAGTTATTTCAAGTAACTACTGGTTCTACTCTGGTAGACAAAGTGAAAGAAGCACAACTTCACGACGAAGAATGTGAGAAGATTCAGAAGAGAATAGCGGATGACAAAGAGTTCAAGTTTAAGATCGATAATGAGGGACTATTACGATTTGGTGGGAGAATCTCGGTACCGCCAGTACCAGAGGTCAAAGAGGAGAATTTGAGCAAATCTCAAAGTTCGAGATATTCGATTCACCCTGGGAGTACGAAGATGTACCAAGATCTCAGGCACCATTTCTGGTGGCTGAGTATGAAGAGGGATGTTACTGAATGCGTCGCAAAGTGTCTAACTTGCCAAAAAGTCAAAGAAGAACACCAGAGACCTAGTGGATTACTGTAACCATTGGAAATTCCAGAGTGGAAGTGGGAGCACATCACGATGGATTTCGTGGTTGGTCTTCCAGCGACTCAGAAGGGACTTGATGTGATATGGGTTATAGTGGATTGACTGACGAAGTCAGCCCATTTCTGTCGACCAGGGTTAAGTATAACTTAAATCAATTAGCGAAGCTATATGTCAAGGAGGTTATATCTCGATACTTTGTTCCGGTGTCGATTGTGTCTGACAGAAATCCACGTTTTACGTCGAATTTCTAGAAATGTTTGTAAGAGTGTCTGGGAATGCAGTTACGAATTAGTACAGCGTACCATCCTCAGACTGATGGCCATAGCGAAAGAACGATTCAGATGCTTGAGGATATGCTAAGAGCTTCCATAATAGACTTCAAGGGAAGCTGGGATGATCATCTACCGTTGGTGGAGTTCGCCTACAACAATAGTTACCACACGAGTGTCGGCATACCGCCTTACGAAGCATTATACGACAGGAAATGAAGAAGGCCCTTGTGTTGGGATGAAGTCGGTGAACGTCAACTGTTGGGATCGAAACTGGTACAACAAACCGCCAAAATTGTGAAGCTGATCATAACAAGATTGGTTGCTGCCCAAGACAGACAGAAGAAATATGTCGATAAACAACGCCAGAATTGTGAATTCTTACCAAGAAGTTTTGTTTTCCTGAAAGTATCTCCCTAGAAAGGGAAGATTCGATTTGGTAAGAATGGGAAGCTGAGTCCCTGGTTTATTGGACCTTTCGAGGTACTACGAAAAGTTAGCGAAGTAGCTTACGAGGTTGCATTACCTCCAGAGCTCGAGAATATACATAACATCTTTCATATTTCTGTGTTAAGACCTTACAAGCATGACTATAAACATGTAATAGAATTGTGCCTTTACAATTCGATAAAGACTTAACATATGAAGAAGTGTCTGTTCAAATAGTTGATAGAAAGGAACAAGTACTTAGAAATAAAACGATACCATCTGTTAAAGTAATCTGGAGGAACCAGAATGTTGAAGAAGCCACATGGGAACTCTAAGATGCTATGATGAAATCATATCCGCAATTATTTTTTTAACTTGTTGTGGGACCCATTATGTATCGATTCTGGGGACAGAATCCTTTTAAGGGGGGAGAATGTAATAGACGAGATTTTTATTTTTTATTTTTGTGATTCTGGGGACAGAATCCTTTTAAGGAGGAATGATTGTAACGATTGAGATTATACATATTAATATTTATTGAGTTGAATAAATAAATTATATGATTTGGTGGAGTGATTTAATTAATTGTTATATATTAATTAAATGAATGTGTAATAATTTATTTAATTGATGTATATTAATTTTATAGTATAGTTCTAATTTAATTGAGATAATTAAATTAGATGAATTATGTGATGAGTGTTACATGAATTATAGTTAGCGAGTAATTATAATTATGTGGCTAGTTTATGTGATTAATTGATGTTAGATTTTAATTAATTAAATTAGAATGTTAAAGATTTGATTAATTAAAGTGTAACATTAAAGTATGTGATAAAATGATTTATTAAAATAAAGAAAAGAGCTTTAAAAATTGTTTTAACCAAACAAAGCTCTTACTTTTGTTTTAAAAGGTTTTTGCCAGACAGGGCCCTTGCACTAGCTTAAACCTAATTTACCCAAACCATGCCTAAATTAATAAAACTAGTTTTTAAAATTATCTGTTGCCAAACAAGCTCAAGAGGTTTTTGAATTTTGTAACTGATAATTTAATTAGATTATTAATTAATAGTTAATACGTATATTATTAATACATCGGTTATATATGTATATACTACGTTAAGAAAACTACGTTAGCTTTATTCTACGCTAAGTTTTCCAATACTAAGAACAAAGAAGAAAGAAGAGCAGAGAAGAGATGAAGGAATTTCAGAGAAGAGAAGGAGAGGAATTTCTAGAACACAAACTCATCACCATCTTCTTCAATCATCAAAACAAAAGGGTATCTCTCAATTCCCTAGTTTTTATGTGTTTCTATGTTCTTCATGAAATTTGTTCTCTGTTAATTGAATCATGGTGAAAATGATGTAAACATGAAATTAGTATGTATCAATTGTATTCTAGCATGCCTATATACTGAATTGTATGCTATAGACGAGTTTTAGATTTCAAATTGTTGTTAAAGCATGTTTTAATGGAGAAAATTTTGTTCATATGAGTTTTATATATTATGGTTGGTTTTAGATTAAAAAATTGAGAATTTGTATATGTTAATATGCTTATTGAGAACTTGACATGATGATATCTTCAATATCGGATATAATGCATGTGTTATAAGTGGAATTGGTTGAGAAATTTAATTATAGTGACTTGTTTTGTGAAAACTATGAGTTATGGAAAAGAAATAGTTTTCTCAAGTTTTTATCAAAATTAAGTGTTTTAATTTTATAATTTGATGTCTTGGTATGCTAAAAACATGTTAGAAACTTCATACCATGTTTCTGTTATGTTATATGTATCAATTTTTGGCTGTATTGCGAACCCGATGCGGAGAAATAAGTCAATTTTACTTTTTCTCTGCATTTTCGTGAACTGTCTACGTCTGATGGAGGGGTTTCGCCCCGACGGCTTTGCAGGTCTCGGGTGCGCACCCCGGCGGGCTGCGCCCCGACGAGTTTATTTGTACATGGAGCGCGCCCCGGCGCGTGTGACCGAAAGTAAAGATAAATTGTTTTATTATATGTATAAGTATAGTGAAGTAAATTGATTAATTTAAGTTATAATGTGTGATTATAATTTAATATTTGCATGATTAATTATAATTTGTGTAATTATAATTTAGTAAATGCATGATGTAGTTTAATTAATTATAAATTATAATTGTTTATAATTTAATTAATATAAGATGTGATTATAATTTGAGTAATTATAATTAGATTAAATATTTAAATTATAATTTAATTAATATGAAATAAATAATTATTATTTGATTTAATTATGTGAGCATGTCTTTGTGATGTAATTAATTATGTGATGGTTAATTATCAATTTATTAAATTAAAAATTAGTCAAAAATGAGTTAACCTAGAATGGTTAACTAATTTCTGTGAATTAGTTACGTGTTAACTAATTTAGGTTATCATTGTTAAAAATATATGTGTAAGAAGTGTTATAACGTGATTGTATTAGTAGCTTGCGTTTGAGGCAAGTCTTCTATCCCTAAACTCGTTAATTGTATACAAGTTCTTTAAGTTCATATATTCATTGTTTGAGATTGTCCTTTATATTCTACAATGGACAAGTACTTAATTTATATTCATGATTTAATGTAATGTGATATTGACTTATTGTTCAAGCAGGGTCTATATATTCTTTTTAAACGCTTTAAGTTTAATTCTAAAGCATATGTTAATTCATAATTCTTTTATTTATGAATTATTCTAAGTTATTGAAAGTCGATTCAACTATTCCTTAGTTGATGAACGTCGAATTCTAAATTACCCTTGTAAGCTTATCCAAACCAAACTTCCTTTGGTGCGGACTTGTATTCAAATACTGAGATTAACAACCCTATTTATTAGGGGAGGTTACTACGCAGAAGCGTTAAATGTTGTGCACATACATGGTACGAAGGGCTGATCCCCCTAAGTACGAGTTAAGGTCCATAGTCTTAATGACTGTTAAAGGTTTAAATAGAAATATTTATAACCTAGGACAAAATTTCAAGGTCTTACGACCCTCATATGAATTCTATATTCGAATTATAAATGTGATCAAAGAATCTTTATTAAATTCTTTATCGTTGTGAAGTTATTCAAACCTTTACAAAGATATTCTTGTATGTCTTATTTAACGTTGTATTCCAGTGAGCTATTGTTTGCTCACTCTTGCATTAAATAACCATTGCAGCTAAGGTTGAAAGTGTTGATGCCCCATCAACGAGTAAAGGCAAAGGGAATCTAAACAAGTGAAGACTTGTTTAATTATTATTTGTAACAAGACTGTTTAAGTTATGTTTTTATTTTCCGCATTATATGTTTATGTCAAGGTTCAAGTAAACCCTAAGAATTATTTTGAAAAGTTATAATCCTTTTTATAAGGAAGATTCTATGTATTTATAAAGGTTGTAATTCATTTTGTAAATTTTATTATTGGGTAGAGGTATGTATATTGAGAAAGTGAACACCAAATCATGTGAAAATGAAGCACCCGAATTTGGGGGTGTCACAACAACTACCCAAGGTATTAGAAATCGAAATGTTCTGTCACGTGATAGAGCACATTTTCAACAGCAATGCGATATCTTTCACTGATGATAGCATACCAGTTGAAAGGACTGGTCATTGCAAGTTACTACATATAGCAGTGATGTTCTCTGGATACGTGATAGGGGGAGTGTTGATCGGTGGAGGATCCTCCTTGAACATCTATCTTTATGAAACTTTGGAAAGAATAAAGATCAATACAAATTTGATCTGAAGCAGCCATATAGTCATAAGACCCTTCGATGGGTCTCGGCGAAATGTTGTAGGAGAAATCAAACTACCTGTGGAGATTGGTCCACATACATTCTACGTATCCTTCCAAGTGCTGAACATCACCACAAGATATAATTTACCGTTGGGAAGACCATGGTTCCATATGGCAGGAGCAGTCCCATCCACCCTTCATCAACAAGTCAAGTACATTATCAATGGCAATCTGGTCACTGTCAATGCTGAACCAACGTATCATGTCTGCGTGCAAGGGGATATGCCTATGATCAGCCTCAACGAAGGAGTTGAGACAGCCAGTTTTCAAGCCTTCGAAGTGAGCAACACTCACCATCAACCTATTGGAGCTCCAACCTTGAAGCCAATAATTTTATCCGAAGTGATGTTCGTCGGTAAAGAAATGATATATTTGAATTTATGTCTCGTCAGAGGGCTAGGGAAAAATCAACAAGGGATCAAACATCCAGTTCAGGTACCTAGCCAAGTAGGGAAGGCTGGATTTGGTCATTCTTGTGGATCAAATCATAAGAACACGCACAAGCATCAGCCGGTTTAGACACCCACTATTCTATTACCAAATCTCACGGATGCTGGATTTGTGAAGCCAACAAAGAAAGTCCATGTTTTTGAGTTAGGCATGCTAAGGAAAACAAGGAAAGGAATGAAAGGTTCCTACAAGAAGTGCAAATTAGATTTGTAAAGATGTTTTTTATGGCATATACTGAGGGTATGAACGACAATATCCCAGATGATGACTATTCAGAAGATCAAATCGTGATCCATAGCATCAAATAGGGCTAAGGAGAACTGTTCAAAGAGAAGCACTAACCTGGATGAGAATTCAATCATGGTCATCATCAAAGAGGAAGAGGATAACAGCAACCCCTTAATCATCTTTGTCAACAAGGACCTGACCCTGGACAACTGGATCAGCACTCCTTCATCTATCGCAAAGGGTGAAAGGGTTGAAAATCCATCTGCCCTAAAGCGTAGATACTATATACTGCTTACTTTTGTTGCATAGTACTAGCAGTTACTTTTTGTCATACTTTCATTGCTACTTTGTATGATTAAACAATATCATATATTAAGTGAATGCATTTTGTTTTCAGGACTCTAAATTTGGATTTTTAACTTTGCCGATGAATTGCCAAGTCTTAGCGGTGACTATAACTTCAATGCAGAATGGGACTTTGACTTGATGGGGATTGATCAAGAGCAGACAGATTATTATGTGGTGGCTGAGGAGATCAGGGAATGGGTCAAAGAAAAACCCAAACCAAACCTCGATCAAACCATTAGAGTTAGTATCGGAACCTCAGAAAATAATAAAGAAATTCAAATAGGCAACGACCTTACCCCAAACCAAATGACAGACCTGATTGAACTCCTAACTCAGTTCTAGGATGTGTTTGCATGGTCATATAAAGATGTGGCTGTCTTATCTATTGACATTGTCATTCACCGATTGCACATCAAAGAGGGATTCAAGCCTATCAAACAGAAACTCAAGAGACGAAAGCCCGAGTGGAGTTTGAGGGTCAAAGAGAATTTGTCAAGCAATTCAAAGTAGACATTATCATGGTCTCAACCCTACCCTGAATGGTTGTCCAATATAGTTCATGTACCTAAGCCCGGAGGGAAGGTACGAGTATGCGTATATTATCGAGATTTGAACAAAGCTTGTCTCAAAGATGACTTCCCAGTATCTTTCCTAGATGATGGAATAATGACAATTCAGCAAAACCCTCAAGAAGACATCGGTCAATTCTGGAAACTGTACTTCGATGGGGCTTTAAACATGGAAGGTGCAAGAGCAGGGGCAGTCCATATATCCATCACGGGATAATAGTTTCCCGTGGCTATCAAACTTTAGTTTGCCAAAACCAACAACATAGCCGAATATGAAGGCTGTATAATGGGATTAAAACTGTCCCAATTCATTGGTATCCAATGGATAATAGTTTTTGGGGATTTCGAGTTGTTCATCAGATAAACCACTGGGGCATATCACACCAAGGGATTGCATTTGATGCCTTGTCATATGCAGGTCATCAAGATGGCTATGGATTTCAAAGAAATAGCTTTCATCCACATCCCTCGAAACATAAAGGATTTTGCGAATGCATTAGCAACTCTGGCTTCCTTGATCCACATATCTGATAGGAAAGGAATCCCTGACATCAATCTTGCAAGCCATAAATCATCAGCCTATGGAAATTACATTGGAGAAGTATCTGGTGAACTACCTCCCATCAAACAGCCCTGGTATTAGCACATCAAAGAATATCTGTGAGATGGATCTACGCCAACGGGGGCAGGTCAAGCAGAAAGAAAGCAAATCCATAGAATGGCCATGAAGCTCTACCTAAATGGAGAGGCAATCTACAAAAGAGATGTTGCAATAGGCCTGCTAAAGTGCCAAGACAAAGACCAAGCCCAAATATTTATAGACGACCTTTAATTTACTTACTCAGTTAAACAAACAAATAATCAAATTTTATTCAATAAATCAAATAAAATTCATTTACATAATCGTTCGATTTTCTCGGGTGTTACATTCTCTAACTCATATAAGAATTTTGTCCTGAGAATTTAGATATAAGTTACTCAAACAAATGAGGATAAGCCTTTCTCATCTTATCTTCGAGTTCACACATTGCTTCTTAGGCATTGTGGTTCCTCCATATCACCTTCACTGAAGGTCTGATTTTACTTCTCAGCACTGTTCTTTCCTATCAATAACTTGAATAGGAATCTCCTCGTACGTCAAGTCTCTCTCGATTTGGATTAGTTCATACTCGATTACATGCATGTAATCTGGCTTATAAGGACTCAATACCAAAACGTGAAACACGTTATGGATTTGTCCCAATTCTAGAGATAATTCTATCGCATAAGCTACCCCTCATACCCTTCTCGGAACCTCAAAAGGTCCTATGAACCTAGGGCTTAACTTCCATTTCTTCCTGAAATGTATATTCCCTTTCCGGGGCGATACCTTTCGGAACGCATACGAGCCAACTTCAAACTCTCTGTTCTTCCGATGTGGATTGACATACTTCTTCTGTCCGTCTTGAGCTGCTACAAGCCGTGTTCATATTAACTTAACTACTTATGCCGTTTGTTGCACCATTTCAGGTCCTAACATTCGACGTTCTCCCACTTCATCCCAGCACAGTGGCATTCGGCACTTCTGTCCATACAACTCTTTGTAAGGCGGCATGCCTATACTAGCATGATAACTGTTGTTGTAGGTGTTGTCCGATTTATATAATGACAAATACGCGTAAGTATATACACGGTCAATCAAGTAATAAAAAAGTAAGAAGAGTGTCGAACCCATAGGGAACAGTTACTAATACCTATTCTAATTAACAAGTTTTATCAATTTAAATCCACTTAAATGGTCACTCCAATTGTTGTGTAAAAATTGTTTTTATAGAAAGAAAATAAATCTAATTAACTAACAAAGATTGACCATCAGATGATAAAGATATAGGAATACAATTTCCCCAATTGTTCAACCATAATCGACTTATTTTATTTCCACTTAATTAATCCAATGAGTTGTAAACTAGGATTGCATATTGTTTAATTAACATATTTCAATAATTAATAAAAATACTTGTTTCAGTTATTTTTCTACTGTCGTGCAAGACACTTAAAACAGATTCATTAAGCACAAACTCCTAACAAAGTTATGCATGACATACAAGTATTGTCGTCTCATACACTGATATGGTATCCTTAACAAGAATCAACATATTTATGCGTTATCACATCTATATCTAATCCTAGATTTCCTCTTCCAATTTGATCTAGAATATCAAATTAACTGCTAGCTAAACAATTAATAATTAAGCACAAGATATGATAATTAACTCCATAAGATCAATAAGTGAAAATATGAATTATTGAATTAAAGTCTAGCAAAAGGTTCCATTCTACCCTTAATTGAGAAATTAGTGCATCATCATAATAGAAACAAGAACATTCAAATTAAATAGCATCATAGTTACAGTAAATGAATTTAAGAGAAGAAGAAGAAAACTTTGTCAAGGAATCTCTAATCTCCAAGCTTCAATCTCTGCCTTCAATGTTCTCCAATCAATCTTCAAGTCTCCACAAGATGGCTCTCAATGATTTGTAGTCAAAAGTCCCCTAAATCCAAGTTATAATCATCTATTTATAGTCCTAAGAGAAACCCTAACACTTTAGGCATCCTAAATCCTATTACCACTCAACTTGGACACTAAGACACCCAAAAAGTTGTATCCACGCCGCCAAGCGCACCCCGCGCTATTCCTAAGCTATTTTGGGAGCGCGTCGTGCTAAAGTGTCAGAAAATCTGGTGTTCTAGCGTGGTCCGCATTGTTCCTAAGCCATTTTGGACGCAGTCCGCGCGTAGGTCTATTTTTTGCTGTGATGTCCTTTGGTAAAACTATCATAACGTTTAATCTGGGATAAGTTACGGGGCCCGCTACCTATCAAATCGAAGATATTGACGAGATATACAACTTTTATGTTTTGAGAATTGACAGATTCAGGTTGGAACATGGTCAATATTGGGCTTCAAGTGGATATTGTGTAAATGGCGAGCATGATAAATCTGAGCTATGATATCTGTTGATAAAAATGGCATAACTTTTTCATTCGCACTCCGATTTGGATGATTTAAGATATTCTGGACAGATAAGAAGTAGATCTACAATCAGTTCCAAGTTCCTAGCCAAGAAAACGAATCCAAATTAGTGGTAAAAGTCATTCAATCTTCCCTTCTTGCATTTGCTTTCATATTGTACTCCAAAAGATGTCTGAATTGCTTTTCCTAGCTTCTCCATGCCAATGTCGTGTCATAGCCTACACATATCTCTCTTATCCATTCCTAGCTCGAACTACTTAGCTCCACTTTAACACCGCTTTAGCCAAGTTACTTCATCTTTCATATCTTTGTTCTATTTCCCCTTTTCCTACACAAGATCAATTAAGCACATAAAAAGGAACAAAAAATACCCAAAAATTCACAATCCATCAAACTAAAGATATCCAATTCATAGGTATAAAAGCCTACTCATCAGTAGGTGAACTCTACTAATGGTAGATGATCTTCCCAACTACCCTTGAAATCCATAACGCAAGACCTTAACATGTCTTCTAGCATTTTAATAGTCCTCTCGCATTGCCCATCCTTCTGTGGATGATACATCGTACTAAACCTTACTTGCGTTCCTATCTGTTCTTGTAAACTCTTCCAAAAACTTGAAGTGAATCACGGATCGCGATTTGACACAATCAAAACTGGAACTCTATGTCAGGAGACAATCTCCTTGACATATAGTTTAGCTAGTTGGTCCAGGTTATACCTGACCCTTATCGGCAAGAAGTGAGCCGACTTCGTCAAACGATCCACTATTTCCCAAATAGCATCGTATCCTTTCTGCGTTATTGGAAGTCCCACCACAAAGTCCATCGTGATATGCTCTCACTTCCATTCTGGAATCTCCAATGATTATAACAAACCGCAGGGTCTTTGATGTTCGGCCTTAACTCTTTGACAAGTTAAGCATGTGACAAACCGGAAAATCGGATTGTCCAAAAATTAAGATTAAAGAATTTATAACTAATAAAAAAAATTAGTGATTATATTCTGGATTAAGTCGTTATTAATCATTCTATGACATATGATGATTAGAAAAGAGGAGGATTCTTGCAATGAGCTAGAATGAACGAGTATGAATTTTCAAGACAAAAATAAATGATTTTTGAGAATAAAAAATATTCATGAGAAAAAGACGAAATTGTGAGACCCCAGATTTTATGAATAAATATTTAATTTTCTCGAAATAATTATGGTGTGGATTTGATATAATATTATAGTTGTGGGTATTATTTATAAATTTTGTAAAGTAAGCAAGTTGTTTTAAAATATTCGTTTGGTCGGGGAATATTCTTTTTGTCGGGGAATATTCGTACGACGGCACAATTATTGGTGGACCCCACAACAGAAGTATAGTCGTAGTTAGAAAACGACAAAATTATCTTTCTATAAAAATAACGGCGGAAGTTTTACCATTGTTACTGTTGAACTACTCGGTAGTAAAAGTACAGTAATACGTGTGGTTGCATAGTAGCACACGGTATTGATTATTAATGCTTATGTGAGAAGTCACTCAGTTTGATTCCATTATTGTCAGTTAATAATATGAATTATTTAGCGATAATGACGTTTTGTTTTATTCGTATTATTAACGTAATAAAACAGAAACATCTTTTTATATAAAATAAAATACTTTATTAAAGTTATTCTATAAATAGAATATATTATATTATATTTAAAAGATTTTTCTTTAAATATGGACCGTCAGATTAAAGTAATCAATCTGGACCGTTCATGGATTAGTTACTATGCATTCTATTTTTCTATAAATAGCAGCTCATTCCTTCATTATTTCTTACGAATTCACTGAACTCTAGAGAGAGAAACTATAGAGAGAAACTATAGAGAGAGAGAAGAAGAGTATTCTGCTACTTAACTACTTCCTTACTTCAGCTCTTCTTTAAAACGGTAAGGGGTGTTATTCTTTCTTATTCATGAAGAGAACTGTTGTTATTCCATTTCTTATTATTCTGTTGGAATAACCTGTATACGTGGTCTACCCTATACTTGGTGACATTCTTCTATTATTCTGTTGGAACATCCTGTCTGTGTGTTTTACACCGGACCTGGTTCCGTTTTTATTATTATTCTGTTGGAACATCCTGTCTGTGTGTTTTACACCGGACCTGGTTCCGTTTTTGTTATTATTCTGTTGGAATATCCTGTCTGTGTGTTTTACACCGGACCTGGTTCCATTATTTATTATTCTGTCGGAATATCCTGTCTGTGTGTTTTACACCGGACATGGTTCCATTATTTATTATTCTATCGGAATATCCTGTCTGTGCGTTTACGCCGGACCTGGTTCTATTATTTATTATTCTGTTGGAATAACATGTCTGTGCGGTCTATCGCATGCATGGTGATTTCTTTTGTTATTCCATTCTTTATTATACTCAGTTGGTTAAGTTTTGACTTCTATACTCCATGAAATTTGTGGAATATCCTTGACATTTGCGCTTCATCTAGTATCTATTCATGAAAATATTCTCCTGATCATTCTTGAATTTACTCCACAAAGCAGTATCATGTTGACAATTTGGACGTTGTTAATTCTTGGATAAATTAATTCTTGAACTTGTTTTATTGAATTCTTATATCATTGTCATCATCCTCGTGTTTATAAATTGTTGAAAGTCATCTGTGGCCTGTAGTGCATAGATGGACTTGGTATGATTATGACCAGGGATTATTCGGTATAATCATGACCGTAATGTTACAAATGATGTGGTAAAAGTCCTCATTGGCCCGTAGTGCATTGATGGACAGTTGTTGGCATGATCATGACCATTAATGAATATACGAATATCCTTGGCCGTAGTGCAGGGGTGATTCGATGATGTGGATTATTTTATTAAGTTGAGTCTCAGCGATCACAGTGTTGGAAAATCTTTTAAATCATAAAAGATAGTAGAGTTTATTTTCTACTTGACTCTTTTAATGGATTGCTTGTTCCGCTGCAGTTAAACTTGATGTCTATTATATTTTATCAGTTTAACATTGTTGAAGGCTAATGATAATTTATTCTGCATTATCTTAGTCATAATATTTCTTACTGGGCTAGTTGAGCTCACCCTTTCTTTCACTGTTCTCTTCAGGAAATGAGAACGTAGCTGGGGCAAGTCGGGGAACGGAGTGATGGTCCGAATGATAATATTAGTTAGTAGTCCTCACTATTATATGTAATAGTGTGTTAATAAATGTAATGAGGGCTCCTTTTGAGTATGAATACTCTCTAGAAGATAATATTTATATTCAAACTCACAGTTTATATTTTGTCGTATTGTACACGACGGTTGTATTAGTAAGTTGTATTTGTATTTTGTACCATATAAGTGTCGACCCAAGATGGGTGATGTATACCTGATTTTGGGGGCGTCACAGAAATAGGAACTATTCATGAAACCCTAAGGGTTAATGTTTAACCCTAAGCCTTTCTAGGATATTGAAATGTTAGAATGACGTTATGTCGAAAGATTTGACATTAATATACCGTGAAAAGTTAAGTTAGCCAAGAAAAGTTTTCTCGGGAAGAAAATGACGAAAATAAATATTCATCCATTTTCTGCTCGAGAATTTATATGGAAATTTTGAGAAACGCGTAATGATAGGATTTTAAGACGAGAGGAAACATGTAATCATATTTCATTTATGGCTCGCGTAGTTTTTGGTTTGAGGACTTAAAACCCGAAGGGTTAAGGAAAGTGGAATTAAAGAAGGAAATGATTATATGCAATAAAAAATTAGTATTATACATAATGAATATGCGTATAATACTAATTATTATACAAGTATGATACGAGGAGTATACAAGAAGTAATATGCCATATAATACGAATTTTGTATGAAGTAAATATATTTAATTTGAATTAAGTACTAAGAATTATACACATGGGTCGAACCGACGAGTAAACGTGTGGTTTAAACCTATGGGGCAACCCATGGCCCATGATGACACATGGGAGACATGGGAAAGCACATGAGGGGATATGGTGGCCATGTGCTAGCACATGCTAGCACATGGGGAGTCATAAGTTGGCATGTTGGGGAGAGGGGGTTAAGGAGGCTTGCTCATTGACCCTTATGCCCTTGATCTTACTTTACCTATATAAGAAAGATTAAGGCTTCATTTGATTAGTTTGGAAAAACGAACTCATGTGGGAGAGAAGAGAGAAGAGAAGAGAAGTGGAAGAGCTTATGAGGAGAAACCAAGAAGCAAGAGAATCTAGTTTAAGACTTTGTCAAGAACACAAAGTCATGGACTTAAGAACACTTAAAAGTATAAGTGTTAACTTTGAGTTTGTATCTTCCTTCAATTCTTAAATTAATAGAGAAGTGAAAATGGATAGAGCATGGATTGTGGGAGATGATGAGATTGATATTATTGGAGTTTGAACCATTAATAATCAAGAACAAGTGGAACCATAATGAAATTTAATGAAGATTTAGAGTAAAACCATAACAAAATGGTTAATGAACTTAATGAAGAAAACCATTAAAACTTAGATGTTTAATATGGTTAGAATCATGGATGAACAACTAATGGATTGAATCCATTTGGTTTGACATAAAAATATCGAAGAACGAAGATTCGGCGGAAGTTTACGCGATTGGACTTTAAGTGTTGAATCGTAAATTTTCTTGGAATGAAAGTTAAAAGTCACCGTTTGATTTAGAAACATTGGTTTTCAATGGCATCATGTGTAATTAAGTAAACAAGACTTGCGAGAGCAAGAATGAATAAATTCAGAGTTAAAACGAAGAAACGAGCATCGAATGTTCACGAACGTTTACGAAAGCGTAAAAATGTACAAAATGGTTAATTTTCCACCAACAGATTCAAAAATAAATTTTGACTGGATGGAATTATAGAACATGCGATAAGTGAACTATTGTCTTTGGAACGAGCCAATTCCGAGTTGTAACTATCATGTTACGAGCTCGGGAATCTCAAAAATTTTCAAAACTTATAAAAAATTTCTAAAGCACAGGGTCGGCGCCGCCGCGCCACCCATGCCTTAAGAACTGGCGCCGCAGCGCCTTCCCGGGAGAAAATCTCTGCAGGTGTAGCACCGCAGTGCCGCTTCAACAGTAAAAGATGGCGCCGCAGCGCTGGTGTAGGGGAGAAGCCAGTGAAGAGCTTTTTAATCCTCAACACTTGGGGAACGTGTACGGAATGATAGCGAATATGTAATTCACTTAATGTAACACTTAAATAAGTGATTTAAACCTTAAGTAAAGGTTGAATGAGAGTAAGAGATGAGTTGCATGAAAGCAGGATACGGAACTATTCTCGTGAATCGTATCGGAGTTGAGTGAACGTTCTAAGTATATGACTTAGACGTTAACGAATGTTGACATGTGAATGATGATAAGCTATAACAAACAGTAATTAGAGAATGAGGAATACCGTATAACATTGAAGATCCAAGTTAACAGTAATAACTTAAATGAATGTTTTGAGTCGTATGGACCGGACGTGGTAAGAAGTGTAATAAAGATTAACTTAACAAACATTACAGTTATAATGGTTCAGATAAGTTAAGTCTAAAATGGTAAAGAAGTCATAGTCTATAATGGTCGAGATATAGTATCTGAGCTAAAATATTCCGTCAAAGAGCGACGGAATATATTAACTAGTAACCGATCTAACTCACTGTGAAAGACATTGTAAACGAGACGGGAAGCTAGTTTGTTGGTTATTTGTGGGAAACCACTCAGTGTACTATATTTGGCTACTATTAGAGACTCAAAAAATGATAAGTAATATGTTATTAAAAGAATAGAAGAAAGGAATAGAAGTAAAGTTGGTCACGTAAACTTAGATCACAAGAACGCGAACAGTAAGATGTAAAGTGAAGTTAAGGTAATGCATAAGTCAAGTATTTGACTCATTGGTATTTGTTATTCGTATGTGCTACATAGGATTTTCGATGAACAGCTCAACGTAAACCATAGGCGGTAGCTGTGCGTAAGGTAAGTTTCTGAACTTTATTCATACTTTATTATTTATGTTCGTTTCTTAACTTCCTCAGATGTTGAACATGAGGAAGTATTTTGTATGTGCACCAGGGGTGATTTGTGCAAGATGGTAGTATATATGAGGTCGTGTGCCACAATGTTAACACTTCGATATTTCAGTGAAATGAACTGTTCTGGGATTGGACTGTTAAGTGTGAAAGAGTTCAGGTTATTCATGAGC
Source organism: Panax notoginseng (assembly GCA_016801055.1). Taxonomy (NCBI): domain Eukaryota; kingdom Viridiplantae; phylum Streptophyta; class Magnoliopsida; order Apiales; family Araliaceae; genus Panax; species Panax notoginseng. The sequence goes on along the minus strand of CM029021.1, from coordinate 86,522,114 downwards.
CGTTCTTATTAAGTCTGTGCTAAGGATTCTAGCTAGACAGAATGTGTATGAAAGAAGTAGAAGGATGAAAGTGTATGTGATGTATGTGTTAAAACAATAGGAATCAGAACGTATTACTATTATTCGAGTTGCTTCATAACCATTGTTCAGTTAATGAAGTCTTAAAAGAACTTTTGTTCTTGATTTGATTAATATTTAACTACTATGACTTGCTGAAAAATTGAATGCTCACACTTGCTTCAAATAAAAACATTTTCAGCGAACGACGATAATATGTATTAAAAGACCTGATGACGATCAAGATGATCGATGTCTTGCTATGTAAGATGTTATAGTTGTGAATACCATTAGCATCACAAGATGAAATGCTGTTCATATTATGAACAAGTGTGAAGATCAAGCCAAGACTTGTAGAATAGTTAGTTCAAACTATTCTGTAGATATGATTACTAGTTAAGTCACAATTGTAATGTGATAAGAATAATGTAATTATCATTATTTTAATGAATGAAGATTTTAAGGCAAGAGAACCTGGGAATGTGTGAATATATCATGTATCTTCAGGATATAATGATGTATATATGGAGTGAGAAGTACCGTAATATACGAAATTCAAGTGTGAAAAATAGGCCAAATTTCGGGACGTCACAAATTGGTATCAGAGCTGATAGGATATACACATTAGGTATGAGTACCTAAGCCTATAGCCTGAGAGAAAAGTGTAAGAAAATCGTTGAGTTAAACGATTAAGGAAGAAGATCAATACGTGATCATATTGCATCGTAAGAATATGTTTCCTTTAAAATGATGGATGGATTATAACTGAGGCTATAATGAACAGGTACTATGAATAGTACGAGAAGAGGAACTCAGAAGATTTGTAAGGTATATGAGTTAAAGAAAATTCGTATTAAGTTAAAAGAATGTTAGAAGGTTATAAATTTTAATTGAAGACTCATGTGATAGTTGAGTTGTATGAACTTTTGTTATGGGTGAAAGTTTATTCTTTGGTGTAACAACCACTCAGTCTATTACAATGAAAATCATTGGAATAGTGATGTCGCGTTATCAATATGTATATGACGAGAAGATGATTCTTTTCTCATGTATATATTGGATAGTAGAATATATTAAGTTAGGTGCGAGTTCTTAAAGCTCATACTTATGAAAAGTTTGTGACTTATAGTTGTATGTTATGTTTTTGAGCCCTGAGCATATGGACAGTCCTTGATTTATTCTTGGATTACATATTGTGAAGATAAGTTCTTAAACACATATGGTTGTGGAAAGTTCACGAACATATAAAGTGTGGCAAGTTTGATGAACTATACTGAGGTATAGAAAGTTTAAACTAAAAATGAGTGATTTCTAGTATAGATAGTACCTAAGGTGGTAGAAGAGGTTAATATTGCAATATTACATCTGAATATACCTTCAAGTGTATGGTGGTCTGTAGTGTGACGAAGTCATAAAATGACAAAGTCCTCAACGTACTTGAAAGTAGTACGATATCATAACGTCATTAAATGTTTTTAGTTATGATAAAAGAATTTAAAGAAGTAGTCGATGTCAATTTATTTGACTAGACGAATGGTTCAAGTTAATGTCCAATTTATTGGATGGTCTGAGCTATTTAATTTGGCCAGACAAATGGTATCTCATGTTTAAAAAGAAATCGAGCTTTCTTTGAGAAGCTATGCCAAACCAAATTGTTTTGGTGCGGAATCTGAATACAGGCCGACAAAGAGGTAGTTTACTTTCTTTGTGATTATAAACAGGCCGACAAAGAGTTAGTTTACTTTCTTTCTGATTGTAAACAGGGCAAAAAAGAAATTAGTTTTTGATAAATACCGATAAATCAAGTTCATGGTCTTTATAACCCCTGAGCAACTTATGAAATGTTTTAAAGGAATCTTTATATTCCCGATCCTTCATTTCACTTCATAATTCTTGTGTAGTTATGAAGATGCTTGAATGAAGGGAAGATGAAAACTTCTTGGGAGAGAAGTTGAGAATAACAGTATGTTAAAGGAATCTTTATATTCCTCTTTATTCATTCTACTTCATAATTTTTGATAAGTTGTGAAGACTCTGGAATGTTTGAAGGATAAAAAACTTCGGTTATGTTAACAATTGCGAGCATACGGCCTTAGTGCCGGGATGATCCTTTATGAATGAAATACTCTTGAATGGGCGTAGGATGATGACTTCTGTGATGAGAAGTTAAGAACAGGCTATGTTAATAATTTCGAGGGTGATTTTTTTTAAGAAGTGGTGAATGTGATATCCTGATAAATTTGAGGTATAGTTGTCATGATGTTTATCATCTGACAAGTATAACAGATGATGATCCTTTGGAGAAGGATGGTGAAGAGATAATGAGAAGGAAGGGTTAGGTAAATACCTAATTGAAAGAAGATGTTGATAATTTTTCCAACAAAAATGGGAAGTAAGATTAACTCTACGTAGAAGGGTAGTAAAGATAGCGCATCCGGGTATAGATGTGGTTTGTGAAATTCCGAGGAAGTAATTTTTATTAGGAGGGAAGAATGTGACAACTCGGAAAATCGGATTGTCCAGAAATTAAGATTAAAGAATTTATTATTAATAAAATGGATTTTTCTTGAATATATTCTAGATTATGTGGTTATTAGTCATTTTATGACATAAGATGATTAGATATGAGGAATAGGTATGAATTTTCAAGACGATAATAAAAGGTTTCCGGGAATAAAAATATTTCTGATAAAAAGATGAAATAAGCAGTATTTATGAAACCCTAAGGGTTGGGATTTAACCCTAAACCTTTTTGGGAGATTGAAATGTCGGAATGACGTTGCAACGAATAAGATTTTGTATATTTAATTATAAATATTTATTGAATTAAATAAATATTTTTATTGAATTATTTATTGAGCTAAATAAATAAATGATGTGATTCTTGTGGAGTAATTTAATTAAGTGTAATATATTAATTAAATAAATATTTAATAATTAATTTAATTAATGTATATTGATTTTTTGCTATAGTCTAATTTTATTGAGATAATTAAATTAGATAAAGTTTAGGTGATAATTGTTACATAAAATTATAATTAGCGAGTAATTATAATTGTTATGTGACATTTTTATGTGGTTAATTGATGTTAGCTAAAGTCTAACATTAAGAATATGTGTTAAATGATTTATTAAAAGAATAAAAAGGATTTTAAATTGGTTTTACTAAACGAGGCCCTTGCACATGTTTTAAATTTGTTTTGCCAAACGGGGCCTTAACTACCAAAAAACTATTTTTAAATTCGTTGTTTGACGAACAAGCCTTATGGCTTTTAAATTTAAAAATATATAACTTATATATATTTATTGGCAATTAATATATGATATAAATTATATGTATTAAATTGTCAGTTATATGTATATATGTTATATGTATAATATATGTGTATCAATAGTTTTATGTTAATTTAGTGTTAGAACAAAGAAGTTAGTCAGAGAGAGAATACAGAGAAAAGATAGAGAGAAAAGAGAATACAGAGAAAAGATAGAGGGGAAAGGCTTTGAGAAATCAAAGAGATAATCAATCAACTTCATATTCTTCCTATAACTAAGCCAAAGAGGCAAAATTCCTAATCCTTATTGTTTAAAGTTTTATTTGTATGTTCTTCATAAGTAAGTTCTTTGTAAAAAAAATGGTTCTTCATGAACATCGTGACTTTGATGTATGTAGGTGATGTTGTGAATATAAATTGTTTATAACTGATTGGTATGATAATTTAAATTGTTTAATTCATACATATATGATGAACATGAGGAATTCATGATCATCAAAAGGTTACAGTGAAGTATTTTGGAAATATATATATATATATATATATATATATATAGTTTTCTTTAGAACAAGAAAAAAATCATGTTTGATTGTGGATTATTGTTTAAATTAATTGTAGACGATGATAGCATGTTTAGAAACTAATCGACTATGCTTACAATTGTGTGAATTGGGTTAAAACCAAATTCGCAGTGTTCAATTTCATCAAGAACACTTAACAATGACTTTTCTTCAAAAATCATGAAATTAAGAGTTTTAAATTATATGTTTTGATGATTCAATGCATTAAAACATGTTAGAAGCTTTAAATTTTATTTTCTGTAAAGTTTTGTATGCATTTGGTTGGCTAAATTTGGAACTCGATGAGGAGAAATAAGTTAAATTGACTTTTTCTCTGCACAGTTCGTGAACCTGTCTGCTGCCGCTGTGACACCCCCAAATCCGGGTATTTCGATTCCACAGGATTTGGTGTTCACTATACAAATATCATCTGTCTATCTACCCATAATAAATGCAACCATGAATAAATAGAAAATAATCTTCCCTTACGGGATTACAACTTCTGAATAAATAAATCAATCCCAGGTCATTCTAACCTTAATCTCAAATGCGGAACATAAACAAATATTAGTCTTACACAACATAATATAAGTCTGAAACATAAATATTAAACAAAACAACAAGTCTTCATCACTTGTTGACCTTGCCCTTGCCTTTACTTGTCGAAGGCTCGTCATACCTTTCGTTCTTAGCTGCAATGTTATTATTACGCAAGAGTGAGCACGATTGTTAGATGCATATAATAATATGAAAACAATATAATAACATGCGAGTGAAATAGTGACATCTGAATAAATAGCTCTCTTTTGACTCAAGAATGGATAACATGAATCAATTAACATCTGAGTACATAACCCAACTCAACCTTTGACTCCAGAATGAATAACAGGAATCAAATAACATCTGAGGGTCACAAGACCTCGAACTATGTCCTAGGTTATAAAGTGTTAGACTTTAAACCTTTAACAGTCATAAGACTATGGACCATTCTTCTCGTACTTAGAGGGATCAGCCCTTAGTACCATACTGTGCACAATATCTCAACGCTAAGCGTAATTAATCCCCTTTTCAGGGTTGTTCATCTCAGTTTTGACATCAGAGTTCGCACCAAAGGAAATTTGGATTGGATAAGCTCAATAAAGTTCTGGAATTTAGATGCTCATCAACTATGGACTAGTCGAATCAACAAGGTTCACTAGTCTTACAAGTTTCAACAATAAATTGACAATCAATTGAATAATAAATCTGAGGAGATATACAACCGAATAAGTATTGTATAATGGAATCATGCTGTAAGGAATCATACTATCTCATATGGAAATCTTTAACTTGAAGAAACAATTATAAGGACTTGCTCAACATAAAGTACAGTTTGAGTTTAGGAAACTTGCTTAATAAAAATGGAGTTAGGGATAGGATACTTGCTTGAATAAACAATTGTCAAATCATAATAAAGTTAAGGTAAGGAAAACTTGCTTCTTGCACAAGCTACAATATATACTCACGTTCGTTATTTAGTCCTACACAATCATTCATTCACAATCTCAATTAATAACTCGATATACTTGTCGACTCGTCACATTGCTTATTGCATTCATTATTCGACTTATTGAATAATGGTTTGTGTTTTATGATTAAATTACTAATTGCTCACATAATACATGTCATTAACATCTTAATATGCATCTAACATGTGTACAAGTTCATCACATTAGGTTCTCTAAAACATCTCTCTCAATTCTTAACACATAGAAAATTTTTCTCATTTCTGCATGGCGCGTGGCAGCGCGCCAGTTAAGCCTTGACTCGGCGTGACCGCGCGGAGAGAAGTGTATCCCAGTTCGTGAAGAACAGAGCAGGCCACAAATTTTATTCTAATTGCTACTACAACACTTTAAATCGCTACCCATGAAGCCTAGACTTCACAAGGGCATTATACAATAAACTAAGCATGTTCTTAACCCCTTAATTCACGTAATTAAACAAGTTAACACATGTAATTCCACTGTTTTTCATATAATCTTGTTTTCATGGAAAAACCAAGAATCGGACGTTATGGATTCGTTATAACACCGAATCCGTTCGTTCAACTTCCGTTTTGTTCGTATAAACGTGTACAATCATATACAAGTCTTAATTTAACGTTAAACCGTCGATTCATTGCATAAAAATTGTACGCAAGGGCCATATGGCCATATATACAACATTTATACTCAGTGAGTTTTGAAAAGCCAATTCAATCACATATACGCGTACTTTAATCAGTAGAAACATGTTATGATCCTATACTAACATGTATATGCACATAATTTAACAATTCAAGTTTCAATTATCATCAATTCACATAATTTAAAATATACAGTGAAGAAATATAGTACGTGAATTGAAAAGTTGGGATGAAGGAGTTACCCCTGGTAATCTCTGTGAAGATGGTATGGATCCTCCAAACATAATTTCACAATTCTTCTCTCTCAATTCTCTCTACTCTTTGTGTTTTCTTTCTAAGTCTGATGAAGTAATATATGAATATAGTATACATATAGATGTGAAGTGTACGTGAAAGGAATACGTGCTGAGGAACTGGTGTCGTAGTGGTCAGTTGATCCCATTATGGGTTAACTGGCCAACTCCTACTAAGGCCTTGTTTGGTTGGCCGCTTACTAACTCCTTCCCGTTAATTTAATTAAACTCTTATACCATAGTTTTATAATGTCACACACAATTAATCAAATAATGTTATTTAAATCAATTAAATAAAATAACATAAGTTCACATTAAATCACATAGTAACATAATTAACTTCTTATTTATTAATTATGTTAAATCATTAACTCTAATTATTTAATAAATTAATTAGAACATATCATGCTTATTAATTAATTCATTTAATCAATTAAGCTCAATTAAATACATACTTTGCATAATAAAATTCTCCACATTGATCTAATCAGTAACACATATAATTAAATTAATCTACCACAAAATTCATCAATTAATTATTTACTCAATAATTAAATCATCGAAAAAATTTATTTAACTCAATAAATATTTAAATTAAATTATAAAAATCTCGTTCGTCACATCTTTCCCCTCTTAAAGGATTCTGTCCCCAGAATCACGGCACAATTAAAAATGTCGTCCCGTCACATTCTCCCCCCCCCCTTATAAACATTTTGTCCCCGGAATCGCATACAATAATTATGTAAATAAATCTGGATAATACTTCATCATATGCTCTTCGAGTTTCCACGTAGCTTCTTCAGCATTGTGGTTCCTCCAAATCACTTTTACAGAAGGTATAACTTTGTTTCTAAGAACTTGCTCTTTCCTGTCAACAATCTGAACAGGAATCTCTTCATAGGATAAGTCTTTCACGAAGTGTAGGGTTTCATATTCAATCACGTGCTTGTAATCGGATTTGTAGGGTCCTAATACTGAAACGTGAAAAATGTTATGGACATTATCGAGCGCCGGAGGTAAGGCTACCTCATAAGCAACTTCTCCAATCCTTCGTAGTACCTCAAAGGGACCAATGAACCTCGGGCTCAATTTTCCCTTCTTTCTGAATCTGATCTTTCCCTTCGAGGGATAGACCTTCAAAAACACATAACTACCCGATTCAAATTCAACATTCTTACAGTGTGGATCGACGTACTTCTTCTGTCTATCTTGAGCTGCTACCAGTCTGGTTTTGATCACTTTAACTATTTCTACCTTCTGCTGTACCAGTTCTGGACCTAGTAGTTGTCTCTCTCCAACTTCATCCCAGTATATTGGAGTTCTGCATTTTCTTCCGTACAACGCTTCATAAGGCGGCATGTCAATACTAGCGTGGTAACTGTTATTGTAACTAAATTCCACAAGCGGTAGGTGATCGTCCCAATTTCCTTTGAAATCCATGATGCATGCTCTCAGCATATCTTCCAATGTCTGAATCGTTCTCTCACTCTGCCCGTCTGTCTGTGGGTGATAAGTTGTACTCATTCTCAACTGTGTCCCCATGCATTCCTGTAGTCTCTTCCAGAACTTCAATGTGAAGCGCAGATCTCGGTTAGAAATAATGGATACCGAAATTTCGTGCCTCGAAACAATCTCTTTCACGTATAGCCTTGCCAGCTGGTCTAAGTTGAATCTGATCTTGATCAGAAGAAAGTGTGCGGATTTCGTCAATCGGTCAACGATAACCTAAACTGCGTCGAAGCCTTTCTGAGTCGTCAGGAGGCCAACCACGAACTCCATTGTGATGTGTTCCCATTTCTATTCTGGGATTTCCAGGGGTTGTAGCAAATCACTCGGTCTCTGATGCTCGGCTTTTATTTTCTGACAGGTCAGACACTTTGCAACACACTCAGCAACATCCCGTTTCAAATTTGGCCACCAGAAGTGCTGTCGAAGATCCTGATACATCTTGGTACTACCGGGGTGAATCGAATATCGTGAGCTATGACCCTCTCTCAAAATGTCCTCCTTAACTTCTGATACTGGCGGTACCCGCACTCTGTTCTCAAATCTCAGTAGTCCTTCACTGTCCACCTTGAATCTCGGTTCGGTTCCTTCGGATATCTTCCTCTTAACCTTTTGACATTCTTCGTCCTAAAATTGAGCTTCTTTAACCTTATCCAATAGGGTCGTACGGGCTTCCATTTGAAATAATTTCTCGTTAATTTCTATCGGATACTTCACCTCCAATTCCAGCTTTTCCATCACTGAGATTAGCTCTTCCTGAGCAGTTAACAACATCAATTTCCCCCGACCCTTCTGGCTTAAGGCGTCGGCAACCACATTAGCCTTACCCGGATGGTATAGTATCTCACCGTCATAATCCTTCATCAACTCCAGCCACCTTCTCTGGCGCATATTCAAGTCCTTTTGTGTAAAAATATATTTCAGACTCTTATGGTCTGTATATATTTCACACTTCTCCCCATAGAGATAATGTCTCCAGATCTTCAAAGAAAATATCACTGCCGCTAATTCTAAATCATGGGTCGGATACCCCTTCTCATAGTCCTTCAGTTGTCGTGACGCATATGCAATGACCCTGTCATTTTGCATAAGCACACAGCCAAGTCCTTTGTGCGACGCATCACTATAAACCACAAAATTTCTCGTGTCGTCCGGAAGAGATAACACAGGTGCCGAACTTAACCTCTTCTTAAGCTCCTGGAAGTTTTCCTCACACTTCTCCGTCCAAATGAATTTCACTGATTTCCTAGTCAAATTCGTCAGCGGAGTTGCGATCTTGGAAAAGTCTTGAGTGAATCTTCTGTAATAACCCGCCAATCCAAGAAAATTTCTCACTTCATATGGGGTTTTTGGCTGGTCCCAGTTCATCACCGCTTCAACTTTAGAGGGATCCACCGAAATTCCATCCCGTCGATCACATGCCCAAGAAATTGCACTCTCTCAATCCAGAATTCGTATTTCAAAAATTTGGTGTACAACTTCTCTCTTCTTAACGCCTCTAACGTTAACTTCAAATGCTCTTCATGCTCTTCCTTGGTTTTCGAATATACCAAAATGTCATCGATAAAGAACACTACGAATTTGTCCAAAAATGGTTTGAACACTTCATTCATTAAGCCCATAAATGCTGCAGGAGCATTCGTTAGACCAAATGACATCACTAGAAATTTGTAGTGACCATATCGAGTCCTAAATGCTGTCTTCAGAACATCCTCTGGCCTCACCTTCAATTGGTGATAACCACTCCTCAAATCTATCTTCGAAAAGTATCTTGCACCCTTCAACTGATCAAACAGGTTGTCAATCCTCTGTAATGGGTATCTATTCTTAACTGTGACCTTATTCATCTCTCTGCAGTCAATGCAAAGTCTCATCGTTCCGTCTTTCTTCTTTACAAACAACACTGGCGCTCCTCACGGCGATACGCTCGATTGGATGTACTTCTTGTCCAGTAACTCTTGCAGTTGTACCATCAATTCTCTCATCTCTACCAGAGCCATCCGGTACGGTGCCTTCGATATCGGAGCCGTTCCTAGCGCCAAATCGATCACAAACTCAACCTCTCTGTCTGGCGAAAGTCCTGGCAGATCATCCGGAAATACGTCTATGAAGTCACTCACGACTGGTATATCTTCCACCTTCGGGTTTTTTGTACGACTATCGACTATGTAGGCTAAATATCCTACACAGCCTTGTCTTAACAACTTCCCGGCCTGCAACATCGTCAGAAAACTCGCTTGTCTAGGTGACTTTCTGCCATAAAACACAACCTTTGACGAGGTCATAAGGTTGATACACTTCCTCTGGCAATCAATTACAGCCCCATAATTGACTAACCAATCCATTCCCAAAATCACATCAAATTCCCCAAGTCTAATCGGGATAAGATCGACGTTCATAATGTTACCCTTAATGTCAACCTTACAGTTCTTGTGTACGTACTTAACAGGGATTACTTCTCTATTCGCAATTTTTATGTTCATGGGGTATTCTAATTCATCCATAGGAAATCCTAAGCTCTTAGCAAAGTCATCGGATATAAATGAACAAGTAGCACCTAAATCAAACAGTACATATGCATTAACTTTATTGATCGGAATGATACCTGACACCACATCGTGAGACTACATAGCATTGTGTACGGTCATGTTGAAAGTTCTGGCGGTCAGTCGGTTAGTTGCGATTGGTCCTGTGATAGTTAGAGCACTTCCACTACTGTTCCCTTTGTTCCCTCCTGATCCTGCCCCTCCAGATCCTTTCTTGCGACAGTCCCTTGCCAGATGTTCCTTCGATCCGCAAGTGAAGCAAGCTCCCTTATTTGGGCTCGGACAGCTGGGTGCTATGTGGCCTTCCTGACCACAATTATAGCATACTCATTTTCCTTTCATGCAAACTCCCAGGTGAGCTTTCCCGCAGGTCGGATAAGCTTTAATTCTCTTCTTCTGACCTCCTTGCTGACTCCCGGTTGGTGAGTTATCGGTCCACTTCCTCTTTTGATTACTGCTCCCTCCCGCATTGTTGCCACCAGACTTGTTAACTCTTTCTCCTTCACTCTTCTATTTCTTTTGATCCTGATTATATTAGTCACCGCGTCACTCCCGCACTCAGCGAGATTGGCCTTCTCCAGTACTTCAGCAAAGGTTCTCAATTGGAACATTAACACCTTGCTATACAACCAGGGCCTCAGACCCTGTTCGAACCTCCTAGCCTTCCTCTGATCTGTGTGCACTTGGTACGGGGTAAACCTTGCCAAGTCGTTGAATTTTGCTGCATACTCTGGTACGGACATACTCCTCTACTTTAGTTCCAAAAACTGGACTTCCATCTGATCCTGTGAGCTAGTCGCGAAGTACATCTCAAAGAACATCTCTTTAAACCTCTCCCAAGTAATCACACCCTCTCCTCCTCGGACCTTGTTAGCTTGCCACCAATAGCTGGCTTCGGACTTCAGCATAAACGTTACGTAAGCGATCTTCTGGTCCTCGCTAACTCTAGCGATGTCGAACATTTTCTCCATCTCCATGACCCAGGTTTGAGCTTCGATTGGGTTCATGGTGCCTTTAAACTCTGGCGGTCCCACCGCCTTGAAATCCTTGAATGTAGTGTTTGGTGCAGCTTGGGGTTGATTGTTCAGGGCTCTGGCAAGCAAGTTCACCAACTGCTGTACGGGTTTAGCATTGGCGTTGTCATCGTTGTTGGTTGACCCCTCTTGGGCCTGTTGACGGGTAGGTCGTCTTCTTGGCGACATATTCTGTTAAGAATTACGCTTATTAGATTCTCATTCAATTCTCTAAATATCTAAGGTTCAACTTAAACATTTAGGCACATAAATATAACACATCATCTCAAATAAACTCTGATATATTATTAAATCAAAAGTTTTGACATCATACCATACCATCACTGCTATTTACATCAACTATCCCGAGATAAGGAATCTACAGGATTAAAAACATAAAAAAATTCCTCTGTTTATAATCACATTGGAATTTACATCATTATCTACCAGAGATTTCACAAAATAAAATACTTCTAACACTACCTATTAAGGCGACAATCAGCTTTGCCACGTTCTTCTTCCATAATCCTGGACATCGTGTTATGATCTAGCATGTACGACGGTAGTCCTTCGAACTAAATTGGGTACCTCATAACCCGATCTTGAGCCTCGTCAATTGCATACTGAAGTGTAGAGTATGTCTCCTCCAGCTTGGCCTTCTTTGTTCGACAGTTGTCCTCTGCGAGATCTTCTCGTTGTTATTCCCTTACCCAGGCTTTCTCTGCTACAGCCAGTCTTGCCGATTTCTCCTCCAGTTCACTCTCCAATTCTTCTATTTCCTCTGACTTCTGCTCGGTTTGGCCTTTCTTGTGAGCCAAATCCCATTCTACGTTTCCCAGATGGGTGTGAAGAGCCTCAATCTCTCCATCCCTCTACTCGATAGTGGACTGTTGAGTAACCGATCGTCCCCTCAGTTCCTGAACAGTCTCCTTCAGCTCCTGAACCGAATCACGTAACTCTATGTTACGGTCATACAGCTCATCATACATCTCTGCACTGATAGAGCTCGGCGGGAACTCTTCAGGGTCTTCCTCTTCCTCCTCTTCCTCTTCAGCTACCTCGGTCTAAATCTCGACCTCCTCAGGCTCCTCCTCAGAGTCCTCATCTGAATCAGATACCGGCACATACTCCTGACCAATGACCGTGATCAAGGGCGATGGCTCTCGTCGGACTAACTGCTCCTAGACCACGTGGATATCACGGGGCTCCTCCTCTCTAGCCTCTAGGGGTACAACATCCCTGGACTGACTAGGTTCTCCAGCATCTGTCATCCTGACAAATCAAAATTTTAAGTCTTAGTTATTATGTGACGCTAAACGATACTCGACTATAAATATAAACACATAACACGTAAGGTAAGTTATTATCTTTCTTAGAACTCGATAAGTGTTATCATTACTATGTTCTCGATTTCTAATAGGCTACTATCCTAAGGTTTTCTCCCACCTAAGGTTCATAACCTACAGCTTTGATACCAACCTGTGACACCCCCAAATTCGGGTACTTCGATTCCGCAGGATTTGGTGTTCACTGTACAAATATCATCTGTCTATCTACCCATAATAAATGCAACCATGAATAAATAGAAAATAATCTTCCCTTACGGGATTACAACATCTGAATAAATAAACCAATCCTAGGTCATACTAAGCTTAATCTCAAATGCGGAACATAAACAAATATTAGTCTTACACAACATAATATAAGTTTGAAACATAAACATTAAACAAAACAACAAGTCTTCATCACTTGTTTACCTTGCCCTTGCCTTTACTGGTCGAAGGCTCGTCAGACCTTTCATTCTTAGCTGCAATGTTATTATTACGCAAGAGTGAGCACAATTGCCCACAAGTATAATAATATAAAAAATAATATAATAACATGCGAGTGAAATAGTGACATCTGAATAAATAGCTCTCTTTTGACTCAAGAATGGATAACATGAATCAGTTAACATCTGAGTACATAACTCAACTCAACCTTTGACTCCAGGATGAATAACAGGAATCAAATAACATCTGAGGGTCACAAGACCTCGAACTATGTCCTATGTTATAAAGTGTTAGACTTTAAAACTTAAACAGTCATAAGACTATGGACCATTCTTCTCGTACTTAGGGGGATCAGCCCTTAGTACCATACTGTGCACAATATCTCAACGCTAAACGTAATTAATCCCCTTTTCAGGGTTGTTCATCTCAGTTTTTGACATCAGAGTCCGCACCAAAGAAAGTTTGGATTGGATAAGCTCAATAAAGTTCTGGAATTTAGAAACTCTCATCAACTATGGACTAGTCGAATCAATAAGGTTCACTAGTCTTACAAGTTTCAACATTAAATTGACAATCAATTGAATAATAAATCTCAGGAGATATACAACCGAATAAGTATTGTATAACGGAATCATGCGTTAAGGAATCATACTATCTCATATGGAAATCTTTAACTTGAAGAAACAATTATAAGGACTTGCTCAACATAAAGTACAGTTTGAGTTTAGGAAACTTGCTTAATAAAAATGGAGTTAGGGATAGGATACTTGCTTGAATAAAAAATTGTCAAATCATAATAAATTTAAGGTAAGGAAAACTTGCCTCTTGCACAAGCTACAATATATACTCACGTTCATTATTTAATCCTTCACAATCATTTATTCACAATCTCAATTAATAACTCGATATACTTGTCGACTCGTCACATTGCTTATTGCATTCATTATTCGACTTATTGAATAATGGTTTGCATTTTAAGATTAAATTACTAATTGCTCACATAATACATGTCATTAACATCTTAATATGCATCTAACATGTGTACAAGTTCATCACATTAGGTTCTCTAAAACATCTCTCTCAATTCTTAACACATAGAAAATTTTTCTCATTTCTGCATAGCGCGCAGCCGTGAGGCCGCGCGCCAGTTAAGCCTTGACTCAGCGCGACCGCGTAGAGAGCAGTGCAGCCCAGTTCGTGAAGAACAGAGCAGGCCATGAATTTCATTCTAATTGCTACTACAACACTTTAAATCGCTACCGATGAAGCCTAGACGTCACAAGAGCATTATTCAATAAACTAAGCATGTTCTTAACACCTTAATTCACGTAATTAAACAAGTTAACACATGTAATTCCACTATTTTTCATATTATCTTGTTTTCATGGAAAAACCAAGAAATTAGACGTTATGGATTCGTTATAACACCGAATCCGTTCGTTCAACTTCTGTTTTGTTCGTATAAACGTGTACAATCATATACAAGTGTTAATTTTAACGTTAAACCATCGATTCATTGCATAAAAATTGTATGTAAGGGCCATATGGCCATATATACAATATTTATACTCAGTGAGTTTTGAAAAGCTAATTCAATCACATATACACGTACTTTAATTAGTAGAAACATGTTATGATCCTATACTAACATGTATATGCACATAATTTAACCATTCAAGTTTCAATTATCATCAATTCACATAATTTAAAATATACAGTGAAGAAATATAGTACGTGAATTGAAAAGTTGGGATGAAGGAGTTACCCGTGGTAATCTCTGTGAAGATGGTATGGATCCTCCAAACTTAATTTCACAATTCTTCTCTCTCAATTCTCTCTACTCTCTGTGTTTTCTTTCTAAGTCTGATGAAGTAATATATGAATATAGTATACATATAGATGTGAAGTGTATGTGAAAGGAATATGTGTCGAGGAACTGGTGTCGTAGTGGTCAGTTGATCCCATTATGGGTTAACTGGCCAACTCCTACTATGGCCTTGTTTGGCAGGCCGTTTACTAACTCCTTCCCATTAATTTAATTAAAGTCTTATAACATAGTTTTATAATGTCACACACAATTAATCAAATAATGTTATTTAAATCAATTAAATAAAATAACATATGTTCACATTAAATCACATAGTCACATAATTAACTTCTTATTTATTAATTATGTTAAATCATTAACTCTCTAATTAATTAATAAATTAATTAGAACATATCATGCTTATTAATTAATTCATTTAATCAATTAAGCTCAATTAAATACATACTTTGCATAATAAAATTCTTCACATTAATCTAATCAATGTAACACATATAATTAAATTAATCTACCACAAAATTCATCAATTAATTATTTACTCAATAATTAAATCATCGAAAAATATTTATTTAACTCAATAAATATTCAAATTAAATTACAAAAATCTCGTTTGTCACAACCGCTGCAGGGGGTCGTCCCTGGCGGGCCTTGTAAGGCCAAATCATCCGCCCCGGCAGGGGGGGTGCAGAAAAGAAAAAAATATGCCATTTTTGTGTATTTTGTTTGTATCATGAAAAGCTAACCTATTGTGTTAAATTTGATGACATGTTAGGCATACATTAAAATGCTAAATGGACAATATTAAACTATGTTAATAATTTATATAATGTGTAATTATAATTTGAATAATTATAATTAAAGTAAAGGTTTAATTTAAATTATAATTTGGTAAATTATAATGAATATAGTTTGATTAATTTTAGTTAAGTAAATGTTAATTTAAATTATAATATGTTTAATTATAATTTAATAAATACATGATGTAGTTTGATTAATGATAAATTTAAATTATGTTTAATTAAAATTAACATAAAATGTAATATAATTGGATTATTTATAATTAAAGTACATGTTTAATTTAAGTTATAATTTGTTTAATTATAATTTGACTAATTATAATTAAAGTGAATGTTTAATTTAAACTATAATTTGTTTAGTTATAATTTAGTTTGATTAATTATGTGAACGTGTAATATGATTATGTGGTGTGATTAATTATATGATAATTAATTATTAACTTAATAATTATAAAAGAATGAGTTAGCCTATATTGGGTTAACAAGATATGTGAATTAGTTATGCGATAACTAACTTAGATTATTACGGTTATATATATATATATATAATATATATATATATAATATATATATATATATATATGTGTGTGTGTGTGTGTGTGTGTGTGGGTGTGTGTGCGTGTGTGTGTGTGTGTGCGCGCGCGTGTGTGTGTGTGTGTGTGTGTGTGTGTGTGTGTGTGTGTGTGTGGGATTTGTTAAAGAACGTGTGTTGTAACTGTAGCTTGCGCTTGAGGCAAATTTTCTAACCTCAAACCTTGCTTGAGTTACCTTTATTGATTATAATGATGCGAGTATTTGTTTTCTTTATAAAATTGATGTTGAGCAAATATCTTACCAAAGTTTATTATTGAATTAATGTGATCTTGACTTATTATTCAAGCAAGGTCTATCTTATCTTTTGAATGCTTTAAATTAAAATTCTAAAACATAAGTTAATTCGTAATTCTTTTATTATTGAATTATGCTAAGATATTGTGAGTCGATTCAACTAGTCCTTAGTTGATTATAGTTGAAACTCCAAATTCCTTTTAGTTATCCAAACCAAACTTTCTTTGGTGCGGACTTGTATCAAATACTGAGATGAACAACCCTATTTATTAGGGGAGGTTACTATGCGAAAGCGTTAAATGTTTGTGCACAATACATGGTACGAAGGACTGATCTCCCTAAGTATGAGTTAAGAGTACATAGTCTAAATGACTGTTAAAGATTTTAAATATAAATATTTATAACCTAGGACAAAGTTCAAGGTCTTAGGAGCCTCAGATGTATTCAATATTCGAAATTCAAAATATTGATGAGAGAATTATTATTCAATTCTTTATTGTTAATGAAATGAAAGTTATTCAAATCTTTTGAAGTTATTCAGTTATGTCATATTATTGTTGTATTCCAAGTAAGCTTTTGTTTGCTCACTCTTCCATATTTAATAATCCCTTGTAGCTAAGGTTGAGAACGTTGACGTACCGTCAACAATTAAAGGGAAAGGCAAGATGAACAATTGAAGACTTGTTTTATTTGTTGACTATGAATTGTAATAAGATTTTATGTTATGATATTTTATTTCTGCATTATTGTTTATGTTAAGGTTAGATAAATCCTGGGATATTTGATTTATGGTTGTAATCCTTTTTATAAGGAAAATTTTATTTAATTATAAGGTTGGCATTATTTTGCATTCCTTATTAATGGTTAGATGTATATTTTATTTAGATAGTGAACACCAACTCGTGTGGAAATGAAGTACCTAGATTTGGGGGTGTTACAGGTTGGTATCAAAGCTTTATGTTATGTACCTTAGGTGGGGGGAAACACCTTAGGTAGTAGCCTTATAGGAAGATCGAAAAGATAGTGGTGATAGGTAAAGATAATAAATTACCTTATGTGCTATGTGTTTCGTTTAGTATTCGAAGAGTGCCGCTGACTCGATATCACGTAATAGTTAAACTTTAAAATTTTCTTGTACGGATGACGAACGTTGGAGAGTCCAGTCAGGCTAGGGAGGAGTTACCTTCGATGCCGAGGGACGAGGAGCCCCGAGACATCCATGTTGTCTGGGAGCAGTTAGTTTGGAGAGAGCTATCTCCATTGATCACCATAGCTGGTCAGGAGCATGAGCCGATATCTGACTAAGATAATGAGGATGAGGATGAGTTAGAGGAGGATGAGGATCCCGTGGAGGAATTTCCACCTCACTCTACTAGTGCTAAGCTTTACGAGAAGGTCTACAACAGTAACGTGGAACTTCAGGAACTGGTGGATGAGAGTCGAACTACCATACAGTAGCGAGACAAAACGATTGAAGAGCTGGATAATGAGCTAGGAAACACGAAGTGGGATCTAATCCACGCAGAGATTGATATAGATGATGCACGGGCTGAAGTAGCAAAGCTAAAGCATAACATCCAGGAGGAGTCAACAAAGCGTGCCAGAGCTGAGGAAACAAGCTTGAGGGCTACTCAACGAGTAGATTGAGCTAAAGACGAGGCCGAAGCAAAGAGGGCCAAACTGATGGAAATAGAATATGCTTTCCATACGGCTATAGAGAGGGCCCAGGATCGTGTCTTCTATTACCCAGCTCAGTTTTAAGGTTTATCATGGTATATGGTGGATCGCAGGAAAGCATTCTGGGCGATGGAGGAAGAACGCAGAGAGGCTGTGCGACGTCTTAACATGCCTAGATAGAATAGTATTTATTTATGTGTTTTTTTATGTAATAAATAAATGTAAATCCCATAATTAATATAATAATGGGATAAGATAATAATGTAATCTTGTAACTTTTTTTGTAACACCCCCTTCCGGTTTATAAAGAGAGGTTACTCAAACATAACCAAAACTGATGAATTTAATAACAAGGCTCAAAGCCACAAAAGAATGGTCTTAATAACTGATAAATACCACAAGTCAACCATAATAAATCTCAAACTGTCTCAAACCATAATCTAAAATAATTATTACAATTCCAAGTAAACTAACACATCCAGTCTAAACAGAATATTTCTAAATCATTGGAATGAATGAAGCTCTCATCACACTTGCCCTTGATTCCCCTGATTACCTGCCGGAAGAAAACACAGCATGAGCCAAATGCCCAGTACGGATATAGAATACAAATAATGAACTGAAATAACTAACTCAATTAAATAAAAAGAGACGAAACGAACTGAAACGAGACGAACAAATCTAACACAACGAAATAATAGGCTGAATCAAATGGCTGGGATTTATTTCATACCGAGCTCAGAACAAAACAAAAATATACCTTGCCACACAGGCAAGTCAAATAATGCCACATAGGCAAATTAAATAATGCCACACAGGCAAGTCACATACATTGGACCGAATCCAATGCATGTAAAATCGGAAGGTGTGTTTGGCACAAACATCACCAATCCGCAAAATAGAACAGAACAAAAAACTAGGGTCGACCCATACACCTCCCACAACAAAACACCAAATGGCCAACTCCCACCGGAGCACAAAACGGAGACGCCGTGGACTGATCACACCGCCACGGAAGGTGTCATGCCTCGGTGCCAAGAGGACATGCATGTGGTACCCCCACAGGTGGTTATAGCTCAGGTATACCCTTCGGTATTCTAACAAAATATAATATCACAACACATGCGACACAACAAAGGGGTTCTAACATGTACATGTTAAACTGAAACGAAATATCAACACAAGGTCTCCAAATATATTAACATGTACTTTCTACAAAGATCGAAATAAATATAAACCATGACACACTAGATCAAAGAGTACAAATACTAGTTTCAAATACTAATGTCAAAATGAAACATTCTCACAAATTTAAGAAGAAACAATTATGAGAGGCAAAACAAAATTTCGAAACGAATAACGAAACGAACAACTTAATAATAAAAGAGTCTCGCTGAAAGAGTACGGAATCCGTACCTGGATTAAGCAATATAATACCCAAAAATCCAATAAAACTCGTTTAGACTCTCTCAGTTCAATCTAAATAATTTAATAAAATTTTATTACAATCCAATCAATAATACATAATACTATTAAATTTCTTTATTAAGAACTTTTATAATTATATCGGCAAAATTGATTAATTAAATTAATATACGAAACTTCAATTTGATTTACCAATTATGATCTATAAATTTCATGGCTATATACATATTAAAATAGAATAAATATATATATATATATATATATATATATATATTATATATATATATATAAGCTTGCAACTATTAAATATACTACATATCAGAAGCCTATATATATATAGATAGATTGTCAAAAGTTTGAAATCAAAGACTGACATGACTGCCATCAATATTCACGCCTAAAGTAAAATAATTTATAATACTCAAAAAGCAGTAAAAGAAAAGAAATAACAAACCTGATACAATCTCTTTCACAAACACAAACACAATCACGACAAATGATCTGCCTTGATTTATAGCAATAAACGGCGGCTTGGCTCCTCTTTCTCTTTAACAGGTTGTATAATGAAATAAAATTAGGTTTAGTTATTTATTCACTTAAAACAGATTTTAGTAATTAATATAATATATTTATTAACTCTCCAAATTTTAATAGGATTTTAAAATTATAAAATTATAAATTTGACCCACTTAATTTAAAGCCCAATTTTATCAATTTAATTTACCCACACTTATTATTACATTAGCCCACAAAATTAAATGATTATTTTGACCCAAAATAAATGACATCAAAAAAATATGTTTTAAAACAAGGTAACCTTTTATTATTTAATATTTATTTATTAATTAATTTTTACCGGGTATTATATTTTTAGTCCAGGAAAGATGATGTAAATAGCAGAGATGTTATCTAGTCTATGTTTTTCAAAACATGAATGAATAAATAACAAAGTTATTTGACGTGCTATGTGTTCTATGTGAATGCAATTATTTAAATATTTTATAGTTGAACTTGAATATTTAAGAAATGAGTAAAGGATCTATTAAGGATATTTCTTAACAGAAAATGCCTCCTAGAAATGACATACACGTCAAAACCCCGAGGGTTTGACGAACAACAATAATGACGGACCGAATCCCAATTCGGTTCAACAGTTAGTGAACATGCTGACAGGAGCACTTGTGAATCAGCCGCAAGTACAGGGCACAATGGTTAAGGAATTTAAGGCCGTAGGACCGCCAGAGTTCCAGGGATCGGTAAACCATATTGATTCCCACACATGGGTAATGGAGATGGAGAAGGTATTCGACGTAGCTAGAGTTGGTGAAGACCAAAAGACAGCTTTTGCGACTTTTATGTTAAAGTCGGATGCTAGTTTTTGGGGGCAGGCCAATAAGACCAGGGAAGGAGAAGGAGTGATAGCGTGGGAGCGTTTCAAGGAAATCTTCTTTGAAATATACTTCCCCGTTAGCTCGCAGGGCCAGATGAAGGTCCAGTTTCTAGATCTTAAGCAAGGGGAATGACAGTGTCGGAGTATGCCGCGAAGTTTAACGACCTGGCCAGATTCGCTATTTAGCAGGTCAGTACTAACGCTAGGAAGGCGAGAAGGTTGTAGCGGGGACTGAAGCCCTGGGTCAACATCAACGTCTACATGTTCTAGCTGAATACATTTGCAGTTGTGCTGGAAAAGGCCATACTCACTGAAGGAAGAAGCGACCCAGTGACCAAGTTCAACCGGGACCAGAAGAAGAAGAAGAGAATGAGACGGAGAACAAGGCTGGTGGTAGCGGGGCTATCAACCAGAAAAGGAAGTGGAACGACAACACCTCTGCTGGAAGTCAACAGGGAAACCAGTAAGAGAAGAAGATTGAAGCATGTGCGACATGCGGGAAGAACCACACTAGAGTGTACATGAAGGGGAGACATGTGTGCTTCAACTGTGGTCAGGAAGGCCACATTGTGCCACATTACCCTAACCCAAAGAAGGGAGCTTGCTACACATGTGGATCCAAGGATCACATTGTCCAAAGTTGCCCGAAGAAGCCAGCAACAAGGTCAACAAGGAATGAAGGAAATGGCAGCGGCAACACTATGATTATTGCTAGACCACTGTAAGCCATTCGACCCATTGCCCTAACATTCAATATAACTATACAGGATGTTGTGCAGTCAAAGGATGTGGTGTCAGGTATTATTCAAGTCAATAGTATAAATGCATATGTATTATTTTGATTCGGGTGGTACTTATTCATTCATATATGATGAATTTGCTAAGACCCTATACTTACCTAAAGAGGAATTAGTTTACCCTTTGAACATAGAGATTGTGAATAGGGAGGTTATTCTTGTTAGGTTTGTATACAAGAACTGTTGATTGGACATTAAGAGTCATGAATTTAGGTTAGATTTAATTCCGATTAAACTTGGGGAATTCGGTGTGATACTGGGTATGGATTGGTTGTTCAACCATGGGGCGATAATCGACTGTCAGAAGAAGTCGGTTAACCTTACGACTCCGTCGAAGTTAGTGTTCTATGGTAGCAAATATCCTAGACAAGCAAGTTGCCTGACGATAATGCAAGCCAAGAAACTTTTGACGCAAGGCTGTGTAGTATATCTATCCTGCATAGTGGATACTCCTAAGGAGAGTCCGAAGATAGAAGAGATATATGTGGTTAGGGAGTTTGTGGACGTATTTTCGAATGATTTGCCAGGACTTCCGCGAGATAGAGAAATAGAGTTCGTGATCGACTTAGCACCAGGGATTGCTTCGATTTTGAAAGCTCCGTACATAATAGCTCCAATCGAGATAAAGGAGTTGATGGTTCAACTACAAGAACTGCTGGACAAAAAGTACATTCAGTCGAGCATTTCACCGTGGGGAGCGCTAGTATTATTCGTGAAGAAGAATGATGGATCGATGCGGCTTTGCATTAATTATAGGGAGTTGAACAAAGTTACGATCAAGAACATGTATCCTTTTACCTAGGATCGATGACTTGTTCAATCAAATGAAGGGTGCTAGATACTTCTCAAAAATTGATTTGAGAAGTGGGTATCATTAGTTGAAGGTAAGAAGAGAAGATATACTGAAGACGATTTTAGAACTAGGTATGGACATTATGAGTTCTAATTGATGTCATTTGGTCTAACAAATGCCCCAGCTGCATTTATGGACTTAATGAATAGAGTTTTCAAACCATTCCTAGATATGTTCGTAGTAATGTTCATAGATGACATCTTGGTTTATTCCTAAACTGAGGAGGAACACATCGAATACTTGAGACTAACGTTGGAATCGCTGAGACGAGAGAAGCTTTACACAAAATTCTAGAAATGCGAATTCTGGTTAGAATGTGTGCAATTTCTTGGCCACATGATTAACAAGGATGGAATTTGGGTAGATCCGTCAAAGGTTGAAGCTATGATGAATTGGGATTAGTAGAAGACGCCGTCTGAAGTGAGGAGTTTCTTGGGATTGGCAGGTTATTATCGGATATTTATCCAATACTTTTCCAAGATCGCAACTCCGTTGACGAATTTGACTCGTAAAATAGTTAAATTTGTTTGGACAAAAAAGTGTGAGGAAAGTTTTCAGTAATTAAAGAAGAGGTTGAGTACTACACCTGTGTTGTATTTACCGGATAGTATAAGAAATTTCGTAGTGTATAGCGATGCCTCACATAAGAGATTAGGTTGTGTGCTGATGTAGAGCGGCAAAGTCATTCCTTACGCATCACGTCAGCTGAAAGATTATGAGAAAGGGTATCCAACCCATAATTAGAATTAGCGGCAGTGGTGTAAACTCTGAATATTTGGAGACAATACTTATTGGAGAAAAGTGTGAGATATATACGGATCATAAGAGTCTTAAGTACATCTTTACACAAAAGGATTTTAACATGCGCCAAAGGAGATGGTTGGAACTGATCAAGGAATACGACTGCGAGATAGTTTACCATCCGGGTAAAGCTAACGTGGTTGTCGATGCTTTGAGCAGAAAGGGTTGGGAGAAGCTAAACATGTTAACTTATTAGGATCAGTTGATAACAGAGATGACAAAATTTGAACTGGAAGTATAGTATCCGAAGGAATCGGGTGAGAAGCTGTTTCAAGTAACTACTGGTTCTACTCTGGTAGACAAGGTGAAAGAGGTACAACTTCACGATGAAGAGTACAAAAAGATCCGAAAAATAATAGAAGATGGTGAAGAAATCAAGTTCTAGAATAATAACGAAGGACTGTTATGATTTGAGGGAAAATATGGGTACCGCTAATACCGGACGTCAAAGAAGAGATTTTGAGCGAAGCTCATAATTCGAGATATTCAGTTCACCTAGGGAGTACGAAGATGTATCGGGATCTCAGGCACCATTTCTGGTGGCCGATTATGAAGAGGGACGTTGTTGAATGCATTGCAAGATGTCTAACGTGCCAAAAAGTTAAAGTAGAACACCAGAGACTGAGTGGATTACTGCAACCGCTAAATATTCTAGAATGGAAGTGGGAGCATATCACGATATATTTTGTGGTTGGACATCCAGTGACTCAGAAGGGTTTTGATGCGATATGGGTTATAGTTGATCGACTTATGAAGTCAACCCACTTTCTACCGATCAATATTAAGTTCAACTTAGATCAGTTAGCGAACCTCTACGTAAAGGACATTATTTCTCAACACGGTTTTTCGGTGTCGATTGTGTCCAACAAAGATTCGCGATTCATGTCGAATATCTGGAAGAATTTACAAGAGTGTTTGGGAATGCAATTACGAATTAGTACGACGTACCATCCTCAGACCGATGGTCAGAGCGAACGGACGATTCAGACTCTATAGGACATGCTGAGAGCTTGCGTAATGGACTTTAAGGGAAGCTGAGATGATCATCTACCGTTAGTGGAGTTCTCCTAAAACAACAGTTACCACGCGAGTATTGGCATGCCGCCTTACGAATCGTTATAAGGCAGAAAATGCAGAACTCCATTGTGTTGGGATGAAGTCGGTGAACTTCTACTTTGGGGACCTAAAGTGGTATAACAAACTACTGAAATCGTGAAGCTGATCAGAACGAGATTGGTTGTTGCTCAAGATAGACAGAAGAAGTATGTCAATCAACATCGACAGAATAAGAATTTTTACTAGGAAGCTTCGTTTTCCTGAAGGTGTCTCCTTGGAAAGTGAAGATTCGATTTGGTAAGAAGGGGAAGCTGAGTCCCCGATTTATTGGACCTTTTGAGATATTGCGAAAGGTTGCCGAGTTAGCTTTCGAGGTTGCGTTACCTCCAAAGCTAGACAATATACACAAAGTTTTCCATATTTCTGTGTTAAGACCTTACAAACATGACTACAAGCATGTAATAGAATATGAGCCTTTACAATTCGATAAAGACTGAACTTATGAAGAGGTTCATGTTCAAATAGTTGATAGAAAGGAATGAGTTCTTAGAAATAAACAATGCTGAAGAAGCTACGTGGGAACTTATCCCCATCTATTTGTGTAATTCTTGTATACCGGTTATGGGGACAGAATCTTTTTAAGGGGGAAAGAATGTAACAGATGAGTTTTTTGTTACTTGTGATTTTGGGGACGGAATCCTTTTAAGGAGAGAATATTGTAACGAATGAGATTTTGTATATTTAATTATAAATATTTATTGAATTAAATAAATATTTTTATTGAATTATTTTTTGAGCTAAATAAATAAATGATGTGATTGTTGTGGAGTAATTTAACTAAGTGTAATATATTAATTATATGAATATTTAATATTTAAGATGTATATTGATTTTATGGTATAGTCTAATTTAATTAAGATTATTAAATTAGATGAAGTTTAGGTGATAATTGTTACATGAAATTATAATTAGGAGTAATAATTGTTAGGCGGAATTTTTATGTGGTTAATTGATGTTAGCTTTTAATTAATTAAATTAGAATGTTAAAGATTTAATTAATTAAAGTGTAACATTAAAAATATATGTTAAAGGAATTATTAAAAGAATAAAAAAGATTTTAAATTGGTTTACCAAATGAGACACTTGCACCTGTTTAAATTTGTTTTGCCAAACGATGCCTTAACTACCAAAAACCTATTTTTAAATTAGTTGTTTGACAAACAAGCCTTATTACATTAAAAATTCAAAAATATGTAACTTATATCTATTTATTGGCAATTAGTATATGATATAAATTATATGTATTAAATTGTCAGTTATATGCATATATGTTATATGTATAATATATGTGTATCAATAGTTTTACGTTAGTTTAGTGTTAGAACAAAAAGTTAGTCTGCGAGGGAATATAGAAAAAAGATAGAGTGAAAAGAGAAAGAAGTGAGAAAGAAGAAGGGGGAAGGCTTTGAGAAATCAAAGAGATAATCGTCAACTGCATCTTCTTCCTATCACTAAGCCAAAGGGGTATAATTCTTAATCTTATAGTTTAGAGTTTTATTTTTATGTTCTTCATAAGTATGTTCTCTGTTAAAAAAAAGGTTCTTCATGAACATGGTGATTTTTATGTAAGTAGGTGATGTTATGATATAAATTATTTATAATTGATTGGTATGATAATTTAGATTGTTTAATTCATACATATATGATGAACATGGGGAATTCATGAACATCAAAAGGTTACGGTGAAGTATTTTGAATATATATATATATATATATATATATATATATATAATAATATATATATAAATACGGTAAGGATCAAGAGCATAATCCTTAAATAGCATAACGCCTTAAATAGCATAATTTTATCAAAACGACGTAGTTTTGATAAGACGCGGTGGCATGGTATTTACAAAAATGTCACCGCGTCCCTCCAAAACTACGTCGCTTTGATAAAATTATGTTATTTAAGGCGTTATGCTATTTAAGAATTATGCTCTTGATACTTACCGTATATATTTATATATATTATATATATATATATATATATATATATATTATATATATATATATATATATATATATATAGTTTTCTTTAGAATAAAAAAAAATCATGTTTGATTGTTGATTATTGTTTAAATTAATTGTAGACGATGATAGCATGCTTATAAACTAATTGACTATGCTTACAATTGTGTGAATTGGGTTAAAAACAAATTCAAAGTGTTCAATTTTATTAAGAACACTTAACAATGGCTTTTCTTCAAAAAATCATGAAATTGAGAGTTTTAAATTATGTGTTTTGATGATTCAATGTGTTAAAACATGTTAGAAGCTTTAAAAAAAATCTGTAAAGTTTTGTATGCATTTGATTGGCAAAATTCAGAACTCGATGTGGAGAAATAAGCTAAATTTACTTTTTCTCTGCACAGTTCGCGAACATGTCTGCTGCCGTTGTAGGGGCCCGCCACAGCGGGCCTTGCAAGGCCAAATCACCTGCCCCGGGGGGGGCGGTGCAGAAAAGAAAAGAAATGTTATTTTTTTTTGTATTTTGTTTGTATCATGAAAAGCTAACCTAGTGTGTTAAATTTGATGACATGTTAGGCATACATTAAAATGCTAAATGGACAGTATTAAATTATGGTAATAATATATATAATATATAATTATAATTTGAATTATTATAACTAAAGTAAAGGTTTAATTTAAATTATAATTTGTTAAATTATAATGAATATAGTTTGATTAATTTAAGTCAAGTAAATGCTAATTTAAATTATAATATGTTTAATTATAATTTAATAAATGCATGATGTAGTTTGATTAATTATAAATTATAATTTTGTTTAATTATAATTAACATAAAATGCAATTATAAATAGATTAATTATAATTATAGTACATGTTAATTTAAGTTATAATTTGTTTAATTCTAATTAAAGTGAATGTTTAATTTAAATTATAATTTGTTTAGTTATAATTTAGTTTGATTAATTATGTGAACGTGTAATATGATTATGTGGTGTGATTAATTATGTGATAATTAATTATTAACTTAATAATTATAAAAGAATGAGTTAACCTAGATTGGGTTAACGAGATATGTGAATTAGTTATGCGATAACTAATTTAGATTATTATGGTTAAATATATATGTGAAGGATTTGTTAAAGAACGTGAGTTGTAACTGTAGCTTGCGCTTGAGGTAAGTTTTCTAAATTCAAACCTTACTTGAGTTACCTTTATTGATTATAATGATGGGAGTATTTGTATTCTTTATAAAATTCATGTTGAGTAAATACCTTATCAAAGTTTATTATTGAATTGACGTGATCTTGACTTATTATTCAAGCAAGGTCTATCTTATCTTTTGAGCGCTTTAAATTAAAATTCTAAAGCATATGTTAATTCGTAATTCTTTTATTATTGAATTATGTTTCGTTATTGTGAGTTGATTCAACTATTCCTTAGTTGATGATAGTTGAAACTCCAAATTCCTTTTAGCTATCCAAACCAAACTTCCTTTGGTGCGGACATGTATCAAATACTGAGATGAACAACCCTATTTATTAGGGGAGGTTACTATGCGAAGCGTTAAATGTTTGTGCACAATACATAGTACGAAGGGCTGATCTCCCTAAGTACGAGTTTAGAGTCCATAGTCTAAACGACTATTAAATATTTTAAATATAAATGTTTATAACATAGGACAAAGTTCAAGGTCTTATGACCCTCAAATGTTTTCAATATTCAAAATTCTAAATATTGATGAAAGAATTATTATTCAATTCTTTACTAATATTGAAATGAAAGTTATTCAAATCTTTTGAAGTTATTCAGTTATGTCATATTATTGTTGTATTCCAAGTGAGCTTTTGTTTGCTCAATCTTGCATATTTAATAATCTCTTGCATATTCCAAGTTAATTCAGTTATTTTTTTTGTGATTATGAATTGTAATAAGATTTTAAGTTATGATATTTTATTTTCGCGTTATTGTTTATGTTAAGGTTAGATAAATCTTGGGATATTTGATTTAAGGTTGTAATCCTTTTTATAAGGAGGATTTTATTTAAATAAAAGGTTGGCATTATTTTGCATTCCTTATTATTGGTTAGCTGTATATTTTATTTAGATAGTGAACACCAAATTGTGTGGAAATGAAGTATCCGGATTTGGGGGTGTCACAGATGTTCTGTCAAAATATTTGACAGTAATATACCGTGAAAAGTTATGTTAGTCAAGAAAAGTTTTCTCGGGAAGAAAATGACGAAAATCACTATTCATCCGTTTCTGCTCGGGAGTTTATATAGAAATCCCGAGAAACGCGTAATGATAGAATTTTAAGACGAGATGTAATATGTAATGATATTTCATTTATGGTTCCATGATGACACATGGGAGACATGGGAAAGCATATGAGGGGATATGATGGCCATGTGCTAGCACATGCTAGAACATGGGGAGTCATAGGTTGGCATGTGGGGGGGGGAGAGGGGGTTAAGGAGGTTTGCTCATTGAACCTAATGCCCTTGATCTTGGTTTGCCTATATAAGGAAGCTTGAGGCTTCATTTGATGTGTTTGGAAAAACCAACTCACGTGGGAGAGAAGAGTGAAGAGAAGAGAAGTGGAAAAGCTTATGAGGAGCAACCAAGAAGCAAGAGAAGCTAGTTTAAGACTTTGTCAAGAACACAAAATCATGGACTTAAGAACACTTAAAGGTATAACTGTTAACTTTGAGTTTTCAACTTCCTTCAATTCTCAAATTGATAAAGAAGTGAAAATGGATAGAGCATGGATTGTGGGAAATGATGAGATTGATATTAATGAAATTTGAACCATTAATAATCAAGAACAAGTGGAACCATAATAAAATGGTTAAAGAATTAATGAAGATTTAGAGTAAAACCATAACAAAATGGTTAATAAACTTAATAAAGAAAACCATTAAAACTTAGATGTTTAATATGGTAAGAATCATGGATTAACAACCAATGGATTTATTCCATTTGGTTTGACATAAAAATATCGAAGAACGAAGATTCGGCGAAAGTTTACGCGATTGGACGTTAAGCGTCGAATCGTAAATTTTCCCGGAATGAAAGGCAAAAGTCGTCGTTTGATTCGAAAACGTTGGTTTTTGATGGCGTCATGTGTAATTAAGTAAACAAGATTTTCAAGAGAAACAATGAACGAATTCGGAGTTAAAACAAAGAAATGAACGTCGAACGTTCACAAACGTTTAACGAAAGCATAAAAATGGACGAAACGGTTAACTTTTCGCCAACGGTTTAAAAAATAAATTCCGACTAGATGGAATCATAGAACATGAGATAAGTGAACTGTTGACTTTGGAATGAGCCAATTTCGAGTTGTAACGATCACTTTACAAGCTCGGGAATCTCGAAAATTTTCAAAACTTATAAAAAATTTCTGAAGCACAGGGCTGGCGCCGCCATGCCGCCCATGCCTTAAGTATTGGCACTGCAGCACCTGCCCAGGAGAAAACCTCTGCAGGTGCAGCGCCGCAGTGCCGCTTCAATAGTAAAAGATGGCACCGCAGCGCTGATGCAGGGGAGAAGCCAGTGAAGAGCTTTTTAATTCTCAACACTTGGGGAACGTGTACGAAAATAGTGAACATATAATTTACTTAATGTAACACTAAAACAAGTGATTTAAACATTAAGTAAAGGTTGAATGAGAGTAAGAGACGAGTAGCATGAACGCATGATACATGAACTATTCTCTTGAATCGTATCAGAGTTGAGTGAACGTTCTAAGTATATAAATTAGACCTTAACGAATGTTGGCAAGTGAATGATGATATGTCGTAACAAACGGTAATTAGAGAATGAGGAATAACGTATAACATTGAAGAGCCAATTTAACGGTAATAACTTGAATGAACGTTCTGAGTCATATGGACCAGACGTGGAAAGAAGTGTAATGAAGATTAACTTAACGAACATTATAGTTATAATGGTTTGGATAAGTTAAGTCTAAAATGGTAATGAAGTCATAGTCTATAATGGTCGATATATAGTATCTGAGCTAAACGATTCCGTCAAAGAGCGAATGTATATACGAACTAGTAATCGATCTAACTCATTGTGAAAGACATTGTAGACGAGACGAGAAGCTAGTTTGTTGTTTGTTTGTGGGAAACCTGTAAGAGCCCGAATTTCCAAGAAGCGTTATTATAAGATTTTAATGAATAAAATTCTTAAAGCACGAGATAGATTCGAATATGAATATTTATCTATGATATGAGGCTGTAGAATAAATTACATATGGTAATGTGAAATATGTAATATGTTATTCTTTGTGTTTAATAAATATATATCATTAATATATATTTATATGGATGAATTAGTAAGGGAGATGGATAATATTTATCTATCATTATTTAATGATTTATAGAATTATTTATCATAGTGAGTTGATGACGTTAAATATTTTTGATAGTCACCATTTTGTGGAGTATATGTACGCGTAAGTATTAGGTTTACGAAAATGCAACTGTAACCTTTAATGACTGATATATAGGAGCTGGGCTAAACAATTCGTTCAGTGAGCGGAGGTATATACAAATTAGTAACCGATCTAACTCACTGCGAAAATAGTGTAGACGAGACGGAAACTAATTTGTTGGTTGTTTGTGGGAAACCACTCAGTGTACTATATAGAATACAAGTAACGACACGGGAGTGCTAGGTTTAGATTTGTATTTATGTACGTTGTTAGCGAGAGAAAGAAAATCAATATATCGTTAAATATGTATTGGTTAGATAATTATTAATTAATTGAATACACAACGAGAAGTGGAGATTAAAGGAATATGATATATATATATATATCTTGAGTTATATGGATTGGTGGAAAGAGAAATAATTATTATATATTACTAATAAAGAATATTAAAGTAATTTCTTTTAATGAATTATTTTAATAAAAAGGGAGAATGATATTTTAAAATAATAATAATACCTTGTATGTCTTTGACTGAGGTAATATGAATGAAGGTGGATATGTTGAAACATATTTGCTATGCGAAATATATTGATAGGAAAAAAACTTATGCTCTATTTTCTATATAAAAAGTTGTACATGTAACTATTTTAGAAATACTTAGATATTATATTTAAATAATATCTTAAGGAAATAAGTAAGTCATTTCTATGATTAATGCCTCTAATGGAGATAATATTATATAATAAGACTTATTATATCATGTTATGAAGGAATGGTAAACATGATTAATTGATATTATTATGAAAATTATTTCTATGTGCAAGTATATATGTTATGTGAATTAGAGCCTATGTGTAGAATTGCTAGGATTAATTAAAAGGGAGTCACTAATGGGTTGTTAAATTAGTGGGCCAACCCTAAGGTTTTATATCAGGGTATTAATAGAAGCATTAGTATTTAAATATTCAATTTACTTGAATATAAGTAGTTAAACGTGACTGATTAGTTGATACATTGGGAATCAATCGATAACATGTGAATTTATTATTATTGAGCTTAATAAAACATAAGCGTGTAAAAGATTAATTGTGATTACAATTGATAAATGATTAATGAGTAATTAACTGATAATATGTCAATTAACTATTATTGTGAATAAATAATATATTAATGTGCAAAGGATCAATAAATATAATGAGATTATATTTACTTGATTAATTGTTTATGCAAGCATGCAATAATTAAACCTTTACTATATGGTTGTTATCTATATTGTATGTAATGCAATGTGGCACATTAATGAAGCTATATATTATACATTATATAGTAAGGATAATTGTATTATGTAAGTTACATAATAATGTTTATGTGACTACATGTGTGGGTGAACCTTATTTAGTACCTTGTGGATATTTTAAGGAGTAAGCAATTGTTAATTGATGAGTACTTCAATAAGTTATAATAACCGATATAATAATGAGTAATAATAACACCCAATTGTATTATACTCAGTGTTAATGAATTCTACATAGATTATATATGTGCAAGTTAAAATTACTACTTGGTAATAGTGATTGTTTATTGGAACTACATTGTGACACAACTAAATATATAACCTAAGTATACTTGGTATGTAATGTGTATATATATAACCCAAGTGTGGTAGTACATATGAATTGCAAGTGCTGAGTTATTCCTTGTCCCTAATATGAGAGTTCCTCTTCACTTCTTCCTCACGTGGACTCTAGAGGCAAACTACTCTATATCTATTTCTCTCAAACTTAGCAATCATAGCTAATCATGCAAGGGGGAGTGGATTTCATGATGGGATTCACCCACCTCCTACCTAATCTACATAAACCAATAGACACTTGCTCAATCCAATAGTTTGAATTGGTGAATAAAGGTATGGACTAGTTAATGAATTGCCTATATAACGAGGCTTCTCTTCTTCTAATTTCAATTACTGAGAGATTATATTGAATTGAGGGAGTGTATAGTAGCATTTGTTTTGCAGCAAGTTCATATTGAAGAGGTATAATTCTTGTTTTTCTACATTCTTGTTCTTCAATGTCAAACTTCCTAAATTTGCTAGATAAGATACTAAGTTGACTGGGATATGTTGTTAAGTGTTATTGAAGTTAGTAAGCATGATAAAACTATAACGTAGCTGCTATGAAATCGAATTGGTAAAGAAATCTGGATTTGGGTTGATAACTTGCCGAAGCAGTGCAGTCTCCATCTCTGGTCGGCCACCTACGCAGCTACGCCAGTATTGTACTGGGCAGCGGCGCAGCTGCGCCAGGACCAGTTCTAGAATTTGTTTTCTGTTACAGAACTTGCTATGTGATATTATATGGTATCTCATTGGCAAGCTTGTGAACATGATGAACATGCACGTAGCAGTACTTTGGTATGACATAAGCATGCTTAATCATGTTAGTATGTTTTGTGGCGCCCCCAAATCCACGTAACCTCGATTACAGGACCTGGTGCTCACGATACAACATACATCATCATCTAACTAAATAAACTCCAGCAATAATAATAATAATATTAACTATTACATAATTATCAAAAATAAAATCTCGAGTCTTTACAACCTTTAAATAACTAAAACTTAAACTTAGCGTTTATCGCTACATTACACATGTGGAAATAAATAAACTTAGTACATAACAACTCTCAACATTTCATTTTAGACTTTCCCTTATCCTTGCTCGAGTCCTCAGCCTTTTCATCCTTAGCTTAAAGGTTTAAGCAAGAATGAGCACGAATTGCCCAACAAGTATATAAAATAGTTTGAAAACATATATCAGTAGTAAAAGTATCTGTATGGATATATCTCAACAGTTGAAAGGACTATCAAGTGTTAAAAAGGAATAACAAGAATAGGAGTTTAAGAATTCTCAATATCATACTAAGGGGTGTAAGATACCCTGAACATTACTTTATTTAATCAAAAATCATCAGACGGTTTAACAATCAAATAGATTGCAAACAATCTCTGCAAGTACTCCAGGTGATCAACCTATCGTACCCTACATTGTGCACAAGTATAAAGTTTAAATTGCATGAGCATAAATGGGACTATATGCCTGACATCTGTTTGCCCATTTATTCGGGTTGTTCATCTTAGTATTCATGCGAGACCGCACCAAATCAATTTGGATTGGTAAACATTAACTAGCTTTGAAAGATTTAAATTATATTATTTGTCATCAATAATCTCTAGCTGAAACAAAGGCTAGAAAGCATACTTGAAAACAGTTCTTTTAAATCGATAGAACTTTAAAGCATAGCAGTTGAACTAATAACTGAGTATTCAATAATAACATTTCGCAACATACTTGAACTTGTAGAACATTTACATCAAGGAACTTGTGTGAATCAGTAAATAATCACAAGTCCAAAGCTCACCCTCGCTGCAATCAAATGATTAAGAGTTGAATAATTTTTCAATGAAAAATAGGGTACAAAACTTACCTGATACATCTTCTAACGTTAACGCTAGCAATTAATTCTTCACGTAACCTAATCACATGAGTCACATTAAGCAATTAGGTTATCGAACTCTACTTTGAATTGTAATGGTTTCCTTTTATCTTACTATGATTATTAAACTAACACGCATTTCAAATACAATCCAAATACATAATACCACTCAATTACATAAGCATGTTGCATCACATAGGTCCAATTAACATTTTAATATGCATTGTAAACTATTACTCATCAATTCCCATAAGTTTATATTTAATAAAAAAACTTTCTGCCCAATTTCCAAGACACGCGCGGTCGAGCGTAAAATGGCATTGGAAGCGCCACAGCCGCGCCGCGGCTCAGGCCCAGACTCCTTTTTTTTTTCGAGCAGCCTACTTTGCCTTTTAATTCTGAACAACCCTTACATTGCAATTTTTGCTCCTTTTGGCCTCTATACTTGTGGCATCACCTTTATTGCTTCCTCACCCATGCTATCTTCGTGCTTTAAGCCCATTTTAGTGATTTTCCCCATTTAAGCGTTTTTTTGCCATTTGAAGCTCAATTTGCACCCGGAGAGTTTCTAAACCTGAAAATTGCAAAACAAAGGCTAAACATACTAAAAGCACATGATTAATTGAGTTTAAGCAACATAATGAGTTAGAAAGGATCTCAATAAGTGGTAATAAAACAACTTATCAAATACACCCAAACTTAAAATGTTGCTTGACCTCAAGCAACCAAAACAAAACTAAACACATGATGCAATGCACTTTATACAATGTATACAACCTACGCTATATGAATGCAAATCCAGGTTCCAGTCAATATTGAAATTTCAAAACATTGCCTCAGACAAACCAGAAGATAGTCAAATAGATAAGCTACCCATAACAAGACCATAAGGCATATTTATGCAAATCCAAAACTGTCAGCACTGATGTGTTGTGCGTTGTGTGCTTAGCAACCATTAAACATGCATTCAGACTAAATAGATCATATACTACGCTTCTTAGGGGAAAAACAAGTTTTAGCTTAAGAAAAGCAGTAAATCATATAAGTTCTAACTAAACCATGCATTACTAGAGTTAAAAGTCAACATGGGGGTTTCATTAAGCTTTTATTATTCACGAGGGCGTATTCGAACTTTCCTGTGTACACATTCGACTGTGTAATACCTAGTTCTCTTAGGCTTTTCAATGATATCCGTGTAGTGAGCTTTCGACCAACGACTCCCAGACCAAATAGCCTTAGGGCGCTGGGTGTAGAGACACCCCGAGGGCTTACTTGCTCGAATATCAAAGGCCACAGAACTCGAGGTAGCCGGCGTGTTTATTCTATTTTTCTCTTTTCAAAGCATTTTCTTTTCTTTTGTTTTCTTTTTCTTTTTCTGCAAAGAGTGCGTCTTACGCTCCATCTCCCCGCATACATCATGCATGCTCCCTGTTTCCCCCAAACTTAAGATTTTAACAGTCTAGTTATTCCTATATGAGAACTTAAGTTCTTTTATTAAAACATAACTTTCCCACCAGAAGACAAGTATGTGTAAATTTAGACTTAACATGTCATGATGGTTACTCTAGTGTGCTCATTGGCTACACAGTATCTGACAGGTAAGGATTTACATATATGACCATGAAATCAAGCTTAAGTCTCAAATCAGTTCAACAATCGAGTGATATCAGGTTCTTCACAGGTAACCAACATAACTAACTAACTAGAAACTGGATTCATGCAGTATGCTCTAACACAGAATGCAAAAACAAAAGAATTTTTTTAAAATTTTCACAAATTTTAACTATTTACAACCTACATGCACTATATGAACTAACTTACATGCAATATGTGAAATGAATTACCTAAATATTCAAAATAAAGCTAATACCCCCAAACTTAAACTATTCAATGTCCCCATTGAAGGTAAAGGCAAAAAGAAAGGTAACTCCCCTATTCGGCTTCGATGCTGCATGAAATGAAATGGCATCCCTCAGAAGTTTCCTCGTCTCAGCTCTGTTCTGGTGAAATAGACCCCGCTCGACACTGTACTCAACGAACCAACCCAACTCAATATCAATATTGGTTTGCTAATGCTACTGCACTCAATGTCTCAATTCATCAGGTTGAGAGGCTGAGGTGGATGAGAATTGGTATTCTGGATTGAAGAGGTAGGCGGTTTTCGAAATTCAAGCTTTTAGTGGGAGGGGATTGAATTAGATGGAAGAGATGGGGGATTGCTTGAAGGAACTGAGGGTTTGGGATAAGAGGAACTGAGGCTTGGGGGCTGCTATGATTGACATGAAGTGGCACCCCCAGAGTTTGCAGATTTTTCCCAAAATGCAGGCCCAAGTTATGCTTAACGCGGCCGCGCGTGGTACTACCTTATTTGGGGCGCGGCCGCGCAGGTTGCCAGACTTTGTTGCTGCAGAATTTTGCTTGAAGTGATGATGGCCCCTTAAGCCTTGCTTCTTACAGCATTGATTGGCCCTGAGAAAGACATGTAACTTTTATTAAGCCCTCATGCACTATCAAAAGTATATAAAATCTATTCACATCAAGAGAATCCAACATGGAAATATATATGCATTTCATTCCCAAAAATTCTCTAACTGCATGTATTCAATGTGCCCGTGCATCAAAAATGTGCTTAATCATTTAAGTCTCAAAAAGATACGCATTCATGCCAAAGTTCAAAAATGTAGGCATAAGCTCCTAGATTCAAAATTATTAAAATTTTTTTTGTTTTTTAACTAAACTGAACTATGAAGAATTAAACAAGGGGGAGGGAAATGTGATAGAAAGTAGGAAATGGAGAATTAAACAACAGATAGATAGAGAAATGATGGAAAACGTGTAATGGAGAATTAAACATAAGAGCGAGAGAGAGAAATGATGGCATGCCTCCCATCGAGCGCTAGGTTTATAGTCCTCTAGCTTGATTGTGTCTGACCATTACTATCCGACTCCCCGACGATATTCGAGAACCCCTCCATCCATCAGAATTGATATATGCTTTTGGAGGCTTCCCAATAGAGGAGGACTTAGAATTAAACTACCTAGCGTCTGATACGAACAAGGATTCCCCGTCCTGAAGGTACGGGGGCTAGGCAAGGTTTCCGTTGTGTCAGTAAAGTGATTTAGGCTTTGGGGGTTCACATGACACAATGGGTTCTTCTTCTATTCTCTTCTCTTTTGACCACCATGGCTTGAAGATTGCAGATTCTTGATCCGTATCTATAATGTGG
This sequence comes from Panax notoginseng, assembly GCA_016801055.1. NCBI lineage: Eukaryota > Viridiplantae > Streptophyta > Magnoliopsida > Apiales > Araliaceae > Panax > Panax notoginseng. The sequence goes on along the minus strand of CM029021.1, from coordinate 86,484,286 downwards.
CTTCCAAGAGGGCAAGGGTGTGCAAACTTTACTGGATTCTCAAACTTAGGCTGAGGAGGCTCTTGGGAGATCACTATTGGTTCACATTCATACTCCACATCCCCAATTGGCTCCTCGAAATCCATTGCCCTTCACTCATCCATTTCCAAGTGCACATCGGGCTCTATATCAGTCTTTGCACCCATGTCATAACACCATGTAGTTTGGGGATTATAAATTACAGCTTCAGTTGTTGGAGGCACAAAATCTTGCATTGTCATCTCTTGTTCACATACCTATTCCAACCTTACTGTAGTGCTAATCTGTTCTGCCCAAATCTGGAGATCCTCATTTGAATACTCGTGGTCAAACAAGATCTCCTCTTCTACTTCATCCTCAGAATCCGTGCACTAAATCCCACTGGCATTCTGAGGTCCTTAGCTCACGGCTTCTACTACGTGAGAGAGCTGATTCTGAATATTCTGAGTATGTGTTCCTTGCTCACTCAACTTCTCTTTCATCAAGATCGTGTTGATCTGAGTCGCCCAAGTCTGAATATTCTTGATTGACTGTTCTTGCTCGACTAAGGTCTCATGTGTTGATGCTATGGAATTTTCCCACATATTGTCCCCTCCCTCCTTTTCGGTTTCAGCCACAGGTTCCCTGTATAGAGGCTCATTTGTTGAAGGATTATTGATTAGGGCCATTTGGTTTAGAAAATTTTGGTTTGATTCTTCTTGGCTCCTAATCATTTCCTCTTGCCTCGCTAAGTCACTTTCCAAGAAGTCCATGGTCGACTGTTCTTGTAAACTAGGAGGTTGGTATATAGGTTCGGGTGTAAAAATTGGACTCGGCTCACAGTATTGGTCTTGATAGTAGTTTCCTGAAGGGCTCGGGTGATACCCCCAATCTGGCTGGTACTCGGGATACGGCTCACTGTAGGGATACTCACCCCATACTGCGCCTGTCCATAACTGATAGGCTCCTGATGGCTCATATAGCTCCCAGCACTATAGTCATATGCAGGCACTGGCTCTCGATTCTGTTGGGTTGAGACAGTGTCCAGCTTCCTTGAGAGCTTCTCTAACTGTGCTGAGAGTGTGGCAATTTGATCGAGTCCATCATTGTGTGCTTCCATTGGTTGATCTTGCGTTGTACCATTCCATGGATAGGAATTGAAGTTCATTGTACCTGACAAGAGAATATAGGAAGAGAATTAAAATAAAAATAAAAATAAAAAGTTTAAATTAAGACTAATTTGATTGAAACTAATGTTAGCAAACAGTTATCCAAATAATTCCCTGGCAACGGCGCCAAAAACTTGTTGGCCGATTTATATATCGTCAATTAACGCGCAAGTATACGCGGTCGATAAGTAATAAAGAGTGAGTAAGAGTTATCGTCCCACATAGAATTAATGGATAAAAGACACCAAACCACTAGCACATAATCATTTCAACCTTATTTAAATATGTGGTAAAGAGAATGAATTATTAAAACTAAATTATACTAGGCAAGGAATTGAAAGTTAAACTATAGAATCCTAAGGTAGAATCAGATAATGAAGATAAGAGATTTCAATTTCCCCTAATGATTCATCTAAATCGATTCACATCCAATTAGGTCAAATTAATCATTAAAGTTGTTAGTCGAGAGCACGAGAGTGAGAGAAGGTCACTTTTCGGTGTACGTAAACCATACCACGTGCAATCCACAGATAATAGACGCACGTGGGCACCCACATTACCTAAATCACTATATGTTTATGTGATTACAAATAATTAGGGTTTAAGTCCAAATTCTCTATTGACTATGAGCGACGCTTCGGTATATGTCTATCCTAAGCACAAATCATAAGTCCAATGCCATATGAACCTACAATCGCCCGCTATCGCGATTTGATCTAAACCTGCACTTCGTCTTTCAATCCCATATATGTTATCGCAGTAATTGGAAGCTAATCAATTAAGCAATTCAAGCATACATAGCAATAGACAGACACATAGCAATCAAATACAACCAATATGGAAGGGAAATCAACAATAAACTACTCATTAGGTTCCATTGGAACCTCAAAATAGATTTAAGACATAGACAACCTAAATTTATTATCCACAAGTTGCTTATACATTATCCAAATACAAAATGTTAGCAAGAAGAGTTAAGAGATAAAGAAATGCAAATCTTGGTTCTTCTCCTCACTTGGATCTTCGGTGTAAACCACTTGTTTCAATCTTCATAAACTAACTAACCACACTAATCTACTAACTTAATCTACTCTTAATCTAACAAACAAGAAATGAAAAGGATAAGAAGAGAGGAACTAGGGCTTAAGGCCTTCAATCTCTTCTTTTTTATGCCCACAAGCGCCCCCTATATATCCCAAACTCAAGCCAAGTCCCGTGCACTTGAAAATACAAGTCTGGAACAGCTGGGGAATGGTTCGGCCACGCCCAAATTTTCACTAGAATCCGCGCGCCCATGCCACTGCTTTTCTGCTGCAGAGTTCTCTGGTAGAACGACCATAACTTTTTATCCGGGAGGAGTTACGAGGCCTGCCACCTGTAAAATCGAAGCTATCGAAGAGCTCTACAACTTTTATTATTTGATCATTGAGAAATAATGGATGGATGAAGGCTTAAATTGAGCTCCAAGTGACAGCTGTGCATGAAAACTCAAAACCGTGAAGTTTAACGTCCGTTGGTTCGCGGGGCATAACTCTCGCCTCCGAACCCCGATTGGGATGATTCAAGATGTTCCAGAAAGCTTATAAAATGCTCTACAATATGATCTAAGGTCCAATCCAAGAACATAAAATGAACATAAAACCCCCCAAACGATGCCCGGATTGCATTTCCTTCCCATTTTTTGCTTCAAATGCCATTTTTGCTCCTTTTGGCCTCTAGACTTGTGGCATCACCTTCATTGCTTCCTCACCCATGCTATCTTCATGCTTTAAGCCCCTTTTAGTGATTTGCCCCATTTAAGCGTTCTTTTGCCCTTTTAAGCTCAATTTGCACCCGGAGAGTTTCCTGAAAATTGCAAAGTAAAGGCAAAACATATTAAAAGCACATGATTACTTGAGTTTAAGCAACAGAATGAGTTAGAAAGGATTTCAATAAGTGGTAATAAAACAACTTATCACAAGGTCTTGATTCCTTCTGTCCAGATCACCTCTATTAACATATATGCACATGTTACAACAAAAAAACTTACTAAATTCTCATGATTTGATCAAATTAGCATGTTAGTGGCATTTAATCAAATATATAGCATGCATAGCATAATTCCTTGATTCTCTATGTAATCGAAACATGATTAAGTCCAGAATTTTCATTCCTAATGGCCACAGAACAGTAACATGCAATAACATGGCCACACAAAGCCAAAATAACCCATTTGCAAAGTCTCGTATGCATATTCTCTCATTTTTACTTATGAACATGAAAAAGAGAGTTTATGGCTTGCCTCCTTGATGAATTCTTCTTGCTTGAATTCTTCTAATGCTTCTCCTTTCTTGATTAATCTCTGAAATCTCCAGAATTTGTCCACCTCTCACACTCTCATACTCAATCTCTATTTTTTTCTCTCTTTTCTCTCTTGGTTGGATTTTTTTTGTGAAAGGGGAGAAGAGACTTGATGGAAGGTATATATATATAGCTTGATAGAGCTACTCTCCCAAGCCCTTCCATATCCACAATCAACAGTTTCTAACTTTGTTCATAATTCATTACATTAGTAATGGAGGAGTTAAGAAAATGAAAAGTTTGATATAAGGAGATATAACATCTCCTTGCTATACTGTTACATACATATATACTCCTTCCTCATTGTCCCAATTCGTGTATCACCTAGTCCCTCTAGCTGCTGACTCCTCTTATTAAAATATTAATATAATCATTTACTCAATTAAATAATAATTTTGACCATTTTGCCCTCCGTAGCCGAATGTGGTGATACTTATATCGATTCCTACTAAAGTCGACGTCTCGGACATCATGGAACTATCTATTTCATCAAATTCATCGCTGAAATTCGTGGTTGACTTTTCCCCCGAAAAAGTCAATCGATTGACTTTAACCAAAAAGTCAACCGTGACACATTTCGTGATTAAAGTCTATCCTGACTAATTTTGACGTTTCGGACTCAAATACGCAGTCCGCGTCTCTAAATTCAGCTCTGAACTCCATCTCATGATTTAATATCATCCCACGAAATAAATAGAATTAATTCCATAATTAAATCAAATAGTTAAATAAAAGTAAACCAACCATTTAAATACATCTCATCACATATCTTAAAATATCACATATACGTATACCACATATACATCTAATAAAAGAAATCACATAAGAGTTTCACATAAGTTCGTTTATTGATAATTATTAAATTGCATAGAAAATCTCGGATATTACATTCACCCTCCTTTATAAGGATTCCTTCCCCGGAATCATTACACATCAAACAAAAAGATTAGGATAATTTTTTGTCAACTTCTCCTCGAGTTCCCACGTAGCCTCATCGGCGTTGTGGTTCCTCCATACTACCTTAACAGAAGATATTATCTTATTCCTTAACACTTGTTCTTTTCTATCAATTATCAGCACTGGAACCTCTTCATAGGTTAAGTCCTTTTCGAACTGAATGGGTTCATACTCTATGACATGCTTATAATCCTGCTTATAAGGTCGTAGGACTGAAACGTGGAACACGTCGTGTATATGTTCTAACTCTGGAGGTAAAGCTATTTCATAAGCTACCTCACCGACTCGCCTCAACACTTCAAAGGGTCCTATGAATCTGGGACTAAGTTTTCCCTTCTTCCCAACCCTCATTTTCCCTTTCCAAGGTGACACTTTCAAAAACACATAAGTGCCAACGTCGAAGTCTCGTTGTTGCCGATGTTGATCAGCATATCTCTTCTGTCGATCTTGAGTTGTCACTAGTCTCGCTCGTATTGTTTTGATCACATCTGCAGTTTACTGCAATAATTCTGGCCCTAGCAATTTACGTTCTCCCACTTCATCCCAACACAATGGCATTCTGCAATTACTTCCATATAAAGCTTCATAAGGTGGCATCCCGATGCTCGCGTGATAGCTGTTGTTGTATGCAAATTCCACCAACGGTATGTGGTCATCCCAGCTTCCTTTGAAATCCATAACACATGTTCTCAGCATGTCCTCTAACGTTTGAATAGTTCTCTCGCTTTGCCCATCTGTTTGAGGATGATATGCGGTGCCCAACCTCAGTTGTGTTCCCATGCGTTCTTGAAAACTCTTCCTGAAATTCGCTGTGAACCGCGGATCGCAATCTGACACAATTGATACTGGTACACCGTGCCTGGAAACGATCTCTTTGATATACAATTTTGCCAACTGATCCAAGGTATATCTGATCCTGATTGGCAAGAAATGTGCTGACTTGGTCAATCGATCAACGATTGCCCACACTGCATCGTATCCTTTCTGCGTAGTTGGAAGTCCTACCACGAAGTCCATCGTGATATGCTCCCACTTCCATTCTGGAATTTCTAAAGGTTGAAGTTACTCACTCGGTCGTTGATGTTCCGCCTTGACTCGCTGGCATGTTACACACTTGCTGACGCACTTTGTGACTTCTCTCTTCATATTAGGCCATCAATAATGTTGGCGAAGATCCTGATACATTTTTTTACTTCCCGGGTGGATTGCGTAACTTGAACTATGAGCTTCCTGCAAGATTTCTTCCTTTAATTTAGATATCGCTGGCACCCAAATTCTCTTCTCAAATTTTAATAGTCCATCACCACCCATGCTGAATTTAAGCTCCTCTCCGTCGGAAATTCTTTTCATCACGTTCTCACATGCTTCATCACTGCCCTGTGCTTCCTTGATTTTGTCCAATAGAGTCGGCCGAACCTCCATTGCGAATAATTTCTCATCTTACTCCCTCGGAATTTTTATCCCGAGTTCCAATCTAGCCATATCCTTAATTAACTCCTCTTGAGCGGTTAGCATTGCCAACCTACCACTGCCTTTTTTACTTAACGCATCTGCTACTACGTTAGCTTTTCCTGGATGATATAAAATATCGCAATCGTAATCCTTTATTAGTTCCAACCATCTTCTCTGTCTCATAGTCAACTCTTTTTGCGTGAAAATATACTTCAGACTTTTATGGTCCGTGTATATTTCGCACTTTACACCATATAAGTAGTGCCTCCGTATCTTTAGGGCAAATACTACCGCTGTCAATTCTAGGTCATGGGTAGGATATCCCTTCTCGTAATCCTTTAATTGACGCGAGGCGTACGCAATAACTTTACCATGTTGCATAAGTACACAACCAAGTCCTTTGTGTGACGCATCATTAAAAATTATGAAATCACCTGTAGCGTCTGGTACAGACAACACCGATGCCTCACTCAACCTTTTCTTGAGTTCCTTAAAACTCTCTTCACACTTCTCCATCCAGACAAACTTTACTGACTTCTTCGTTAAATTCGCCAACGTTCCCGCTATCTTTGAAAAATCTTGGATGAACCGTCTGTAATAGACTGCCAATCCTAAGAAACTTCTTACTTCAGTTGGTGTCTTTGGTTGTTCCCAATTTTGTACCACTTCCACTTTTGCTGGATCCACAAAAATTCCGTCCTGGTCGATCACATGACCCATAAATTGAATTTTCTCCAACCAGAACTCACACTTTGAAAATTTTGCGTATAATTTATCCTTTCTCAACGCCTCCAATACCAACCTTAAATGTTCATCATGATCTTCCTGAGTCTTGGAATAGATCAGGATATCATCTATGAACACAACTATGAATTTATCTAAGTATTGTTTGAATACCCGATTCATCATGTCCATAAACGCTGTTGGCGCGTTTGTTAACCCGAACGACATTACCAGGAACTCGTAGTGACCGTAACGAGTCCTTAATGTTGTCTTAGGAACATCTACCTTCCTCGCCTTCAACTGGTGATATCCCGTCCTCAAGTCTCAATCTTGGAAAAATATTTCGCTCCCTTCAATTGATCAAACAAATCATCTATCATAGGTAACAGGTATTTGTTCTTGATCGTCACTTTGTTTAACTCTCGATAGTCGATACAAAGTCTCATCGACCCATCCTTCTTTTTCACAAATAAAACTGGTGCCCCCCAAGGAGACACACTCGGTTGAATATACTTTCTATCCAATAATTCCTGCAACTGTACCATCAGCTCCTTCATCTCTACCGGTGCCATTCTGTACGAGGATTTCGAAATCGGTGTCGTTCCCGGTACTAAATCTATAACGAATTTGACCTCTCTATCTGGTGGAAGACATGACACTTCTTCCGGGAATACATCTGGAAATTCATTCACCACTGGTATCTGTAACGATTGAGATTTTAATAATTAATTTTAAATATTTATTGAGTTAATAAATATTTCATTTGATTAAATAAATAATTATGTGATTATGAAAGTGATTTAATTAAGTGTTACATGAACTATAATTAGCAAGTAATTATAATTATGTGACAAATTATTAATTAAATAAATATTATTTAATTAATGTGTATATATTAAATTTATATTATAGTTCTCATTTAATTCAGAGAATTAAATTAGATGAGTATGTGGGCAAAGTGTTACAAGAATTATAATTAGCAAGTAATTACAATTACGTGACAAATTATTTTATGTGATTAATTGATGTTAGATTTTAATTGATTAAATTAGATATTAAAGGATTTAATAAATTAAGATGTGACATTAATATGTGTGTTAAAATGATTTATTAAAATAAAAGAAAATGATTTTTAAATGATTTGTCTAAAACCAAGCAAGACCCTTGCTTTTATTTTAAAAGTCTGTTGCCAAGCAGGGCCATTACAATAGTTAAACCTAAATTACCTAAACCCAACATGGATTTAATAAAACTGGTTCCTAATTTTCTTGTAACCAAACAAAACAAAAGAGCTTTTGAATTTTGTAACTGTTAAAAAATTAATTATGCTACTTAATTATAATTAGTACGCGTATTATATTATGCCAGTTTTATTCTACGTTAGTTTTATACTACGTTAGATTAATCCTAATACCAAAGCTAAGAATTAAAAAGGAAGAAATAAACACAGAGAGAAGAGAATAGAGAATATCAGAGAAGAAATGGGAAGGATAAGGGGTGCTAGGAATTTTTCATCATCTTCTTCAATATATCATTTAAACTAAAGGGTATGTTTTAATTCTCTGTAAATTTTATGTTTTCTCTTATGTTGAGTTCTCTGTGAAAATTCTTCTTCATGTAATTGTGATGATATGTAGTAATTGTTGTAAGTTATGTTTATATAATTGAGTTGTATGCTACGTATGATTTTCGGTAATCAAAATTGTTGTTAAAAACATGTTTTAATGGAAAAGTTAAGTTTATATGAGTTTTTTGTTTTAGTTGATTTTAGTTGAGAAATTGATAAATTTGAATATGTTATCCTGATTATTAGGAATTCAATGAATGTTATCTTCAATTTCGTATATAATGCATGTTTATATGTTCGAATTGATTGAAAAAAAACTAGTTACAGTAGATTATTGTTGGAAAATATAAGTTTTCATGAAATGACCAAATTGGATTTCTAAAACTCTCAATTCTTGTTGTTTAGATGTTGTTGTGTTGTAGAAACATGTTAGATTTATGTATTATAGCATATATATGATTTACAGTGTATAAGTTACTGTAATTTTTCGTTTGTTGGCTTGAATGAGTTTGTCGAAAAAGCAGAGTGTCGTGGTTGTCTGCGTCTAGCCGAGCTGCTGCGCAGCTGCATCGGCATTAAGGCCAGGAGCAGCGCAGCTGCTCCACTTGCATTTTCTAGGATTCCTCCCCTGCGCAGCTGCGCCGGTTTTAGGTCAGCTAGTTGCGCAGCTGCGCCAGTGCCTGTGCATGGGCAGTGTGTGTGGTTCAATTGTGCAGATTGTTTTCAAGCCTAAATTTAATTGCTCCTTGATAGGTGACATGCATCTAAATGATACAACATGTTGTTATGTGAATGTGGCAACTTCATATTTCTAAAATAAAAAGGAATTTGAAAACTTTGTTATGATATTTAAATTAAATTATAATTGTTTAATCGTAAAATGAGTTACTTAATTATAATTTGATTAATTATAATTAAGAGTAAATGATTTATTTAAATTATAATGTATAATAATTGATTTATCTCAATCAATTAGATGTTTATTTAAATTATAATTTATGTAATTATAAATTTAATAAATGCATGTTGAATTGTGGATATTAAATTGATAGTTACATGATTAATTGTAAATTGTAATTATAATGCATGATATGGTTTAATTAATTATTAATTCTAAATTTTTTATAGTAAGAGATAATTATAATTGGGTAATTATAATTGGATTAAGTGATTAAATTATAATTATTTAAATTATAATTAATTTAATTATGTGAGCATGTATGTGATGCAATTAACTATGTGCTAGTTGATTTTTGTATGTAGTTAATTAGAGTGAGTTAACCATGAGGGTTAACCACTTATGTGAATTAGTTACATGTTAACTAATTTAGATCATTATAATTGAATGTATATAGGAAGTACTTAAGTACGTGATTGAGTTAAATAGCTTGCGCGTAAGGCAAATTTCCTAAACCTTTCTTTTACATTATGCAAATTCTCTATCTCTAAACTTGTTATTTATATTGTGCAAGTCCTCCATCCTTGAACTCATTATTTATTTAAATTCATTTATTCATTGTTGGAAATGTCCTTTCAATTTATGTAATGGACAATTAATTATTTAATTGAAATGATCTTGACTTATTGTTCAAGTAAGATCTAGTTTATTATTTTAAATGCTTTAAGTCTATTTCTAAAGAATATGTTAATTCATGATTTGTTGTTTATGAATTATTGGAATTCGATTCAACTAATCCTTAGTTGATGAATGTTGAATTCTAAATTACCCTTATCCAAACCAAACTTCTTTTGGTGCGGACTTGTATTCAATTATTGAGTTGAACAACCCTATTATTAGGGGAGGTTACTACGTGTAAGCGTTAAGATGTTTGTGCACAATACATGGTACGAATGACTGATCCCTCTAAGTACGAGTTAAGGTCCATAGTCTAATTGACTGTTAAAGGTTTACATATAAATGTTTATAACCTAGGACAAGAGTTCAAAGGTCTTATAACCCTCAGATAAATTCTATTTTCGAATTATTCTTGTGAAGAAAGAGTTATTATTCAATTCTTTATTGTTGAAGCAAATCATATTATTCAGATTCTTTTATAAGATATCCTTGCTAGTTTATAGTATCTTTTAAACTTCAGCGAGTTGTGGTTTGCTCACTCTTGCATTTTAAAAATAATTTCAGTTAAAGTTGATAACGCCGATGCTCCGTCTACGAGTAAAAACAAGGGAAAACAAAGCAAGTGAAGACTTGTTTATTTATTTTAAAGAATGATTGTAATGAGACTTTGATATGATGTTTTTATTTCCGCACTTTATTATTTTCATGCCAAGGTTAGAGTAACCCGAGATTTTTATTTAATTCGAGTAAGTTGGATTGAATTTTTATTTTATCATTGGGTAGATGCATGTATGTTTATTTTAGAAAATGAACACCAAATCATGTGGAAATGAAGTACCCAGATTTGAGGGTGTCACAAGCTGGTATCAAAGTGGTAGGTTATATAACCTTAGGTGGGGAAAATCTTAGGTAGTAGCCTAATGGTAAGATTGAAAAGATAGTGATGATAGAAAAAGATAATAAATTACATTATGTGTTATGTGTTTATATTTTAGTATTCGAAGAGTGACGATTCGGTATCACGTAATAATGAACTTAAAATTCTTTTGTCAGGAAGTCGAACGTTGGAGAACATAGTCAGGCTAGAGAGGATGTACCTCAGGTGCCTAGAGAGGAGGAGCCCCGTGACATACATATTGTCTGGGAGCAGCTGGTTAGGAGAGAGCCATCTCCAGTGATCACCGTAGCTGGTCGGGAGCGTGAGCTGACACCTATTCCAGAGGAAGAAGAGGAAAAGGACGAGTCTAGAGGAGGAAGAGGATCCTGAAGAGGAATTACCACCTCACTCTACTAGTGCTGAGATGTACGAAGCAGTCTACGACAGCAACGTGGAGCTTCATGGACGAGTAGGAGATCTCGAGGAGACTGTCCAACAGCGAGATGAGACGATCGAGGAAATAGCAAGTAACCTAGGAGACGCAGTGTAATTTGATACATATGGAGATTGATAGGGATGCCGCTTGATTTGAACTGGCAAAGCTGAAGCAAGATATCCAGGAGGAGTCAAGGAAGTGTGCCAGAGTTGAAGAGTCAAGCTTGAGGGCTAATCAAAGAGCCGATCGAGCTGAAGTTGAAGCTGAAGCCAAGAGGGCCAAGCTGAGAGAAATGGAATATGCTTTTCATACAGCGAGAGAGAGAGCTTAGGACCGTATTTTCTACTACCCGGCTCAGTTCCAAGGTTTACGATGGTATGTGGTGGACCAAAGAACAGCGTTTCGGGTAATGGATGGGGAACACAGAGAGGTTGTGCGACGTATCAATATGCCTAGGCAGTAGTAGACTTTTATTTATGTGGTGTTTTGGAATAAGTAATATAAATCCCATAATTTGAGATAAGAATAGGATAAGAGAATAATGTAATCCTGTAACTTTTCAAGTTCCTGAAGAATGATGTAAATAGCAGAAATGCTATCTATTTGATGTTTTAAAATTACAAGTATGAATAAAAGAAGTTTATTTGACGTGATATCTGTTCTATGAGAACTGAATTGTTTAAAACGATTAAGTATGGACTTGAATTCTTAATAGTGAATAAAAGGTCTAATAATAGTATTTTCTTAACAGAAAAATGCCTCCTAGAAGAAGACCAACGCGTCAAAACCCCGAGGGTTCGATGAACAATAACAACAACAAAACGATGGGACGAATCCCAACTCGGTTCACCAGTTGGTGAACCTATTGACCGGAGCTCTTGCGAATCAGCCACAAGTGCAGGGTACGACTTTCAAGGAATTGAAGGCTGTAGGACCGCCTGAGTTCAAAGGATCAACTAACCCTGTTGAGGCTTAGACGTGGGTCATGGAAATGGAGAAGGTGTTCGACGTAGCCTGAGTAGGTGAGGACCGGAAGACAGCATTCGCGGCTTTCATGTTGAAGGCGGATGCTAGCTTTTGGTGGCAGGCGAACAAGACCCGAAAGGGAGAAGGGGTCATCATGTGGGAACATTTCAAGGAAATGTTCTACGAGATGTACTTCCCAGTGAGTTCCCAGGACCAGATGGAGGTCCAATTCCTAGAACTTAAGCAGGGAGGGATGACGGTGTCCGAGTATGCCTCCAAGTTCAACGAGTTGGCCAGGTTCACTACTTACTAGGTCAGTACGGACGCTAGGAAAGCGAGGAGGTTTAAGCGGGGACTGAAGCCTTGGCTCTACAGCAAGGTTTCTATGTTCCAGCTCAACACCTTTGCGGCGGTATTGGAGAAAGCCATACTTGCTGAGGAAGCGAGGCGGTGACGAAGTTCAACCAAGACAAGAAGAAGAAGAACAAGGTAGAAACAAAGGCTGGGGGTTGCAGTGTTGGGAACCGAAAGAGGAAATGGTCTGACAATACCTTTACTGGGAGTCAGCAAGGAAGCCAGCAGAATAGGAAGTTTGAGGCGTGTACGACATGCGGTAAGAATCACACTAGTGTGTCCATGAAGGGAAAGCGGGTGTGTTTCAACTGTAGTCAGGAAGGCCACATTGCGCCTAATTTCCCAAACCCGATGAAGGGAGCTTGCTTTACATGTGGATCCAAATATCACATGGCTCGCAATTGCCCAAAGAAGCTTACGGCAGGGTCAACAGGGAGCGGAGGTAATGGAAGCGGCAGTTCAGTGACTATCGCTGCACCATTGCAGGCTGTTGGACCCACTGCACGGACATTTAATATGACGGTGCAGGATGCTATGCAATCAAAGGACGTGGTATCAGGTATTATTCCAGTCAATAGTATAACTGCATATGTATTATTTGATTCGGGTGCTACTTGCTCATTCATATCTGATGATTTTGCTAAGACCCTAGACTTACCTGTAGAGGAATTAGTTTACCCTTTGAACATAGAGATTGCGAATAGGGAGATTATTCCTGTTAGGAGCGTTTATAAGAACTGTAGATTAGATATTAAGGGTCAGGAGCTTAGAGTAGATTTGATCCCGATTAAACTTGGGGAATTTGACGTCATACTGGGTATGGATTTGTTGTTCAACCATGGGGAGATAATTGACTGTTAGAGGAAGTCGGTAAACCTTACGACTTCATTGAAGTTAGTGTTCTATGGTAGCAAATCGCCTAGACAAGCGAGTTTTCTGACGGTTATGCAGGCCAAGAAACTTCTGACGCAAGGCTGTGTGAGATATCTAGCCTACATAGTAGATATGCGTAAGGGAAGTCCGAAGGGTGGAGGAGATATCGGTAGTTAAGGAGTTTATGGACGTATTTCTGAGCGGTTTGTTAGGACTTCCGCCAGATAGGGGGACAGAGTTCGTGATCGATCGAGCGCCGAAAACTGCTCCAATTTTGAAGGCTCCGTACCGAATGGCTCTAGTAGAGATGATGGAACTGATGGTTCAACTGCAAGAATTACTAGACAAGAAGTATATTCAACCGAGCGTTTCGTCGTGGGGAGCGCCTGTTTTATTTGTTAAGAAGAAGGATGGATCAATGCGTCTTTGCATTGATTATAATGAGTTGAATAAAGTTACGATCAAAAATAGGTATCCTTTACCTAGGATCAATAACTTGTTTGATCAGCTAAAAGATGCGAAGTACTTCTCGAAAATTGATTTGAGAAGCGGGTATCATCAGTTGAAGGTGAGGAAGGAAGATATACCGAAAACGGCTTTTAGGACTCGATATAGTTATTACGAGTTCTTGGTGATGTCATTTGGTCTCATGAATGCCCTAGCTGCATTTATGGACTTAATGAACAGAGTGTTTAAGCCATTTTTGGACAAGTTCGTTGTGGTGTTCATTGATGACATCTTGGTTTATTCCAAGACCGAGGAGGGACATGCTGAACACTTATGATTAACCTTAGAAGCACTGAGATGAGAGAAACTTTACGCCAAATTCTTGAAGTGTGACTTCTGGTTGGAACGTGTGCAATTTCTTGGCCACGTGATTGACAAGGAGCTGAAGAAGAGGTTGACTACTGAGCATGTGTTGTCATTACCAGATAGTACCGGGAATTTCATGGTGTATAGCGATGCCTCACATAAAGGATTAGGTTGTGTGTTGATGCAAAGCGGCAAGGTTATTGCATATGCATCACGTCAGTTGAACGATTACGAGAAGGGGTATCCGACTCATGAAAGTAGTACGCACACAAGCCAATCATGTTTGATGATAAAGCATATACTTTGTAACAATCTTATTTATTTATTAATAAAAAGTATTTATTTATTAAAGGCTTTTTATTATCTACATGATGCTGTTTTATAAAATGTGATAAACCCATAGTTTTTAAGCAATGCTTTTAATAATGATGAATGATCATTCTAATGAGATCTAAATTCTTAGAAAGCTTAAAACTAAAATAGTTCCCAATCGTTGGATTACTAAATTGGGGATTAGTGAATCCGGATAGATTGGTACATACGTTGCTTGCTCATTGGATGAGGATGATTGATCTCATGATCATTTATGTGGAGACACTAAAGCAAGTATGTAGGTGCTTATTAGAGAATAAGTTCACTGAACTGTGGCTCGCTAAGGAATACCTAATGGAGTTTTACTTGTCTGTCAATAGGAAATCCTGTAGTGATAGTAGAACAAGTGATCCTTGAACTTAGATCATCATAGTATCTTGTTAATGATGAGTTATTCTTTGACTTATTCCTTAAGACCCTTAGGGTTTATCAAAGGGTATGCTTGGTATAATAAGTTGTACATGGAGATAAGTATGATCAATAAAGAATCTACCGCTTCTAGTAAAAAAAGAGAAATGTCCTATGTGATTCGATAAATGACAACCCAGTAGTCCTTGGCCAAGGCAGAATGAAATTAGAAAGGAGTTTCTAATTTGTATTATTTGGAGTTGTGTATTTAAAGAGTCGAAATACAAATACATAAAATTAAACAAAATAAGACTTGACAGTAATTCCATGTCTTATATTTAATTGGGACATTGTATTGGAAGGATTGAATTGTACGGTAACTATTAACTCAAAGTTTCTTTTATGATTAATGTTGAAATCTATATTATTTGGAAAGTCGTTGAACGCTAGGGAGGCTTATCCCTATTGTAGAATAAATATTATTTATTTAAATAAATTATTAGTTTAATTTATTTATTTAAATAAGATTGGAATTGTTCTAATTGATTTATTCACAACCGGTTTAATATGGAGAACCTAAAGGTTCACACCATAAAAGGAAGAATAATTATTTAAGAAGTTAATGGCATAATCATAATAATAAGTTAAGTATATTTAATTTAATCTATGGTGATAGAATAAATTAAATAGCTTAATATTTATTATTTAATATTTTAGAAATATTAAATATAAATTAATAAAAGGAGTCTTATTATTATTATTATTATTATTATTATTATTAAATTCCTAAAGGAGTTTGGGAATTAATTAATAAAAGTACTCTCAAATATCCTAATAGGATTAGGAAGCAAATTAATTAAAAGAGTTTAATTAATTATCCCTAATAAGATTAGGGAGCTTAATTAATTAAAAGAATTTAATTAATTAAATAAAACCCAATTCCTTAATTGTTAAGGAGGGTTGCCTAAATCTATAAATAAGAAGAGTCTTATTATGGATGTGTTGGTTGACACTTTCACAACACGTGAATACAATTCCAAGAGTTGGGAGAGTACGCTCTTTTCTATGAGAGATAGAAAAACTAGGGTTTTGCCAAATATCCATCTTCTTGAATTCTTCTTCTTCCTTGGTGGATCACCTCTAGAGGCCAAACACGGGTGGCTAACGTTGATCAAAGGAAGGAACAAAACCCGGTGGATTCAAGTTGGACGTGAAAAGGATTGGAGGTGAACTTGTACCTGAGGAAGCTCGGATCTTCAAGGGTATGATTCTTGTTCTTTCTTTTTCGTTTAATTAATAATTGCACATAAAGGGTGATCCGGGTATATGGTTTGTAAAATTTTAAACTCTGATTTTTCCACGTTTTCGCTATTTTGTGCAATTTGATTGCGTTCATGAATATTACAAACCTAACAGTGGTATCAGAGCCAAACCTTTATGCTAATTATTAATTATTTTGATTTGATATGTATATTGATATGTGTTTAGAATAATTTAATTGGGCATAATTTTGTTGTATATAAAAAAAAATAGCGAAGCTTTTATTTCTTTAAAATCGGTAATCCTGCAAATGTTGCTAAGCTTCGATTTTTCTAGAATATTGCTTCAAGCTCTTTGGATTATATATATATGATAGTACTTCCCACGTGCATGTAATGATGCTACAGGACGTCCATGATTTTTGTTAAGGGATTCATGTAAAAGTTATTTGAATTCACGGAAATCAAGGAGCTAAAGGGATCAGGTGCTATCACGTGAATGATTGTTTTTTCTCCCACGAACAATATATGATTTCTATAGGATTCACTTGTTCTCTAATGATTTCTTATATAGTATTATATATATATATATATATATATATATATATATATATATATATATATATTAATCTTAATTATTTTATTATTAAAATAAAAATTTATTTTAATCTTAAAATAAAAAGTTTATTTTAATTTTAAAATAAAAGGTTTATTTTAATTTTAAAATTAAATTTCATGCTAACTAATTAGAGTTGGAATTGAATTCCATGATAACTAATTGGAGTTGAAATTGGATTCTATATTTCCTTAAATAAAGGAGTTTATTTAGATATGGAATAAGATTTCATATTATTCAAAATAAAGAAGTTTATTTATGAATAGGAAAGAAAATCTTAATTTCCTTAAATAAAAGAGTTTATTTAGATATGAAATAAGATTTCATATTATTCAAAATAAATGAGTTTATTTGTGAATAGGAAAGAGAATCCGTGTTTTCTTTAATAAAGGAGTTTTTTTTACATGGAATTGGATTCCATAATTAATTAAAATAAAGGAGTTTATTTTGATTAAAGATTTTGATTAAAATAAAATAGTTTATTTTATTCAAAATTGGATAAATTAAAATAAAATAGTTTTATTTTAATTTAAATTTGGATTAAAATAAAGGAGTTTATTTTGATTCAAAATTAGATTTTATACTAACTAAATTTGTCCATTAAATGATATCAATATATATATTGAATGTTTATTATTCATAAGATGAATGTTATTTATTGATGCATATGGTGATGTGTAGGATAATAAATGAGATTGATTATGAACTATTGACCAATGTGATTGGATTTTATTTTAGTTGGATGCATGAATGTATGGGTTTTATTAAATGGGGTCTGCGTACCTCGTCTTCTCTAATTTTTCTTAATGTAAATTCTATCTCCCTCCTATGTACTTCCCCTTGACTGCTGATCAAGGTTTCTATTTATTTCAAATAGTTTTGTAATAAGAATAGTTAGAATTAATTTTGAAGAATTGGAGATCAAGGAGCAAGGAGCAAGGAGCGCTTGGAGACCCGTTTGTAATGGAGCCCGGGTTTAAATGTAATAGTTATATTTAAATATTAATTCTTGCAGCCCTAGGTTTGACCTTTTGGTTCACTTGGTGGCTCTAGTGAACCAAACTAGAATAAAAGTCCATAATCAATCCGGGTAGAATATAGTATTCTATATGTGCATGCTTATATTATATATATTATATATTATGCAAATATGCTTCACATGTTAATTAATATGACGCATATTTTATATATATATATATATATATATATATATATATATATATATATATATATATATATATATATATATATATATATGTGCATGCGCGCTAAACAAGATGAGACAAATTAATAACAAATCCCTCAAATATTTTATATTAAGTTGTAACGTTCAAAGATATTTGGAATATCGAACGTCGCCTTCTAGCATGATAGAAACAATAGAGTATTGAATATTTAATATGAGTTTGTTGTGCACACACAAGGCAAATATTAAATATTTAAGATGTTATTTTTATTATATATGATGTTTATAAGGAATTGAACATTACTGCTTTGTTGTGCACACACAAGGGCTGTAGTTTTCTCTTCACTTATATGGAAATGCTGGGTCTGACTTAACTTAAATCATTTTAGTTCGGATGTGCACACACTTGACCATTATGATTTAAGAGGCAAAAACAAAGGAGTTACATAGTTGATGTAATTGACAAGAGTTGTCTACCTATTTATTTATATATAGTTTGTTGTGCACACACAAGGCTATATACATTTGAAATGTGATCCTTATTCTCACTAGCATATCTTTAATTAGATATTGCCGAACTATATATTGAGGGTAATATAGTTTAAAAAAAATAGTGGGAGATACCAATTTAAAATAAGACCTAATTTATTTTGGTAATTAATAAAAGAATGTATGTTAAAATGTTGTTGATTACAAATTTATTTATAGAATTTTATAATGTCTAAATTACTATCACTGCGAAACATATTAGATGTTATTTAATCGGACCGTATTAAACGGATTGGTTAAGGAAATTGAGAATAGTTCTCATGGCTGAAAAGCTATCTTATGTCCTTAATATGTCTATCCCTGCAATGGTTGCAGACAATGCCTCTGAGGAAGAGATTGCTACTTTTAGAAAGTGGCAAGATGATGCATAGTTGGCTCAATGCATCATGCTCGCATCCATGAGTAACGAGCTTCAGCGTCAGCATGAAACTATGGATGCTCTTACTATATTCCTGCACATCAAGTAGTTGATGGTAAGGAAAGTAGGACTAATAGATATCAGATATCTAAAGAGCTCTTCCGATCTAGAATGACCGATGACACTACAGTACAGACAAAAGTCCTAAACATGATCAATTTGATTGAACAATAAGGACAACGAGTTTTGTCATGGATGGAGAGTTGAGCCAAGATTTGATCTTGCACTCACTCCCGGACTCCTTTCACAATTGTTGTGAATTTTTCATATGAACAAGCTAGATATCAGCCTCGCTGATTTGCTTAACATGCTGAAAAATGTTGAGAGTCACTTTCTAACCAAGAAAGACCATGTCTTACTGGTAGGGGCCAAAGGATCTTCTGAAAAGAAGAACGATTCTAAGAAGGTAAATAGAAAGGCAAAAACAAAGGATAATAAGAACAAAACTGATACGAATAGCATAGGAGTTTGCTTCCACTACAATAAGCCAGGACACTGGAAAAGAAACTGCGAGAAGCATATTGTAGAGGCTAACCAAAGAAGCTTAGTGAAGTTTCGGTTACAATACAGTTTTTGTTTATGATTGAAATAAATTTTCTTTAAATCAAGGTTCTACTTGGGTATTTGATACCGGCTTTGGTTAACATAAATATAGATTTATGAAGGGACCAAGCAGAAGTAGAAAGCTAAACAAAGATAAGCAATCCTATCTGTGGGAAATGAAACAAAGGTTGCTACATTAGCCATAGAAACTTATAGTTTAGCACTTCCTACGGGCAAGTCTATTAAGTCAATAAGTTGTTATTGTATTCCAGTTCTTGTTGGAAATATTATTTCATTTTATTGTTGGACAATGAAATCTTTGGTATTATTTTTAAGAACAATTGTTGTTCTATTTATAATAATAATAATGTTTTGTATAAAACTGAAATATTATTTAATGGATTTTATATACTTGACTTACGTGAAAAATAATTTTGCAAATTGAACAAACTGGTATAAGAAAAGGAGATGATCATTCAAAGAGTTGAATGTATGTATTTGCTGAAATACAAGTGTAAATTATTTGAAAGGTTCAAAGAATTTAGAAGTGAAATAAATTGGCAAAATATTAAGATTCTTTGATTAGATCAAGGAATAAATACTTGTGCAATAAGTTTCTAGATTATGTCAAATAGTTTTCTCATAATGGACGCCTCTTGATACGCAATAATTGATTGATGTATCTGAAAGGAAAAATCGTACCTTGTTGGACATGGTACGGTCCATAATGATTTTACCGACATTCCAGTATCCTTCTGGGGTCATGCCTTAGAAATAGTTGCATATCTACGGAAAACGTAACCTCAAAATCTAGCCCCAAGACTCCATAAAAGTTATGGACAGGGAGGATTCCTAATCTTAAGTATGTTATGATAAGGGGTTGTCCAACTTATGTGAAAAAAGTTTCAAAGGATAAGTTTGGGACAAGATTTGACAAATACAGATTTGTGGGACATCCTAAAGTAAGTTTAGGGTATATGTTCTATAATCCTACTTAGCAAAAGGTGTTTGTTGCGAAATACGCTGCCTTCTAAGATAAAGATGTTTATCATTAAAGGAGCTAGTGGGAGGATAATCGATCTTCAAGAGTTCAAGAACCATAAATTACTATAAGTCAAATAAGAGAAACCTGTAGATAGAGCTATTGTACCACAACTGAATCATAAATCTGGATCAGTATCGAAGATACCTAGAAGGTATGGATTCATCATAGATGATGATGATGGGGTACACAACATAGAAGATGATGATCCAGTTACATACGATGAGGTAAGAGTTCAAGTGTGTACAAAAGGGTCAGTGGGAGCGCCGTGACATTCCTAATATTATATATTGATATACTATGGATAAGGAATGATATACTAATGCTACAATCAGTAAAGATAAAGTTGTCTAAAAATTCCTCCATGAATGATTTGGGAAGAGTATCTTAATTGAGGATACAAATCTATATAGATAGATTTAAAAGGATGCTCGACTTAACCCAAGAAACGTATATTCATTTGATGCTAAAGTCGTTTAACATGGCAAACTCCAAGAAATGTCTCATGTTAATGAGCCATGGAGTGTATCTCTCTTAATAGTCCCCATAGACTCATAAAAGAGAGATCGCATGAGTAACTATCATGTATGCAATGAAATGTACGAGACCTGATGTTGATAGGTCATATTCTAGAGAAGATCACTGTAAGACAGTGAAAAATATCTTAAAGTACTTAACTGGCACTAAGGATGTGATTATATTTATGGTGGGTCTGAATTAAAACTAGAGGGCTTAACAGACTCAAGTTTTTCAGACAGACCAAGACGACAGAAAATCCACTTTAAGTTAAAGCGTTACCTTGAACAGTGGTGCAGTGAATTGGAAAGGTTCCAAATAGCAAAGAGTTGTTGGTTTAGTGATAAAGACAAAGTATATAGCTATAAATGAAGCTGCAAGTTAATTATTTGGATAAAAGTTCATTACAGAACTAGGAATAGTTCCTAAGTCTCATCTTGGATCTAAACATGTGTTGTGGCACTTTCATTTGATTATAAGAATCATTGAAAGATGGAAATCACTATAGAGATAGTGGACTCTCAGGAACAATATTACATATCCATTTACTAAAGATTATCCAACAACAGGATATTCGTCACTTAGAGAAGAAGGGTATGAGATACCATGGCGATTGGCTTTAGTGCAAGTGGGAGATTGAAAGTAGTATGCACACAAGCCAATCATGTTTGATGATAAAGCATATACTTTGTAACAATCTTATTCATTTATTAATAAAAAGTATTTATTTATTAAAGGCTTTTAATTATCTACATGATGCTGTTTTATAATATGTGATAAACCCATAGTTTTTAAGCAATGCTTTTAGAATAATGATGATGATCATTCTAATTAGATCTAAATTCTTAGAAAGCTTAAAACTAAAATAGTTCCCAATCGTTGGATTACTAAATTGAAAATTAGTGAATCCGGATAGATTGGTACATACGTTGCTTGCTCATTGGATGATGATGATTGATCTCATGATCATTTGTGTGGAGACACTAAAGCAAGTATGTAGGTGCTTATTAGAGAATAAGTTCACTGAACGTGGCTCGCTAAGGAATACCTAATGGAGTTTTACTTGTCTGTCAATAGGAATTCCTGTAGTGATAGTAGTACAAGTGATCCTTGAACTTGAGATCATCATAGTATCTTGCGTATGATGAGTTATACTTTGACTTATTCCTTAAGACCCTTATGGTATATCAAAGGGTATGCTTGGGTATAATAAGTTGTACATGGAGATAATGTATGATCAATAAAGAATCTACCGCTTCTAGTAAAAGAAGAGAAATGCCCTATGTGATTCGATAAATGACAACCCAGTAGTCCTTGGCCAAGGCAGAATGAAATTAGAAAGGAGTTTCTAATTTGTATTATTTGGAGTTGTGCATTTAAGAGTCGAAATACATATAATTAAATAAAATAAGACTTGACAGTAATTTCATGTCTTATATTTAATTGGGACATTGTATGGTGGAAGGATTGAATTGTACGGTAACTATTAACTCAAAGGTTCTTTTATGATTAATGTTGAAATCTATATTATCTGGAAAGTCGTTGATCGCTAGGGAGGCTTATCCCTATTGTAGAATAAATATTATTTATTTAAATAAATTATTAGTTTAATTTATTTATTTAAATAAGATTGAAATTGTTCTAATTGATTTATTTACAACCGTTTTAATATGGAGAACCTAAAGGGTCACACCATAAAAGGAAGAATAATTATTTAAGAAGTTAATGGCATAATCGTAATAATAAGTTAAGTATATTTAATTTAATCTATGGTGATAGAATAAATTAAATAGCTTAATATTTATTATTTAATATTTTAGAAATATTAAATATAAATTAATAAAAGGAGTCTTATTATTATTATTATTATTATTATTATTATTATTATTATTATTATTATTATTATTATTATTATTATTATTTAATTCCTAAAGGAGTTTGGAAATTAATTAATAAAAGTACTCTCAAATATCCTAATAGGATTAGGAAGCAAATTAATTAAAAGAGTTTAATTAATTATCTCTAATAAGATTAGGGAGTTTAATTAATTAAAAGAATTTAATTAATTAAATAAAACCCAATTCCTTAATTGTTAAGGAGGGTTGTCTACATCTATAAATAAGAGGAGTCTTATTATGGATGGGTTGGTTGACACTTTCACAACACGTGAATACAATTTCAAGAGTTGGGAGAGTACGCTCTTTTCTATGAGAGATAGAAAAACTAGGGTTTTGCCAAATACCCATCTTCTTGAATTCTTCTTCTTCCTTGGTGGATCACCTCTAGAGGCCAAACACTTGGGTGGCTAACGTTGATCAAAGGAAGGAACCAAACCTGGTGGATTCAAGTTGGACGCGAAAAGGATTGGAGGTGAACTTGTACCTGAGGAAGCTCGGATCTTCAAGGGTATGATTCTTGTTCTTTCTTTTTCGTTTAATTAATAATTGCACATAAAGGGTGATCCGAGTATATGGTTTGTAAAATTTTAAACTCTGA
Source organism: Panax notoginseng (assembly GCA_016801055.1). Taxonomy (NCBI): domain Eukaryota; kingdom Viridiplantae; phylum Streptophyta; class Magnoliopsida; order Apiales; family Araliaceae; genus Panax; species Panax notoginseng. The sequence goes on along the minus strand of CM029021.1, from coordinate 86,460,841 downwards.
TTTTTCTACGTTTCCGCTATTTTGTGCAATTTGATTGCGTTCATGAATATTACAAGCCTAACAACTCACGATTTAGAATTGGCAGCAGTATTGTTTGCCCTAAAGATTTGGAGGCACTACTTATATGGAGAGAAGTGTGAAATATACACAGACCACAAGAGTCTAAAGTATATATTTACCCAGAAGGATTTGAATATATGACAATGAAGATGGTTAGAACTAATCAAAGACTACGATTGCGAGATACTTTATCATCTGGGTAAAGTTAACATTGTCGCCGACGCTTTGAGCCGAAAAGGTCGGGAGAAGTTGAACGTGTTGACTGATCAAGATCAGTTAATAGAGCAGATGGCTAGATTGGAGTTGGAAGTGAAGTTTTCAAAGGAATCAGATGATAAGTTATTTCAAGTAACCATTGGTTCTACACTAGTAAACAAGGTGAAAGAGGAATAACTTCACGATAAGAATGTGATAAGATTCGGAAGAGGTTAAGCGATGGCGAAGAGTTCAAGTTCAAAATCGGTAGCGAAGGTCTGTTACCATTTGAAGGTATAATCTGGGTACCGCTAGTACCAGAGGTCAAAGAAGAGATTCTGAGCGAGGCTCACAGTTTTAGATATTTTATTCACCCTAGGAGTACGAAGATGTACCAGGATCTCAGACATCATTTCTGGTGGCCGAATATGAAGAGGGACGTTGCTGAAGGCGTTGCGAAGTGCTTGATGTACCAGAAAGTCAAAGTAGAACACCAGAGACCGAGTGGACTGCTGCAACCGTTAGAAATTCCAGAGTGGAAGCGAGAGCACATCACGATGGATTTTGTGGTGGGTGTTCCAGCGACTCAGAAGGGATTTGATGCGATATGGGTTATAGTGGACCGACTGACGAAGTCAGCCCACTTTCTGCCGATCAGGGTTAAGTATAACTTGGATAAGCTAGCGAAGCTGTATGTCAAGGAAATCATTTCTTGACACGGTGTGCCGGTGTCGATTGTGTCCGACAAAGATCCGCATTTCACGTCTAATTTCTGGAAGCGTTTGGAAGAATGTCTGAGAACGTAATTGCGAATGAGTACAGCGTATCATCCTCAGACTGATGGCCAGAGCGAAAGAACAATTCAGACGCTTGAGGACATGCTGAGAGCTTGTGTGATGGACTTCAAGGGAAGTTGGGAGGATCATCTACCGTTGGTGGAGTTCGCCTACAACAATAGTCACCATGCGAGTATTGGCATGCCACCTTACGAAGCGTTATATGGTAGAGAATGCAAAACTTATTTGTACTGGGATGAAGTCTATGAACGTCAGCTGTTGGGACCAGAATTGGTACAACAAACCGCTGAAATTGTGAAGCTAATCAGAACGAGACTAGTTGCTGCCCAAGACAGACAGAAGAAGTATTCCGATTTGCATCGTCAGAAACCGACAATTTGTACCAGGGAGTTTCGTTTTCCTAAAGGTGTATCCTTGGAAAGGAAAGATTCGATTTGGTAAGAAAGAGAAGTTGAATCCCCGATTCATTGAACCTTTTGAAGTACTACGAAAGGTGGGTGAGGTTGCTTACGAGATTGCATTACCTCCGGAGCTCGAGAATATACATAATGTTTTCCATATTTCTGTGTTAAGACCTTATAAGTATGACTATAAACATGTAATAGAATACAAACTTTTACAATTTGATAAGGACTTAGCATATGAAGAAGTGTCTGTTCAAATAGTTAATAGAAAAGAACAAGTACTTAGGAATAAAGTTATACCTTCCGTTAAGGTAATCTGGAGGAACCACAGTGGTGAAGAAGCCATGTGGGAACTCGAAGATGTTATGATGAAGTCTTATCCGCAGTTATTTGCTTAATTTTCTGTGTGTAAACCCCTTATGTATTGATTCTGGGGACAGAATCCTTTTAAGGAGGGAAGAATATAATAGAACGAGAATTTATTTTTATGTTTTTATTTTATGTGAATTTTTTTTTGTTTATGTGTGATTCTGGGGACAGAATCCTTTTAAGGAGGGAAGATTGTAACGATTGAGATTTTAATAATTAATTTTAAATATTTATTGAGTTAATAAATATTTCATGTGATTAAATAAATAATTATGTGATTGTAAAAGTGATTTAATTAAGTGTTACATGAATTATAATTAGCAAGTAATTATAATTATGTGACAATTATTAATTAAATGAATATTATTTAATTAATGTATATATATTAATTTTATATTATAGTTTTAATTTAATTGAGAGAATTAAATTAGATGAGTATGTGGGTAAAGTGTTACAAGAATTATAATTAGCAAGTAATTATAATTATGTGACAAATTATTTTATGTGATTAATTGATGTTAGATTTTAATTGATTAAATTAGATGTTAAAGGATTTAATTAATTAAGATGTGACATTAATATGTGTGTTAAAATGATTTATTAAAATAAAAAAAAATTGATTTTTAAATGATTTTTCTAAAACCAAGCAAGGCCCTTGCTTTTGTTTTAAAAGTCTGTTGTCAAACAAGGCCCTTACAGTAGTTAAACCTAAATTACCTAAACCAAACTTGGATTTAATAAAACTGGTTCCTAATTTTCTTGTAACCAAACAAACCAAAAGAGCTTTTGAATTTTGTAACTGTTAAAAAACTAATTATGCTACTTAATTATAATTAGTACGCGTATTATATTATGTCAGTTTTATTCTACGTTAGTTTTATACTATGTTAAATTAATCCTAAGACTAAAGCTAAGAACTAAGAAGGAAGAAAGAAACACAGTGAGAAGAGAAGAGAGAATATCAGAGAAGAAAAGAGAAGGAGAAGGGGTGCTAGGAATTCTTCATCATCTTCTTCAATATATCATCTAAACTAAAGGGTATGTTTTTGATTCTCTGTTAATTTTATGTTTTCTCTTATGTTGAGTTCTCTGTGAAAATTCTTCTTTATGTAATTGTGATGATATGTAGTAGTTGTTGTAAGTTGTGTTTATATAATTGAGTTGTATGCTAAATATGATTTTCGGTAATCAAAATTGTTGTTAAAAACATGTTTTAATGGAAAAGTTAAGTTTATATGAGTTTTTATGTTTTAGTTGATTTTAGTTGAGAAATTGATAAATTTGAATATGCTATCCTGATTATTAGGAATTCAATGGATGTTATCTTCAATTTCGTATATAATGCATGTTTATATGTTCGAAATGATTGAAAAAAAAACTAGTTATAGTAGATTATTGTTGGAAAATATAAGTTTTCATGAAATGACCAAATTGGATTTCTAAAACTCTCAATTCTTGTTGTTTAAATGTAGTTGTGTTGTAGAAATATATTAGATATATGTATTATAGCATATATATGATTTACAGTATAAAAGTTACTGTAATTTTCTGTTTGTTGGCTTGAATGGGTTTGCCGAAAAAGCAGAGTGTCGTGGCTAGATGTCACCCTCCTTCTCAGGTGTTTTCATGTCTCCTTGCACAGAGGATTCAGTCGAACTCTTGTGCTTAGATCCCTGAGATACTTTGCACTGTTCTTTTAACAGGGACGTCATCTCAGCCATTTGTTTCTTAAATTCCTCGAATTCATCTCGAGATACTGGGATGGGATCTGACGAACTTCCTTCAGCCATTTGGACTGGTGAAAGGGCCATTTTGGCTCGAGATCGGGTTCTGGGACCAATCTGAACAACAACGGATATCTAGTTTAGACTGGATATAGGTGGAAATGGATGCATGATATGCTATGCATCTGTTTAATAGTTTTTTAATCTTTTTCTGCAACACAATGGGTTAGTCAAGTTGATGACAGGATGTGAAAGATGTGATGACCAATATCTAGCTCAGACCGGATACTGGTGGTTAGGAATACATAATATGTTATGTATCTTTTTAATGATTTTCTTAATCTTTTCCTGCAACATAATGGGTTAGTCAGGTTGATGACAGGATGTGAGAGATGCGTGCATGACAGTTCAGATCAACAGTCAGTTATATACACGGAATATTTAAATAAGGCATGAAGAAACACACTGTGCGTTTGGTTTATCAGAGGTTGACCTATCTTAGGGTTACTCTCACGGGCTGTTTGAAATTGGTTCCCAGATCAACACAATCTACTAATGAAAACATCCAAGTTCGATTGGAGCGGATCTGAGTGGTGTCTTTCCTGAGCCTCACAATGGAAACCATAGGAGTCCAGTAATAAACAACCGACGGGATCGCCTCCTAATGGAGGTATCACACAACATATATTCACATACATTCACGTCTTTACCGCATGCAATATGATGACATTGTGCGAAGCACTAGATTGTGCAAAGCACTAATAAAATGCTAAAAGATTGCGCCAATATTAACACACAAAGATCATTCACACAAATGCATATGCAGAATGAAAATCAAAAGTTTGATCGCGGCTTAATCCCTCAACGTCCCCAATAAATTCGCCACATGTCGACGCCGAGAAAAATTAGGTGGGTGTCTGTCTCCGTTTGTTTGTACCCTTTTTATGAAAGGAGGAGACTCTTGTCTTTCGCTTTTATTTCCCTTAATCACTTATCCTGGGGAAAAGAGAGGAAATCCCAAATTTCCTAACTTGGTGTTTATTTGACGCTTTTACTTTCGCTTTGTTTTTGGAGTGCCATTTTAAATGGTGAATTTGTAGGAAACTGATACCGACATATGTGTCGACGATTTTGAAAAGATTGATTTTATTGATTGGACCGATTGAGACAGAATCGCCAGTTGGTATTTTGTAAATGGATGTACCAACTCATCCGTTTTTATTAGTTTTTTCGCAAGATGGTCCACTACGTGACTCTTTGATTTGGTCTTGAAACCAGAGATTCCTGGAATTCGGGGGCTAGGTTAAGCGGGGGGGGGGGGGGAAGCTGTTAGGCACCCCCCGACTCCTGTGCAAGCACGGTACCGCATCTTATTGATTTTTCTATGCAAAAATGTGTATGTGTGCGTGTGTGTGTTTCATTTTGAAAGGTTTATTTAGTCGATTTCTAATTCTTTTTGGTGACTTGAAAGTAGTGCTGTACCTCTTTTGCACCTAGCTACAAAGGATTCGATTTAGCAAAATATTCAATTTTAACAATATATGCAAATTGAAGTGAGGTTTTAGAAAGCAAGGTTTTCGAATCCTTTGCCCGACTAGGAATCGAGGACTTCGATACTTCCTTTTATTCTTTATGTTCATTACGTGATCTACCCCGAATCGCTTCATTTTTTCATCAAAAGCTCTTTGTGGTTTTCTTTGAGAAATCATTTTGATGATATGCATGCTAAAGCGCTTAGAAAGTTCGGATCATCATCGGCCATAAAAGTCATCTCGATAAAACGAGCTCCCGTAATGAACGTTTTTTACTATCACGGGATCTTGAAACCGAGCTCTCGAGACTAACCCCTCGAGTTTGTTTTCAAGATCCAAATATTACATGTACATCGATATTTACGGAATTTAAAGCATTTACAACGTAAAAACCGGTCCATCGTGGGAATTAAGTCGGATTTATTTGGGGGATCTCAATCGGGATTCCTAGGCTCACAATATTTGTATAACATAATATATTCAAAACGCTCACGACTCCATTACTAAGTGATTTCATCGGTTGAAATCACCGTTCACGCCGATTCGGCCCCCTTTTCACCTCTAAAAATGGATTTAGGGCTATACGGGTTAACCATGACTATTTACAAGTAATAAATCCATAGATATACCACATATCTAAGCCATTCTAGTTCCCGAGTTGAAGAATCATGCTAACAACCTCTCGGAAACTAGTTTGAGCTTAGCTTGAAGTATATCTAGCCTCCGAAGCTATTTACAAAGTATTTAAGCAATAAATAACCGATAGAAGTGTAAAACTACCAACTATTTACACAATATACTTGAAATACAACAAATATAGCTAGATTCAAACAAGATATTTCATTAATCTATCATTTGAACATAGTTTACAAAGAAATCGAAGCTAGAAATGCATTATTTCACCTTTGGGGATGCGTGAACAAGCGTTTTGACTCCCGGGATGAACTAACAACACTTAGACGGCTTCAAGGATGGGCTAGATGAAAGAAGTAAGCTTCAAATTGCTAAGTTGATGTCCAACCCAAGGCTATCTCTCTCTAGAATCTGTTTCTATCTCCACCTTTCTTCTTTTTTTTTTTTTAAAAATGAACTAAGTGGGAGACTTAAGCTGTCCCGAGTAGCCGCATACATGTGTGCGGCCATCCGCACACATGTGTGCGGTCACCTAGGTGGCCTCCCTCCGGTTCAGTTCTTGCTCCTTCGGTCTCAATTCGGTAGAAGTTGACATCCGCCGTTTGATCTCTCGAACCGTTTTTTAACGAGCGCGCAGGATAATATTGAACTTGACTGGATTAGGGTTCGAGAAGTTGATCCTTGTATCCGAGATACCTTCCAGATCCAGATATCAGTCTGCAGGCTTATCCCTTGATGGCACGTCGTTCGAGGTTTGCTGAGGTGGTTTCCGATGATCACTGTCTCAGCTAGTCGATCTTTGATCGGGTTGTAGTATGCTTGGACTTCATTGGTCCTCTATATCACTCCTGGGGTTGTCTCCGAGATGGCCGGGATCTTTTTCCCTCCTCCGGGGTTGTCTCTTGGATGGCCAGGATCTTTTGCCCTCCTCCGGGGTTGTCTCCGAAGTAAAATGACCCTTTTACCCTCCTACGGGGTGAGTATGACAAAAGCAAAATTTTGAGTGTCTACAGATGCCCCTCTTTGTCATGTTTATGCCATGTAATGGCATGAATATGATAAAGATTAATAGACACAGAGAATGCATGACAAGGTATATCTGATGATGCAATGTCATGTATAATCGATGCAATGATATGTAAGATGTATAAAAGGGTTACTTCCCCGAGTGGGGGAAGTTGAGGATTACTCTGTCGAGGTTGAGTCGACCTGCGTTGGGTTGTAGCCAACAGATTACACCATTGGGGTTACGCCGATGCCTTCACTGGTTTGTTGCCAACGGATTCCATCATCGGGACTCTTGCCGACCTTCACTAGTTTGTAGCCAGTAGATTACGTTATCAGGACTCTTGCCGATCTGCATAGGGTTGTAGCCAGTGGATTACATCATCGGGACTCTTGCCGACCTGTGGAGGGTTGTAGCCAACGGATTACATTATCGGGACTCTTGCCGATCTGCACAGGGTTGTAGCCAACGCATTACATTATCGGGATCTTGCCGATCTGCTTAGGGTTGTAACTAATGGATTACATTATCGGGACTCTTACCGATCTGCGTAGGGTTGTAGCCAATGGATTACATCATCGAGACTCTTGCCGATCTGCGTAGGGTTCTAGCCAACGGATTACCTCATCGGGACTCTTGTCGATCTCTTCACTGATTCATTGTCGGTGGATTACATGTTGATATGTTGATTTTGACGAGGCTGCGAGTCCATAGGTCCTCTGTTAGTCATTGGGCATTTGTGCCCCAATATCCTATACTTTTTAGTTTTTAGTTTTCACATGTATCATAGGTATGACAGGGATGATTAGGAAACTAATGTACTTGGCAGATATTTATATATGACATTTTTTTTCGCACATGTCATTCTATCATTGGTTATGATGCATGCTTTATATATATTTAAATGATTGGATAGAGATTGACCCCTGTATAGTCTTATTGACACAGGTTTTACTGATGTCGTCTTCTGCAGTGGTGCGTTTGGACCACTTTCCTGCTAGCCATATAACTACCATCTTGAGAGATTGGTATGACCAGCTACCAGCCACCGATCGCATCGATGTTAGCCGCATGCTTGACCATTCTATATCTTTGCTATCGTTCCAGATTCTGGAGGGATTTATTGTCGGGATGCTCAGGTACTGGATCCCCGAGCGTCATGTATTTTGGTTCGGCTTGACCGAGTTGACTCCCACATTAGAGGAGTATAGTCGCATTTCAGGACTATCTATAGGGAGGTCTTGTGCTCGAGTGTCTTTGGGCCATATGCACCGCCGGTTTATGACGGTGACTGGATTGAGGAGAACAGTTGTGCTAGCTGAGGTGGGTGGTAGCCACGTCATCTCCATGGATTTCATGGTTAGGCATTTCGCTTCTGCGGATAGCTTTGTTGTTTACCACGGAGATTTCACCATTTCGAAGGAGCGATGGCACGCTGTCCGTGTGGATGCCTTGATTGTGTGCCTCGTAGCTTACCTGTACATGCCATTTTATACCGATCACCTGGATGTGGCGATGTCGATGGCTGTCAGAGCTCTTCGAGAGGACTTCACTATATTATCCCTTATCTTGGCAGAGAGTTTGATTTCAGCCTCTATCTGCCATGACACTGCTGATCAGGGGTTTCGAGGCAGTCCAGTGCTTTTATACATCTGGATGATGACACACCTCTGGCCGATAGGGCGGATGTGCCCTCATGGGTTCTGTTTCGGATATGTCCTGTCACAGGTTTATTCATATCGCCCGACTTCTTGCGTCGATGAGGCATCCTGGACTTCATTTCTAAGTGCCATGGAGGAGCCCTTTGCTATAGTCATGTATTATGGGTAATGCTCCTTTATGAGTTTCAGCACCCATGTCGCTGATCTGGATTTCCTCCCCTTGGCGAGTTTGAGGCGTGTGATGACCTATCATCCCTTGGCGGTAATGGGTCAGTTTGATCAACACCAGGATGCCCATGCCTTCGAGGGGACTGAGGATTATCGCTTCCCCATCTGTTCAGTTACCGAGGTTGACTTGGCTCGGGTTTATGGGTTCTGATCTCATAGACAGACTGCAGAGTTTAGAGATGGCCATCCCGGCCGCTCAGTAGAGTATTCAGTTTGGCTGGAGTCAGATTTGGCGCTTGGCACTACAGATCAGGCTGAGACAGGATCTTTGTCCAGTGATGATGGCTGGTCCACAAATGCTGTGGAACCGAGGGAGGATCCTATATCTCCGACTGAGGATGCTTTATTTGCAGAGTTGACATCGTCTTTAGTGAGCACCGTCCCTTATTCAGCCTCAGTTTCCATGGAGGTGATGGATAGGCAGCTTCAACTGGTGACATTTGAGAGAGATCAGGCTCGTGCCCTATTGTTGACTACCATGGCTGGTAGGAATACTGCTATCACTGAGAGAGATACAGCCCGTGCTTCCAGAGATCAGGCCATCATTGATAGAGATGCAGCCGAGACCTTCTCAGATGGACTCATTGATCGTGTACAGGGTGTCGTACAGAGTCATGAGGATATTTTTCGCATGGCTGTAGAAATGTTGAGACGGGTTGACATACTAGAGCATGAGTTCAGAGTGGATCCCCCGACTGCAGAGACTGCTGCATATTTGGCGATGTTGGCTCGCCTCACCACAGATTTATAGCTCTATTTTCTATTCCTGTAGAGACTTTGTTATTGTCACTTGTCATAGGTTAGAATCAACTTTTGTATTCTAAATAGTTGTATATATTAAAAATAAGCAAGTTCAGTTCACTTCCCTTTGCGCATGTCTGAATTTGCACACGGTTACCATTTTTGCTTCATGATTTATTGTGTCGACATAGTCCTTGCCTCATCATGTGGCACCAGATTCGGCGGGAGTGATGATGAGATGTCGCCAGGTTCTCTCCGCATGAGCCGTTGATTGGTTTAGGCTTGATGGATAGGTTTTGGATTTTTGTATAGGTTAGGAAAGTGTTTGGATTTTCCAAGGTTAGACAGCACCACAAATGGCTGCCTACGTACTCCCACAGATAGGAGATCAGGTCATTCGTAGTTCAGGCTCAGACCTGAAAAAGTTTGAAAAGGTTTTACTTGGATTTTGAATTTGGATTTGATAAGAGTTTGATTTGATTGGATTTTGATGTTTTTCAAGGGTAAGACCGCACCATAAGTGGCTACCTACGTACTCCAATAGATAGGAGATCAAGTCATTCGTAGTTCAGGCTCAGACCTAAAAAACTAGACTTGATATATATATATATATATATATATATATATATATATATATTCTTTTTTTTTAGATCAAGACATAGTAGTCTAGTTTGAAAGCAAAAAGGGTCTCAGACATAATACCGTTTCACCGAATCGGAATAGATTAATTGTGGGAATTCTTCACCATCCATCTCTTCCAATTTCAAAGCTCCGCCTGATAGAATGGCTTTGACAATAAAGGGTCCTTCCCAGTTTTGGCATATTTTCCCTTAGCTGCATCCTAGCTTGAAATGATCTTCTTTAGTACCAAATCATGCTCTTTGAATTCCCGAGGTCGCACCTTCTTGTTATAAGATCGGGACATTCGTTGTTGATAGAGTTGGCCGTGGAAAATAGTTGCATCTCTCCTTTCATCCAACAGGGATAGCTGATCGTATCGATCTTGTATCCATTGATTTTCCTCGATTTGGGCATCCAATATCACTCTTAGTGATTCCATTTCCACTTCGACATGAAGTACATCCTCCATGCCATATACTAATGAGTAGGGTGTTGCCCCAGTCGAGGTTCGAGTCGACGTCCGGTATGCGAGTAGGGTTAACGACAATAGATCAGGCCATCCCTGGTGATTTGCTGACATCTTCATCATTAGCTTCTTGATGTTCTTAGCTGCTTCCACCGCGCCGTTCATTTTTGGACGATAAATAAGTGAATTGAGGTGTTTGATGTTGACCTTACTGCACAGTTCCCTCATCATCTCATTATTCAGGTTCTTTACATTGTCTGATATGATAACCTCGGGTTGTCCATATCGACAGATGACGTTGTTTCTAATGAAACCAACGATGACCTCTTTGGTAATCTCAGGGAAAAAAGCTGCTTCCACCCACTTGGTAAAGTAGTTAATCATGGTGAAGATGAATCGATGACCGTTACTGGATTTAGGCTTAACTGGTCCTATCACGTCCCTCCCCCACATGGAGAAAGGCCATGGCGAAGTCATGCAATGCAGTTGATTCGGAAGCGTGTGAATAATGTTAGCGTGGATCTGACATTGATAGCAACGCTTAACATGATCATCACAATCCGCCTTGAGGGATAACCAGCAACTGTCCTCAGACCCTTTTTGGCAAGCAGAGGTCCACTCATATGTGCTCCGCATACTCCACCGTGTACTTCATTCATAAGTCGTCGGGCTTGATCCCGGTCTAGACATCTTATAAGTCCTAAACATGGATCTCTCTTATAGAGAGCATCTCTACTTAGGTAGAAATTCATAGCCATCTTCTAGATGCGCTTCTTTGCGGCTTGATTCATCCCTTCCGGGGTTGATTGATCTCGCAGATATTCTTTAATATGGTGGTACCAAGGTGGTCCCGTAGGTGGAATCTCATCTGATATTTCCCCTACATTGCTTCTATATGATGGTGAATTCTGGACAGTGAAAGTGATGATCGGCATCCCCTTTCTTGCTGACAGGCTCATCAGCGAGGCTAATATGGCTAACGCATCAGCGAAATCATTCCGGTTCTGGGGAATATGGATGAAGGCAATATCTTCAAATTCCTCAGCCAGCTTGAGAACATGTCGATGATATGGCAGTAGATGTAATTCTTTGGTGGTGTATGCCCCAGTAGACTGTCTGATGACTAGCTCTGAATCTCCAAACACCGCTAAACATTTTACTCCCATGGATTGAGCTAGTTTCAACCCCACAATGCATCCTTCATATTCTAAGGTGTTGTTTGAGTTACTGAAATATAACTTGGTTACTGCGGGGTATTGATCTACCGTGATAGATACCAGGACTGCCCCGACTCTAGCACCTTCAGCATTTGATGCGCCACCAAAATACATTTTCCAGAATTGACTTTGATCCTCCTTATCAATCAGGAGAACAGTCAGCACTTCCTCCTCGGGGAAATACGTTTCTAGAGGCTCAAAACCCCCTGTTGGTGCAGCCGACAGGTGATCCGCAATCCTTTGTCCTTTGATGGACTTTTGGGTGACATAAATGATGTCGAATTGTCGAAGAATGGGTTGCCACTTGGATAACCGGCAGTTCAAAATCGGCTTGCTGAAGATGTATTTCAAAGGATCCATCCTTGATATGAGATAAGTGGTATGGACATGTAGATATTGCTATAACCTTGTGGTTGCCCAAGCTAATGAACAGTTGGTTCTATCTATCAGAGTATATTTCTGTTCTCCGCTGCTGAAGCGCTTAGTAAGATAATAAATCGCTCTCTCTTTCCCCATGTCATCCTTCTGCCCCAGTAGGCAACCCATAGCATTGGAGTTGATTGAGATATACATGAACAACGGAATTCCATCCCTCAAGGGTACCAAAATAGGTGCTTCAATCAACCTTTTCTGGATGACATGGAAAGCTTTTCGGCAGTCTTCATTCCATTTTCCCGAATAGTTTTTCCTTAATAGTTTGAAAATAAGCTCACAGGTTGCTGTCAACTGCAATATGAACTTGCTGATGAAATTGATTCTTCCCCGGAAACCTCGGATTTTCTTCTCAATCTTTGGCTCAGGCATTTCCGTGATGGCTTTGATTTTGGCAGGATCCAATTCAATGCCCCGGTTGCTTACCAGAAATCCCAGCAGTTTGCCGGACTTCACCCCAAAAGCATATTTCGTTGGGTTTAACTTCAGATTAAATTTGCGGAGTCGTTCAAACAACTTTCGAAGATGGGTGCAATGATCATCAGCCTGCCGGGAATTTACGATGATATCATCCATATATACCTCAACTTCTTTGTGCATCATGTCATGGAATAATGTCATCATGGCCCTTTGATAAGTAGCACCAGCATTGGTAAGGCCAAAAGCTAGTTTTCGATAACAAAAGGTTCACCATGGGGTAATGAAGGCGGTCTTTTCCCTGTCTTCTTCAGCAACTAGGATCTGGTGATACCCAGCAAAGCAATCAGCAAAAGAATACATCTCAAATTGTGCATTGTTATCGATTAATACGTGGATGAATGTCACTGGGAAATCATCCTTAAGGCTGGTTTTGTTGAGATCTCGATAATATACACAAACTCGCACCATTCCTTCAGATTTTGGCACTGGGACTATGTTGGATAACCATTCAGGGTACGTTGACACCATAATGATACCAGCTTTGAATTGCTTGATAATTTCCTCTTTGACCTTGAGGCTCCATTCTGGTTTCAACCATCTCAGTTTCTGCTTGACTGGTTTGAACCCTTCTTTAATTGGAAATCGATGGACGACGATATCGGTGGATAGACCTATCATGTCCTCATAAGACCAGGCAAAAACATCCTTAAATTTGGTTAAGAGTTGGATTAGTTCTTTTTCTTGATTAGAGGGAAGGTTTGTTCTGATCCGTATTTCTTTGGGATTGTCGGGGGTTCTGATAGTTATGGTGGTGGTTTGATCGAGGTTGGGCTTAGGTTTATCTTCGACCCATGCTTTGATTTCCTCGGGTACCTCGTCATCATCCCCATCCTCCTGCTCGATTCCCATCAAGTCAAAGTCCAGTTCTATATCGAAATCGTAATCATTACTCAAATTCGGCAAACCACGGACGTGGCTAGAAACATGAAAATTGGGAAACTTGATAGAAAAACTTGATTGCTAAATATATACAAGTAGTTGTCAATTACAATAGGATTCATCAGTTAATATGATAACAAGCAATAACAAGCTACAGATGACACAAAACAGATATAAACATAGATAAAGGTGGAGCTCCATGTCAGCGGTCACTTCCTGATTTTTACCCTTTATGGACAATCTGTGGAGTGATCGTCCAATTGCTAGTTTTGAGCTCCTGGGGAAGTGTTGAGATAGACGCGCTACCAGAGTCGTAGTCTTCCAAGATGGCCATAACTGGCTTGGAACTGGTCCGTGGATCATCTCATTGGTCATAATATATGAGATATTAAGTCAATGCATATGTACATGTTAGAGAACGATGTACTAGACAGACCCACCATGAGAATTCTATGTGGAGCATTATGTGAAGTGTCATTAGCAATTCTCATAGTGATCAACAATGATGTAATGGTCCTCCGACCTGAAATCACTATATTTCTTCACTGGAATTTATGTACTTTGATATCATCAAATGTCACCTTTAATAGGGTGGACTATAAAGGTGATTATTGGGTACATCATGAATCGTATGAGGAATATAAGTGATCTAGATGGAATTTAACCCTCCTATGTATTAGGGGTGATATCCATAGGCTTCTTAATTGAGTAGGACTATGAAATGCATGGCTATGTTCAAATAGTGATTTGTTTCATATAGTCTACTCATTGATCAAGAAAAACTCAGATTAAATTATGAAGAGTATGACACATTCCATGACTCGAGTTTAATCTAGGATATTAAGGTTAAAATGATTAAATTACATTGAAACATTGGTCACTAAAAGGTTGCATCGAATCATCGATCTTATTATTACTTGGGTAGCAATGATGCATTACTAGATGCCGCTCACTGTTTATAATTTTATAATATGATTTTAAAATTATTGCCAACGTAATAATAACCTATAGGGTCACACATATAGAACGTAATTAAAAGGGAATTAATTTAAATTATAAAAATTTAAATATGTCAATATGATTGATAGTATTTAAATTACGAATTTAAATTAATAGGATAATTTATATATAGGTATATTAATTAAGTAAGACTTAATTAAGATATATATATATAAATTCGGATTTTATTAAATTAGGTTTTGAATAATTCCTTTTAATCGCTATATATATATATATATATATATATATATATAATATATATATATATATATATATATATATAGCAGCCATTTTAGATATTATTCATTAACCAAAACCCTAGCCGCTCTTAGAGAGAGACTAGAGAGAAAACAGTTTCAGAAAATCCTCATCCTTGGTGGCTAGTACCGCGTTTCCTTCTTCTGCAGGTCGTAGGACGATTCGTGTGGAGCGTTCGTGTGGATACCGTAGAGACGCAGTCCGTTTGAATTGCGTTGGAGATTCGACCACATCGATTCTAGCTTTAACAATCGGTATAATTTCTAACCTCTGAATTAATTGAATTTTTCGCATGGATCCTGTTTTAGGGTTTCGGAATTCCCTTTAATTGGTTTATTTCCGCTGCGTGTCTATGCCGAAACCCAACAGAACATGTGCAGTAGGAGCAGGGTCCGCAACCAGAATATCCTCCTCTTCGTCCTCGACGTCCGGCACATTAACCTGGACTGGACGTATAACCGCTCCACTAACCGACGAGGTTGTCTAACAGAACAGGGTCGAGGCACTTTAGAAGCCCTCCTCCGTACACCAGAAGTGGTCCTGTGGGAACTACTCGGCTTATCTGGATCTATAATATCTGGACAATAGTCTCCAAATCACCTTAGAAAGGGTGTGGTAATTTCTAACCTGGAGCTTTCTTTTCAAAATGCATTTTATGATTAAATGCATGCATGCATTATTTTAACATACATCTGCAGTAGAGTTAAAAATGCATGACTATTCAATGCCTACATTTTGGAAAATTTTGTCATAGTCCCCTATGTAAATAGGACTATCCACATGCACATAGGCATGACTAGGTGGCCATTCAGTAGCACACCTGCCCACAATCATATACATATTATATTCATTAAAAAGTCAAAGTTATCAATTCATAAGGGTAGTTTAATTACAAGGATTACTTTGCATTTTTATCTTTTGCTCATTTGTCCTCAAATAGGATAAGAAATAGCAGAAAAATGGTGCCAATTTGACTGTCTCAAAAGTGAAATTTTTTCACATCATTATGTTCAGCATGGTTTAATACTAACATTTACTATGTTGAATATTTTTTATCAAGTCATTTAAGCATGCATATTCACTACTATGTGGTTAGTTGCATTTCATGTGATAGGTCATTTTCCAACGGATAAAAACTAGAAAAAAAGACATGCATATGTTACCAGGACAGTGTAGAACACTTGTACAGTGACATAATTTGCTGAAAGACGTTCGTACTCAGCAGATCTGAAGAAGAGCTCTCAGATTTCCTTCGCAGCGCAACATGAAATGACATGAGAAAGCAACCTGCAGCATTAATAGCCACTCACGGCTAGCCACAGGTCCATATGCGGCTACTGCAGGTGTACATACGGCTCCCCTACGTGGATCCCAAGCCTCCGTCTCGGTCCAGTTCGAGTTGCAACGGAGTTCTCGCAACCTAAAAAAGTCAAATTAGGAATAAAAATGCTACGCGATTGAGCATAATAGCTTACATTCCTGGTTTTCTCAAACCGAACCGTGGGTCTGCACATCACTCATTGGTGTTAGCCCGAGCACAGGGTACACTGTGACGCCCCCAAATTCTGACCTCCACTTGGTCACTCGAATTCGGTTCGTCACGTTCTCAAAGTATTACCATAATAACTAAAATAATACATTTGCAACGAAAGATCTAATTTAGAATAATATACAATGATTTATTATAATTATTCACCCAAGTCTCACAACCTACAGTACTTAATAGATTACATAATAATATCGAATCGAGACTTATTACATAATTCTACTTAAGTTTAAACATAGTCTGCAAATGGTCTTAATACAACATGATTAATTTAAATGAAAAAGGGACAAGTTAGTCGGTAGCCTTGCCCTTGCCCTTGTCTTTCCCAGATACACATCCCTGTTCTGCCTTAACTGAAAGGTTTTAAATAAGCAAGAATGAGCACAAATTGCCCAGCAAGTAATATACAACAAGGGTAAAAGTTTTATAACACAAGTGTGAAATATCGAAGTATCATCTCTAAGATAGTTCAGAGTTTCCGAATAATATCATAAATAATGAATATTAACAATTCTGGGAATAAGAACGATAATTCAATATAAATCAATAGAGATATACGAATTCAAAGGTTATCAAGGTATCCAACTGGATAATAATTTATACTGAGCAGTCACTAAGGACTATTGAACATCTACTAGAATTACCAATATTAAACTGATAACCCAAAAGAAACAAGTACATAGAGGATCAGTCTACAATACTCTAAGTTATGCATAACACCACAGTAATAATATACTCATGTGTTGGGGTTTCCAACAACATACAATTCCCTTACCATAAGGGTTGTTCAACTCAGTCTTTAAGATTTTCGCACCAGTCAATTGGTTTGAACAGTTTTATAAACATGCATATAGTCTAGCCGAATCAAATGGCATAGATACTTTCAAAATATTCACGAACAATACCAAGTTCAACATGGATATTATTTTTCTCAAGAGTTAAACATACTAGCTCAATTGAACGAGTAAATAAGATAACTTGCATTTAAAGAGATAAGGTTTGCTTACGACATTCGTCGAATAAAGTATTGCAAAGGTTTAGGATACTTGCTCAATAAAGACTTGAGTAAGGTTAGAGATACTTGTCTTAATCGTAGTTTATCCACGTTAATAACTCAACACTTTTGAATCCTATTTATAGTGTATTATATGATCAAGATATTCATTAGCTAACACAGTCTTTAAACAAGCTTGACACGATTCAAGTATGCACATATGGTACAATATCAGTTTATAAGTCATCATGAATCAAATACTTAGTTACTTCATAAGCAAATCAAGAATGCCCAAGTTTAATGTCTTTTCACCCATGAACTTTCACCATATAAAACAAACACTAACTTATTACTTAATCTTCATATACATATTTATCAGTAGGTTTTAGATCACTTTTAGCAACATAGGCATCACACAAGTTACTGTTCAAAAATTAGATCTTACCATCCCAGATTTCAGATTGGCGCAGCTGCGCCATGGCTAAGCCTAGGACCGGTGCAGCTGCGCCGTCCTCTAGCCAAGCCAAGACTTAGCTTCTGCCTTGTGGTTTCTGTTCGGCTTGCTCAAAATAATCATGCATGATATATTTGCCATGTTAAGGGTCTTTTTATGCTTCTCAAGTAAGTCTAGGTCCCCTTTTTATAAGATATTTCTAAATTAACTATTTCAACAAGTTAGGGTCATGAAACCACAAAACTTATCATGCTTGCTCTCTAAGCATACAAGATAGTTATAACACCCATATTAAGAATGCGTACGAGTATTCATAACATATACGAAACTAATACCGCTTTAGTTGAAAATAGGCTTCGTTTATGCTTTTCTTGAAATGAGATATACAAGCATGGTCTATATACATTTATACTACATGAGTGATTCTAAGAGTGTCATTAAACATCGTCACAAATATCAGAGTTTCATCCTCATGGTAGCTTGACAATATTCACATTCAAAGCTTACTAGTAAGTTCAACTTATTCATGCTTCCTTTCTAATCACATAAACACCATCTAAAGGTTTAATCATGCTTTTCTAAGTCATACTAACATGCTTGCAAAGTCAGACTGTAAACCATGTAGAAATCATGCATGTTAGCTCACTAGGCTAAGCTATTTCTTGAAAACATTTCTAACACAAGGCTTACTAAGGTAGTTATGAACAAAGGAACTATGTATATTCTAGCATGCTCATCTAAGTGAAAAACATCAGTTATGTATAGCTTACTAGGTTCAAAATTTGCAGAACGTGATCTCTAACATAATTTGTTTTCAAAACTTAAAGTCCAAATCTCCATTTAAACCATTAATCATGCAAGTCTATTAGAACATGTTCATATTGAGTTCATATATCTACATATACCTCTTACACATGCTTACATGTTAACCTGAGTCATAATAATTAACTAACATGGATCAGATTCCAAAACAAAGGCTCCAACTAAAATCAGAGACTGGCGCAGCTGAACTGCGCCTCAATACAAATATGGCGCAGCTCCGCCGTGACTGGTTCGAGCCAAGAACAGTCTCCTTCGGCAACTATTTGGCCCAACCTCAAAAATTACACACGAATTCATTTCTAAGCACTCATATATCAATTTAAATATGTTCATATGGTCATATAACAACTATATAATCAATACCCAACCTTATTAATGTGACAACCCGGAAAATCGGATTGTCAAGAATTTAAGTTAAAGAATTAGTTATTAATAAAATGAATTTTTATTAATACTATTCTATGCTATGTGTTTATTAATCGTTCTATAACCTAGAATGATTATTAATCGGGAGGATTCTGGCTACGAGCTAGTTTGAACGAGTAAGAATTTTCAAGACAAAAAAAATTTTTCCAGTAATTAAGGGGAAAGGGGAAAAAGACGAAATAGGCACTATTCACCTATTTCTGCTCGGAGATTATTTTTGAAATTCTGAGAAGTTCTGGATTGCGTGAAATCTTGAGACGTAATGGAATATTCAATAATATTTCAGTTATGGCAAAAACGAAGTTTTTGCCTGCGGACTCAAAACCTAAGGGTTAGGAAAAGTGAGTTCCGAGAATTTTATGATCGCGTATAATAATTAGGGTTATTATACGTGAGAAATACGAGTATGATACGAGTTATTATACGAGTATGTTACGAAGATTAGTACGACGTATAATACGAATATCGTACGAACGATATACGAAGAGAATACGAGAATACGAGAAAGGAATGCGTAGAATACGATCGTAGAATGCGATAAGTCTTAATGGACTTGGTGTTCATGGACTTTGTAGAATCCAATTGGACTTGGATTATGTCAAGCCCAATGATTTGTGAAGTTAAGCCCAAGTTAGGCCCAATAAGAATTAGGGTTAAGGCCCAAACCAAGAAAAGAAACCGCGGATCGAACCGATGGGTAAACGGATGGGTAAAAACCATTGGGGCAACCCATGGGGTGACCCATGGGCATGTGGACCGGCTACTTGGCCACCAAGTAAGGGTTGTGGCCAAGTAAACTTGGTGGCTAAGTTGTTAAGGAGGTGTGAATAGTAAGGAGGTGGAGGGGAAATGACCAAAATGCCCCTAACCTTGAAATTCTATAAATATGTAGCTTAATTTCATTTTCTAGGATTTTGAAAATCCTAGAACTTGAGAGAGAGAGAGAGAGAGAGAGCTCGGTTGGGAGAGAAGAGGAAGAGCATGATCATGAACGCTCAGATCAAAAGTGATCGTGAAATAGAAAAGCTAGCAAATCGCCGGCTTTGTCTAACGGAAGAGAAATAAAGAAGAACGGTAATCCGAACCCTAGTTTCTTCTACTATTTTCTTTAAGTTTAATATGTTTAAAACATAACTTACTGAGAATAAGGAGTAAAAGATGTTAGTAATGATTTCATATGGTTGAAATCATGAGAAAATAATAAATGAGAAATAAGAAATTTAGTTTATAAATTTCTTAAGCAAGTATACGATTCGTGAGGATTTTGAGCGATCCGAATGAATATTATGAACGAGTAGGTAAATTAAGTAAGGAATGGTGTTCTATAACATCAAATTCCAAGAAAAAGTGAAATCGTAATCCAAAATATCGATTAAAAACGAAGAACGCGCGAACAACACGAAGAACGTTGTTGATGGATAAATTTAAAACCATCGTAGTGTAATTGTTGTTGATGGACAAGTTTAAAACCATCATGTATAAGTTAGATGCTTATTGCTTGGTTAAGAATGTTAGAAACGTTCATGAAGAACGGATTAAAACGGAGCTATAACGAAGTTTTGGCAAAATTTCGTAAAAGACGAACGAGAATTAGAAAGTTAGTAAATGAACCCGAATGTGTAGGGTTTCATAAGAATGTAAGAGAACGTATAAAACGTGAGTCGTGGACTCAAGAACGAACGAATTCCGAGTTCGGATGACCGAATTACGGATGAACGAACGAAGAACGTTAAAAGCGTAAAATGAACGAAGGGTTAAGATTAAGCCAATCGAATGGCATGTTAACGGATTCAGAATAAAGTTCTGTCTGAGGCATATTAAAGTACGTAAGATAAGGAAGAGAATGGCTTTGGAACGACCTCGTTCCGAGTTATAACGAAGAAGTTATGAGATCGTAAAGTAAGCATCTCAAACTTGACTTAACACTTAAAAACATTTCCTAGGGTTTTGTCTTGGCGTCGCAGCGCGGGAAGGGGCGCCGCAGCGCGAGAAGGGGCGCCGCAGCGCGAGCAGGGGTGCCGCAGCGCGAGCTCGGCATGCACTTCTGGAGAGTGGCGCCGCAGCGCGAGAAGAAAGGCAAGGCACGGCGCCGCAGCGCCAGTGCAGTGCAATACCCAGAAATGAGATTTTAACTGCTCAATTTCTCGGGGGATGTGCAAAAAAGATGTATGAACATATAGTTCACGTAATGTAACACTTTGTCAAGTGTTTTAAACCTTTAGCAAAGGTTGAATGAAAAGATTAAACGAGAATAAAAGACAAAGAATGTAGATACGGGTTACGGAACCGATGTCCGGGGACCGTAGTCGCGATAAACGAACGTGAGGGATTGCTATGGTTGTGATTCCTTAGACGTTGATTGACGATGTTAGTTTATAACATTTTGATGTTATGACATGGCATTGAGAGAT
Organism: Panax notoginseng; assembly: GCA_016801055.1. NCBI lineage: Eukaryota > Viridiplantae > Streptophyta > Magnoliopsida > Apiales > Araliaceae > Panax > Panax notoginseng. Next base: position 86,439,486 of record CM029021.1, on the reverse strand, counting down.
GAATGTAAAGCGTATAGACGCTATGAACGCAACGTAGTTACAATGAACGATCGGTCTTAGCATACAACGAACAGTATGGCTTTGACATTAAGAAAGAATAATGAACATGGGGTTCATGGGATGGATAATGATGAAAGTAATTGAAACCTTGAGTAACGGTTGAATGAGAGATTAAAAGACGAACAAGTAAAACGTTGAATACGTAAACGATCCTTGTGAATTGTATTCGCGTTGGACGAACGTTCTAAGTATACCCTGGTTGTATGACATAGACGTTAATGAAGGTAGTAAGTAAGATACGAATGGTATCAAGAGAGCTGTAACGAACGGTAATAAGATTACTGAAAGTCCGATATAAGTCAGATGAGAATGTTAGATTGAAATGTAAACGTTGAACACTTTAACCGACGTGAAGGTTGGGTGTACGCATATATTAAACGGGCAGAACCTACTCTCCATGTATGGTTTAACCGTAATGTAATGAAGAATGCTGATTAACCGTGAACGGTGAAGAAACTAAATTAGAGATAATAACGTATAACGTTAAGAAGCCGAGTTAATAAGTATAACTTGAACAATGTTCCGAGTTGAGGGAACCGGACGTTGTAAGATATGAATAAGTTCATATGAAATGTTTAACGCTATGGTCTCATAGTATTGACATTGAATGGTCGTTTCGAGTATACAAAAGATTGTATGACTTAGACGATAAAGAATGATTCCTGAGGTATGGCATTTAGTTGCCAGAAAGCCATAAGGAATAAGAAGTTGACTTAACTAACATTATAGTTTAATGATTCGGATAAGTTAAGGTAAGTTAGGTTGTAGTACAATCGTAACCTTTGATGGTTGACATATGGGAGCTGGGCTAAACAATTCCTTCAGAGAGCGAAGGTATATATAAAACTGACAACCGATCTAACTCACTGTGTGGGCAGTGTAGATGAGACGGGAACTTGTTTGTTGGTTGTTTGTGGGAAACCACTCAGAGTACCATATGGACTACTAGCAGAAAAGCGATGTGTGCTGAGTCCTAGAAAAGTATAAGAAGAAGATAAGAATGTGAATCATCAAAGATGATGAACGTGTTGAGTAAGACATCTCCGAATGTCATGAAGCCATAATCTGGTAAAGAAATTTAGTCGCGTAAGCTTAAATTACAAGAACGCGAGCCTTAAGAAGTAAAGTTAAGTAAACCAATGCGTAAGTCAAGTATATGACTAATTGGTGTACTTTTTATTTCCTTATTTGTTATATAGGGTTTTGGAATAAGCATTTCAGCGTAAACTGTAAGCTGTAGCTATGCGTAAGGCAAGTTTCCTAACTTCATTCATATTTTAAATGAATGCTAGTTTCTAAAACTTCTCAGATGTTGAACTTGAGAAGTTCTGTCTATGTGCGAATGTGCGATATTTGTACAAGGTGGTAGTATGTATGAGGCCTTGTGCCACAATGTGAACACTTCGGTATTTCTTTGAGATGAACTGTTCTGTGATTGAACTGTTCAATAAAAGTATGTTCTGTTTATACATGAACTGTTATTGTTAAGTCTGTGCTATTGATTCTAGCCAGACCGATTGTGCATGAAAGAAAGTAGAGAATGAAAATATTTCAAAGTGCATGTGACTAATGTTTTAAAATGATAGGAATCAAGCCTATTCCTATTATTCAAGCTGCTTCATAACCTTTGTTCGGTTATTGAAGTTCTGAAGAATGTTTAAACTCTTGAAGTTGTTTGTTCAACTGTATAACTTGCTGGGCAATTGAATGCTCACACTTGCTTTAAATGAAAAATATTTTCAGCGAACGATGTTAGAAAGAACTTAAGGATCCTGTAAAGATCAAGCTGAGCGGTATTTAGACGAAGTGCCATTCATTATATGAATGTGCGTGAAGAGCAAGTGAAGACTTGTAATATAGAATGATAGAATTAAACTATAGACTAGTTTAATGAACAGTTATGAATCCTTTGTGGAGGATGAAAGTCACTCGTGTAAGGTGTAAATAATAATGTAATTATCATTATTTGTAATGAAAGAGGTTTTGTGGTTATAGAACCTGGGATTTTAGAATATATGTTGTTATATTTTAGTATATAATGATGTATGTTTGGTAAGAAGTATGACAGTGACGCACGGAGTCCGGGTCTGAAGGTAGACCGGATTTTGGGGCGTTACAATTAACATCTATTTCCAGAAAATCAAGAATTTGAATTTAAGAGTTCAAGAACTTTGTTTAACAGAAAATGAAATTAAAAGTATAGAATGGAATTATACCTTTGCAATATGAATGAAACTTGCTCCAATTGAACTCCTAAGCTCTAGATTACTTGTATGCTCTTAACCTTACTACTTAGCAATTCTCAGACAATTTCCCAAATAACAGAGAATGAAAGGAAGTGTCTATTTTATAGGAAGCTCATTAACAATGCCAAGCCATTGCCCAAGAAATTCAAACTCATGGATTGAGGGATTGCATGAAGTATAAGAAGGAGTTGGTAATTTAGTTGTTGATTTGCATCATGATTATCACTCCCCTCATGATCATTGCCTAGCAAGCTCGGAAAAAAAGGAAGATCATAGGCTTAGCATCTTTTTTCTACACGTGACTGAGGTTTAGGAGAAACGAGACACTCATTTTGGGACACTTTTATTAACTTAGCATTCATGTACCACTTATACCATTTCTTACTCTTGTGTTATATTGTTAATACACATATCAACATATTTCATAACCTAATGTCACACTATGACTTAACATTTCAAGGTAGTGGGTGTGATGTAACATACCTATAATCCGTGTACATTTTATGTTAATGTCTACCCACATACATATTGTTACATTCACATTTCATAATATATTTATAACATATAGTTTCAATATATTTAGTCACATGCCTTATACAACTTAATTTTATAAGATTTAATACATATAGCCACATAATGTCACACTACACTATGTAGTTATATTTACATTATTGTTCAGATGCACATAACTGTCAATATAATATTATTATATTAATAACTTACTTATTTATGTTAAGTAAATAATTTACTCATTTCCTTGATTAATTACCACCAATGTTAATTAATCCATTGATATAATTCTATTTATAGATATATTGCCATTAATAATAATAATCATATATTACGAACTAATTAATTACCAAGTAATCCATATTCCACCTCAATTAATTAATATTAATTATTGGGTTAACAATTCCATTATCGGACATAACATACTTTAATTCATGGTTTATCACTGTCACACATATCACATATTTGATCCATTTAATTCCGTGCTATAGAAAGTAACCAACTCCAACTGACTGATGGCGCAGCTGCACCAGTTTGTACTGCTGGGACGGCGCAGTTGCGCCGTGCCCTGACAGTGCCAAGACTGGTGCAGCTTTTGCCGTGCCAGTTTTCAATGCTAACTCGTTTTATACTACATGAAATGATGTCCACAAAATGTTACTACGAGTGTATTAATTACTTATACGAAATCACATGCTCGACACAATTAATCTTCCTAATTCCCGTTTCAATTCGCTTAATGAATTTTATTGTTTCACTTTATGCCACACAAGGCATTTCATACTTCTCATTGCCAATTCACATTTCTTAATACGCATTGATTTAATACTAATCAATTATATTAACCGACTCATAAAAAATTAACACTTATTTTCACATAAATAGTATTTCCATTAATATATTCATTTAATAATACGTGAAAATTCCCGGGTATTACATCCTCCCCCCCCTTATAAAAATTCCGTCCCGAAATTGCTACAAGGTTACACAAATAGATGGGGATAATCCTTCATCATCCTATCTTCTAACTCTAATGTAGCCTCCTCGACTTCGTGGTTACGCCAAAGTACTTTTACAGAAGAAATGACTTTATTTCTCAAGGTTTGCTCTTTCCTATCAAGAATTTGGACAGGAATTTCTTTATACGCTAAATTCTTCTCCACTTGAATGGGTTCATAAGAAATCACGTGCTTGTAGTTAGGCTTCTACGAACGCAACAGGGATATGTGAAACACGTTATGGATGTGCTCCAACTCAGGTAGTAGTGCAACTTTGTATGCTACTTCTCCCACTCGCTTGAATATCTCGAACGGTCCTATGAATCTTGGACTCAGTTTCCCTTTCTTGCCGAAACGGATCTTTCCCTTCCATGGAGATACCTTCAGGAATATAAAACTGCCGATTTCAAAATCTCAGTCTTGCCGATGCAAATCTGCATACTTTTTCTGGCGATCTTGAGCTGCCACTAGTCTAACCCTTATTACTATCACCACGTCCGCAGTTTGTTGTACTAACTCTGGTCCGAGTATTCGTCGTTCCCCGACTTTGTCCCAACATAATGGTGTTTTGCACTTTCTCCCGTAAAGAGCTTCATACGGTGGCATGCCGATACTCGCATGGTAACTATTATTATACGCAAATTCGACTAAGGGTAGGTGGTCGTCCCAATTTCCCTTGAAGTCCATCACGCAAGTTCTAAGCATGTCCTCCAGCATTTGTATTGTTCGCTCACTCTGTCCGTCTGTCTGAGGATGATAAGAAGTACTTAACCTTAACTGTGTCCCCATCCTCTCTTGCAAGCTTTTCCAAAATTTTGACGTGAAACGCTGGTCTCGGTCAGAAATAATCGATACCGGCACTCCATGTCGTGAAATAATCTCCTTTATGTACAGACTCGCTAACTGATTCAAACTGTAGCGGATCTTGATCAGTTGAAAATGTGAAGTCTTTGTAAGTCGATCCACGATAACCCAAATGGCATCCAACCCTTCCTGCGTGACTGGAAGTCGTACCACGAAATCCATAGTAATATGCTCCCATTTCCACTCTGGTATTTCTAACGGTTGTAGCAACCCACTCGGCCGCTGATGCTCTGCTTTTACGCGTTGACGAGTCAAACATCTACTAACACACTCTGTGACTTCTCGTTTAAAATTGGGTCACCAAAAATGTTGCCTCAAGTCTCTGTACATCTTAGTGCCTCCCGGATGAACGGAATACGTCGTATTGTGTGCTTCGTGCAAAATCTCCTCTCTCAACTCGGTTATCGTCGGTACCCACACTCTCCCTTCGAATCTTAAAATACCATCTTTATCTATTCGAAATTTGTCTTCCTCATTTTCCGTAATCCTTCTCCTGATTTTCTTGCATTCTTCATCTTTCTCATGTGCTTCCTTTACTCTATCCAACAATGTCAGACAAGCTTCCATTACAAATAATTTCTCCTCAGACCCCTTGGGTCCCTTCACTTCTATTTTTAACTTCTCCATATCTCTTATTAACTCCTCCTGGGTTGTTAATTGAAATAATTTCTCCCTTCCTTTCCTGCTCAGAGCGTCGGCAACTACATTTGCCTTCCCCGGGTGATAAAAAATCTCACAGTCATAATCTTTGATTAATTCTAACCACCTTCTCAGACGCATATTTAACTCCTTCTGTGTGAAGATATATTTCAGACTTTTGTGGTCCGTGTATATCTCACATTTCTCACCGTATAAATAATGTCTCCAGATTTTTAACGCAAAGACTACTGCCGCTAACTCCAAGTCGTGAGTAGGGCATTGTTTTTCATAATCCTTCAATTGTCGTGACGCATACGCAATGACTTTGCCATGCTGCATCAGCACACAGCCCAGCCCTCTATGCGATGCATCACTATATACTACAAATCCTCTCGTATCATCTGGTAAGGATAATACAGGCGTCTCGCTTAACCTCTTCTTCAACTCTTGAAAACTTTCTTCGCATTTGTCGGTATATACAAATTTTACCGTTTTCCTTGTCAGATTAGTCAACGGGGTTGCTATCTTAGAAAAATCTTGGATGAATCTTCGATAGTACCCAGCTAACCCTTAGAAACTTCTTATCTCCGTCGGTGTTCTCGGTTGTTCCCAACTACTTACCGCTTTAACCTTTTCAGGGTCTACTGAGATTCCATTCTCATCCACCACGTGGCCTAAGAATTGAACCTTCTTTATCAAAAATTCGCATTTTGAAAACTTCACATACATCTCCTCCTTTCGTAGTGCTTCCAAAACAATCTTCAGATGTTCAGCATGTTCTTCCTCTGTCTTCGAGTAGATCAAAATATCGTCGATGAAAACTACTATGAATTTATCGAAGTATGGCTTGAAAACTTGATTCATCAAGTTCATGAAGGCTGCCAGAGTATTAGTTAAACCGAATGACATTACCAAAAACTCATAATGTCCATAACGGTTTCGAAATGCAGTCTTTGGTATATCTTCATCCCGCACTTTCAGTTGATGATATCTTGTTCGTAAGTCAATCTTCGAGAAACATTTCGCTCCCTTCAGCTGATCAAACAAGTCGTCTATCCTTGGTAGCGGATATTTATTCTTGATCGTTACTCTGTTCAATTCTCGATAATCGATACAGAGCCTCATCGATCCGTCCTTTTTCTTCACGAATAACATTGGTGCTCCCCAAAGAGACACACTTGATCGAATGTAACCCTTATCAAGTAACTCTTGAAGTTGTATCATTAATTCCTTCATCTCTACTGGCGTCATACGGTATGGAGCTTTCAAAATCGGTGATGTTCCAGGTGCTAAGTCTATTACGAATTCGATTTCTCTGTCTGGCGGAAGTCCAGGCAGATCGTCCGGAAACACGTCTCTAAATTCATTTACTATGGGTATATCTTTAATCTCTACTCCCTTTTTTCGAGTATCTACGATGTAAGCTAAATAACCTACACATCCTTTCCGTGATAACTTCTTGGTCTGCATCATCGTAACGCAACATGATTTCTTAAGCGATGAGCTACCATGAAACACTACCTTAGACTTACTCGGAGTCTGAAGGTTCACACACTTGTTCTGACAGTCAATTATCGCCGCATGGTTATATAACCAATCCATTCCCAATATTACGTCAAATTCTCCCAGTCTAATAGGAATCAAGTCTACGCTCAGTTCATGTTCTCTAATGTCTGCGCAACAATTTCGATAAACATATTCTACAGGGATTATTTCCTTTCCTTATTCGCAACTTCTACGTTTAAGGAATCTTCTAAACGTTCTCGGGTTGTACTAAATTTACTAGCAAATTCTTCGGACACAAAAGAACAGGTGGCACCTGAATCAAATAATACATAAGCATTTATATTATTGATTGGGATTATACCTGTCACCATGTCCTTCGCAGCCACTGCGTCCTTGACGGTCATATTAAAGGTTCGAGCGGTCGATCGGTTGGGTTATGCAGGTCTACCAATCATTAACTTGCTCCCTCCTCCCTAGCCTCCGCAAGCTCCACTGCTTCCTTTCTTCGGGCAATCCATTATCTGGTGCTCTGTCGATCCACAAGCAAAACATCCTCTGATCTTCTTTGGCTTTGGGCAATTTGGCGAGATGCGCCCTTCTTGGCCGCAGTTATAACAAGTGGTCTTTTCTTTCCAACATTCCCCCTGATGGTTTCTTCCACATTTATTGCAAGCTTCGGTCCTCTTCTTGAAGTTTCCCTGGTGACTCCCTCCTTGGTTATTGTTTCTGTTGTTGTTGTGGTTGTTGTGGTTGTTGGTTTCCTATTTCCTCTTTCCAGAATTACTTCCCCCGCTGCTGCTTCCTCCACGATGCTCATTACCGGTGTTCTTGTTCTTCTTCTCCTAATGATATAGACTTAAGGTGTAAGACCCCAAATTTTATGAATAAAGATTTAAATTTCTCGAAATATTTTTTTTAAATATTATGGTGTGGATTTGATATAATGGTATAGTTGTGAGTAATATTTATAAATTTTGCAAAGTAAGCAAGTGGTTAAATCATATTCGATTGGTCGGGGAATATTCATTTTAACAAAGAATATTCGTACGACGACATAATCATTGGTGGACCCCACAACGGAAGTATTGTCGTAGTTAGAAAATGACAAAATTATCTTTTTATAAAAATAACGGCGAAAGTGTTACCGTTAAAACTGTTGAACTACCTGGTAGTAAAACTACAGTAATACGCGTGGTTGCATAGTAGCACACGATATTGATTATTGATGCTTACGCAAGAAGTCACTCAATTATACTCAATTATTGTTACAGTAATTGCTGCATCTTATCTCTCATATTATTGATTCAATTATTGTCACAATATCATCTGTATAATATGTTATATTATTAAATCAATAATTGAGACGACAAAGTTATTCATATTATTATTTGTAATATTGACAATGTCTAGAAGTTCTGTCAAGGAGAGATTTGGTCACCTAATTGCGCGCCAATAAGGAGAAATCCTTATCGGAAAGCCCCCTCTTTCCTGAGAACGACCTGGTTGTTAAATATTATGAGTTATAATATTAATGATGAATAAGTTCTTGTTGATTAAAGATGAAATTGATAGTTCCATTGTGAGGGAATTATTAGTGTTAGTGGAAATCGACATCTATTTCGATAATAATGGATGTCTGGAGGTTATATTGATCAATCGGGTATTTAATCGGATAAATGAGCAATTAATTGCTATTAATTCACATGATTATAACTATTTGTTCATATGTGTGTACTATTGATTCACATTCTTGTACTATTAGGGGAGTTGGTGCAAGATTGATAATGCTTGCATGACTAAGTTAAAAATGGAGGTATAGATGGAGGTACTATACTGTAATTCGTATTTTCACATGATTATAACTATTGATTCACATGATTGAACTATTGATTCACATTATTTACTATTAGGGGAGGTGGTGGAAGTTTGATAATACTTGCAGGACTAAATTAAAAATGAAGAAAAAGAGGAATGCATTATACTGTAATATTTTGAGCCCCAAAACGTACAATTATCGAAACTATATTTTTTTATAAATAGAAGCTCATTCTTCCTTCATTTCTCACCAATTCACTAAAGCTATAGAGCAATTATTATAGAGAGAAATTATAGAGAGAAAGAAGAAGAGAAGTCTGCTACCTCACTATTCCAGTATCCAGTCTTCTTTTGAGGTATAGGGTATTATTTCTTTCGTATTCATGAAGAGAGTTATTTTCTTTCAATACTCGTAAAGATTGTTTTTCCATTCTTCATTATTATGTTGGAATAACCTGTCTATGCGAAGTACCACATACATGGTGAAATTCTTCTGTTATTTCATTCTTTATTATTCTGTTGGAATAACCTGTCTGTGCGGTCTATCGCATGCCTGGTGAATTCTGTTGTTATTCCATTCTTTATTATTCTGTTGGAATATCATGTTTGTGCGGATTACGCATGACTTGGTTCCATTCTTTATTAATCTGTTGGAATATCCTGTCTGTGCAGATTACGTATGACCTGGTTCCATTCTTTATTATTCTATTGGAATAACCTATTTGTGCGGTCTATCGCATGTTTGGTGAATTTTTTTGTTGTTCCATTCTTTATTATTCTGTTGGAATAACCTGTCTGTGTGGACTACCACATACATGGTGAATGATCCTTTGTATTCATTCCTTATTAAATTATGGAAATGATCTGTCTATGTGAATTACCGCATGGCGGGTGAAAATCCATTTGCAGTTTCGTATATTCTATTATAATCGTATGAGATATCATTTCTTTTGTACTCGTCATGAAATATTATTTTCTTTGGTATTTTTTCTTTTACAAGTTACTATTCACGGGTTACTATTCACTCTAGTATCATACACTCGGGTATTCGGGACACTTTTCGTGTCGGGATACTATTCACGGGGTACTATTCACGAAGTACTATTCACGGGGTACTATTCACCTAAAAAATATATTTCTTTTCTGTCCAAATTATTTTTGGTACATGAATATTATTCTTAAATTTTACTCTACAAAGCAGTATCATGTTGACAATTTGGACGTTATTGATTTCTGGATAAATTAAATTATAAATCCTTAAAATTTATTCTTGAACTTGTTTTTATTGAATTATTATGTCATTATCACCATCCTCATGCTTATATTGTGATGAAAGTCATCTTTGGCTTACGTGCATAGATGAACTTGGTATGATTATGACCAGGGATTATTCGGTATAATCATGATCGTAATGTATCGAATGATGTGATAAAAATCCTCATTGGCCCGTAGTACATTAATGGACAATTATTGATATGATTATAACCAGGGATTATTCGGTATAATCAAGACCATTGATGATTACATGAATATCCTTGGCCGTAGTGCAGGGATGATTCGATGATGTGGTTTATTTATTAAGCTGAGTCTCAGCGATAAAGTTGATGAAAAACTTTTTAAATAATAGAAGATAGTAGATTTTAAGCTCTGTTTGACTCTTCTAATAGATTGCTTATTTCCTCTGCAGTTGTTGATCTAAAATTTGTTGTCTATTGTATTCTATCAGTTGTTATACTGTTGAAGGCTAAAGATAATTTATTCTGCATTATCTTAGTCATAATATTTCTTACGGGGCTAGTTGAGTTTGCCCTTTCTTTCATTGTTCTCTTCAGGAAAGGAGAATATAGTTGGGACGAGTCGGAGAATGGAGTGATGGTCCAAGATAAATGGCTTTAGTAGTCCTCACTATTCTACGAAATAATGTGATAATAATTGTAATGAGGACACCATTGAGTGTGGATATTGTCTATGAAAATATTCTTGTTTAAACTCTCAGCTATGTTTTGTCGTATTTTACATGACTGTTGTATAATTAAGTTGTATTTGAATTTATGTACCATGTATCTGGCGACTCAAGATGGGTGATCTATACCTATTTTGGGGGTGTCACATAAGGCCTCACTGCCACCTTCTGCAATGACTGCCTTCTCCAACAAGGTCGTAAAGGAATCAATCTAAAAGATTGATACCTTATTATACAACCACAGCTTCAATCCTTGCTCGAAGCATCTTGCCTTCCTTTCTTCATCCCCAACTTGGTGTTCCGCAAATCGCGCTAGTTCATTAAACTTAGCAGCATATTGCGCCACCGTCATATCTCCTTGTTTCAACTCTAGAAAGCTTCACTTCCATCCTACTCTTCATACTTTTCAGAAAATAATTCTCAAAAAATAGTGTTGTAAACCTCTCCCACGTTATCGTTCCTTCCCCCACTCTATGCTGATTAGTTTTCCACCAATAGTTCGCTTCGCCCCTCATCATATATATTGTAAATATTGTCTTCTGGTCTTCACCCACGCGTGCTATAGTGAAGGCCTTCTCGATCTCCTTGATCCAGGTTTGCGCAACTATCGGGTCAGTAGTTCCCGTGAACTCTGGGGGTCCTACACTCTAAAAGTCTTTGAAGGTTGTTATTGGTACATCTCGGGGAATGGGTGGTACGGTTTAATTCCTTCCCCTCAGAGCTTCTCCCAATAAATCTACTAGTCGATGTATTGGATCTACTGGTCCTCTCTCATCATTAACTGACTCTTCTTGGACAGTTAGTCTACGTCTGGGCGGTATTTTCTGCATCACAAAATTTTCATCTTATTATCTAACTATCATATTTAGAAATTTCTCAATTGAAAAGAACTAAAAGTTTATAACACATTTCTGAAATAAGATCATTTATATTCATATGCCAAATGGTTACAATACATGTTCTTTTCTAGCATACTGTTATAAATAAAAACACATATCCCCTACTATCACAAAAGACGGGGACAACACTAGCTTACTACCCCTCTAATATTTTTCAAAAGTTCGGGGTTTACAACTATCTCACATCTTACATGAAAGACTTAGATTACAATAATATTTTAACAACACATAATTAAGAATACTACACTACTGAACTTTTCCCTCTAGACTCGATCTAACATCCCACGCTCCACGGCGTTTTGATACTCCTTTTGTGTGATGTGTGCCACCATATCCCGACTTATGGTATGTCAAGTCTGTCCTTGCTCAGCGGGTAGTGATTTACCCCATCGATCAACCTCTCCATAGCCGTGCGTAGAGCATAGCCCATCTTGTTCATCTTCCTCCTCTTGCACCGCACCTCATCTTTAAGATCACCTACTCTGTCATTAGAATCCTCCCACTTCTCCTCGAAGTGGATCCTATCCATCACCTCCATCTCTAACTGAGTTCAGAGAGCCTCCTTCTCCGTCTTCTTACTCAACACCCTCTGTTCCAATTCTTCTAACTTTCCTATCAACTCAATATTCCTCGCCACCGATCGGTGAAACAAGGACCCCATGAGGATACCTGCCTCCTTACGGTGAACAATTTCCACCTTCATCTCCTGCATTACTAGCTGCCTCTCAAGAGTTTTAGTCTCTAGTTATTCGACTCTACTTCCTAATTCCAAAATATGTCTTCATACTCCCCTAACATCCGATCCTCGAAAGTAGTCCCGTCGGAGTCCTCCATCGGCTCAGGTTCTTCCTCCACGGGTTCCTCCTCCATAGGCTCCTCCTCTGGATCAGATTCCTTAGGTAGAGGAACCATCTCCTCCTCCTCATCATCTTCACTAATAGGGACAACTACCGATATAGGCTCCGCTATCACGGATGCCTCATAGACTATGTGGATATCACGCGACTCCTCCTCAACTACTCGGCTAGGTCCTCCCGTGTTAGTCATCCTACAATCTGTAGCATCCCCAAATCTCGGTCCTAATCACCAAGGATCTGGTATACTATTTCTATAACTATTGCGGAAGATATAAACATAAATTGTTTATACATTAAACTTTTACAACATAAACTCCACGGTCTACAACCTTAACTTAATACATACCTTCAATATCTTAGAAGATTTACATTAATATTTGCATTAGCAAATTTAATAGTTCTAACTGCATAATAGCTTAATCTTGGACTTTGCATTTGCCTTTGTCTTTACTCGAGCTTTCATCTTAATCTGAAAATTTTTATCATGATATAGCAAGGGTGAGCATCAAATTTGCTCAGCAAGTTTAAATTCAATAAAGATATATCATGATTGAAAGAATTGAACAATAAGCTAGCTAACTTTCAACAATATAAACATTGTGAAAGAGCATGAACAAATTTTCTTAGCTGAACGACCAAGTCAATAAAAATGAATGGTCAAGCATAAACATGAACAGATTAACTGAACCAAATGGTAATGAAGGTGATCAGCCTTTCATACCTGATGAACATTTACAATTTGCACAACGTGCGAATCAATAATCAATATAGACGTGAATAATCAACAACAATTATTCATTAACATGCTTTGAACATACAACTCAAGTTTGAGTTAAGGAAGAAAAACTTGCCTGATTCGTTGACTACTGCTACGCAGTTTAAGTTAACTTCTTTTGGTAAGACCTATCATTAATAATAAGATTGGTCTTTCAATCAGCATATCTACTTTGTATCATAATGCAATTACTTTGTCAATAGATTATCTAACACTTAATCAAATATTAGATAACATCCTAACACATCGGTATTATTATCAGTCTTAGATAATTCTTCAATCACTGTATCATATTCATTAAGATTAAACACTTAATCTTATACATTATAAGTTCTTCTTTATACTCTAATAAGTCAAATACTAATCCAACAACCTGGATTTTAAATTTAACAACCAAATTGCCAATCCAGCAGACTGGATACAGAATCCAGCAACCTGGATTCAACAAATTTTCCAATCCAGCAAGTCAAACTGCAATCCAGCAAACTGGATTACAAATCCAGCAACTAGATTGCAATCCAGCAAGTTGGATTCAACATATTTTCAATTCAGTAAACTTCTTTTCAATCCAGCAAGCTGGATTCATCAGATTTTCTAATCCAGCAAGCTGGATTCCATATCCGTACACGAAAATACCAAATGAACTTATTATTTTCATATCATTGTAACTAATATGTATAACACATCTTTCATACACAAAAAGTATTTTTCCAAAATTTTCCAACTTCCTTTGGTATTTTTTAAAAATCATTCTTAGTTAACTCCTTAAGAAATTAGCTACCTCGTGCTTAACTCCAAAATTCACATCTCTTGGCACAATCTTATACGTCTTAACGTGACACTCCAGTTTAAATTTCGTGCCATCGGAGTTATAGAACTCCGGTTATAGCCATTTTTGTCAGAAAATCACAGAAATTGAAATGGTCATAACTTGCTCATTTTAACTCGGAATGAGTTCATTTTTGGAAAGGAGGTATTTTATACCATATATTTTCATGTCCCAAAAGGCCAGAATTTTTTCTCACAAATTAATGGCCGAAACACCATTTTAAAATTTTGGGCAGAATCAAAATAGCATTTTGCAGTTTTTCCGTCTTTATTAAATATTTTCCATACGGAAATCTACAACTCCTTTTTCGTGATTCCACTTGGAGATGTTAGATAACTTATCATCAGAGTACTCTCCCAAAAGTTTTCCAAAATTTTTAGATGTCCGAAAAATGACCCAAACTGCCCCTACTCTTTGACTGTCCAAAACAGTCTATTTTTCACTTTTAGCAATGAAACTGTTTGTTTAAAAACAGTCACTACAACTGGTGTACTCAAAATTTTTGAGTGCTACCACTTGGTTTAGTAGTTAACTTACTATATCTAGCACCTCTCTTTTACGGATCGCAAAAAGAAAGTTTAGATCAAAAACGGTGGAAATCCAAAGTACATAGAAATTTTTAGAGCTTATAAAACTAGAAAAATCACTTTTCTTTATTTTTGATTTCCAACTAAATCAACACCCAATATGAGTAGATCTAAACATTAAACACTCATAAACACATAGATCTAAGGTTTTTGAGTTTAGAAACATAGATTCAAAGTTTGATTTGGAATAATCAAAAATTACATAACAAAAGGTATTTATACCTTTGATTACCATGCTCTCCTTCTTCTTCTTCCTAGATTTACTTATGGAGCTTTGATGACTTATCAAAAACTCTCTCTCTTTTCCCTCTAGGGGCTGCCGAATCTCTTCTCTCTCCCTCCCTCTTGGTTTTGTTTTTGGTAAGGAAAAGAGATGAAGAGAAAATAAAAAGAATATATTATAAAGAGAAAATAGAGATAGACTTTATTAGATATAGATGAATATCAATTATCTATACCCATCCTCCTTTTACTCCCATAAGTCATCCGGCCTGTGGCCTCATTTTTGATCCCACTAATTCTCTCTCCTTCATACTTACCAAGAGGTTGCTTACAAGAATAAACATAAGTGTTGGTCAAATAAATAAGGGACACATGGGCTAGTTGTAGATAAGTATCATGATTACATCCATTCCCCCTCATTTTCTCTCTATCTTATCCGGCCATGTGGCCTTCTTCTCCCACTCATTCTCTCTCTTTCTCTCATATAATTGTTGCTTGCAAGCTTTGTAAAAGTGTTGGAGAAATAACCAAGTGACACATGGGATGAGTTGGCCACCACTAAAGTAATTAATCATTACATACATTCTCTCTTTTCCTTCTCTTCTTATCCGGCCAAGTGGCCTTATCTTGTCCAAGTTTTGCTTGATTTTTATTGCTCCACTTAGTATAACAAATGTCTTAAAATGCCCTCCATAATTGTGCCAACACTTGGGCCACCATTTATAATCTTTTGGGCTTCTATATTAATTACTTGGGCCATGTAAAATTAACATAGTCCAATCCTTTTTATCCTATCCCACCCTAAATATTTAATTAGGGTATCCATTCCAAACATTTAGAATTTAAGTTATTACCCCTTGTACACTAAATTTTATAACCAAATTAAACTTACTTTAATTAAGTCATAAAATTAATAAACTTGAGATAATAAAAGTATATCTCTTGACTGAATATAATAATAATATTATTATTCTCCCACATGTTCCTTAACAATTAGCTCGCTTGAGCTTAAAACTTAATTCCTTTGGCTTTTCCAAATAAAATTTTGGACTTCCTAGCTAAAATGTTTGGGCCATAAAAATTAATATGGTCCATTTAATTTAATAATATTCTTACCCTAATCATTTAGTTAGGGTTTCCATGCACTCAATTTAAATACAAATTCTTACCCCAAGTACATTTAATTTCCTTAACCCAATTAGACTTACATTAATTAGGTTATAAAATTAATTAACCGAGATATAAAATAAATCTCTTAAAATTAGTATATATTTTATATACTCATCCCATAACCCTTAAGTTATTTAATTCTTCATTCCTAATATATAATTAGGATTACACTAGTTTCTTTTATTTGTCATCACAAATATTCGTATTCACTTACTCACATAATCATTAAATAAATTATGACATGCTCCACAATTCTCTTAGATTAGGTCACTAGTATATATTTAAATACTAGAACCACCAAATAACAATAATCATTTAGGTTATTTAACTCTCATACATAATTTAAATAACTTATTCAAGTTATACAATTCATATTGTATACTTAAATTTAATTTCCTCCTCCTCTCCATAAATTGTTTTCAAACAATCTATTTATATATTAAATATATAATTTAATATATTCAATCATTTATTCAAATATGAATTTAATTTACTGGCTGCTTTGATACCATATACATATTTGCATATTGAATCTCCTCTCATATTTTTACTTCACATCATTGGTATAATATTAAATATTATATCATTATCCATATAACATCTTTCACTTCTCACACTGATTTTGACTTTTCTCCATAAAAAGTCAACTGTTGACTTTGAACAAAAGTCAACATTTACACATTTTGTGTTTACTGTCCATTTCTGACTAATCTTGACGTTGCGGACGCAACCGAGCAGTCCATGCTTCAAAAATTCTATCTCTAACTCAAATTATGAGTTTAAATTATTCCCTTTTTATTGCTAATCGTATTAACTAACGACTTTAAACTTAGTTATCTTTTTATCTACCATTCAAGGCCAACGTTCAAGCTATGTTAATTACTAATATAGTTTTATCTTGATCCTTATATCATTAACTTAATTCAACATTCCTCTTGCTAAAATATTTATAGCACCTTATTAAGTATATATATTTCTATACATATACTCATCTTCATTTAACCTTATAACATCTCTTCATGTGAAATCTTATCTCCTT
This sequence comes from Panax notoginseng, assembly GCA_016801055.1. NCBI lineage: Eukaryota > Viridiplantae > Streptophyta > Magnoliopsida > Apiales > Araliaceae > Panax > Panax notoginseng. The sequence continues at coordinate 86,422,507 of CM029021.1, read as the reverse complement.
ACTAAAATTTCTATATGTACTTATATAACATTTCTTAGACTATTCAGTTCACACCGAATTTACATGTATCGTAATACCTTATTCTCGATATTTCTTCAAGTACATATTAAGTCATTTCTAGGGTTTTAAAATTTTATAACCCATATTTCTTTATTCTCATTCAATTAAGAAACCATACAGGTTCTTCTTAAAAATTTTGAAATCCTTAAAATTTCTTCACAGAAACGGCAATTCCATACACTTATTTTCTGTCTAGGTTAATGTTATAACCTTTAATCCATCATTTTAGGATTTTAATAATTATCTAAATTCTCGGGTTGTCACATTCACCCCTTCTTCTAAGAATTTCGTCCCCGAAATTAAAGCATACTAATCTCTGCTTATTCTCTTGATCAAACTAGTTTTTTAACTTAACCTTTACAATTTTCTCCTTTGAGAATTCTCATCTATTATCACATTTCACCATAACTACTCACTAGGAGTTTACATCTTCTAAACATTCAGCAAAACTAGGTTGTCATAATAACCTTTACTCAATCATCATCAGATTCTACTCGTACTCAACGAGTTCACACTATTCATATCCATAATCACATACTACCCCAACATTACTCTGAGGAGTTTAAAATATTTTCATATCTGTCTGAGGGATCATAAAATCATGAACTTTGAGGTTTAGGGGTATTTCTACCTGCTACCTCTTTCAATTACAAAAGAAAGGTACTTTACCTCTGAAATATTTTATATTTGGTATGTTTACAATCACAAAGAAGGTAAACTACCGATGCGGGTACTTTAGATGATCAATCTGTTGTACCTTAGTAATCGGAACGACTATATGCGTTCTTAGATTGGAATATTTTATCCCATTAGTATAGCCCCATTTTTAGGGTTATTCACCTCAGACTCATCATAAGATTCCGCACCAAAACAATTTGGTTTGGCATAAGCTTTCAAAGAATACTTTGAATTTCATAAACATTTGTCTAGCTAAATCAAATAGCTTAGACGCATATCAATCATTCGAATTTCAATCGAAACATTGCTGGCCAAATTCAGTTGGCAATAATTTATCTTTAAAATTCTTAAAAATCATTTTGACGTCATGATACCGCACTGTATTTACAGTCCGTTTGAGGATTCCGTCATTGCGTGACTTTGTCATACTACATCATTCCATAGTGGGCTGACGATCTTTAGATCACATACCACACTAGGTAATTATGCATTGATAACTGCATCATTTTTATCATTCTGCATCAGGTTCCATGATACATTGATGATATATAAAAATACATTTTGACATCTCAAATTATTTTTGTCTAGCCGAATCAATTAGCATAGACTCTTCTTTAAACAGTTCAAAAATCTTTGAAAATCATCTTTGGTGTCATCACGCCACAACAGGTAACGATGTGTTAGTAGTACGAAGCCCACTTCTACACAGTTGTAACCCTGTGTTGAGGATAACAAAAATTCATTTTATTTCGAAAGGCACATCAGTGCGAATTTAGCTTGATGTCAAAAATGTCGAAGTCTAGCATAGCTAGAAGATTTGGAATACCTATGATTCCACCATCAACTTCAATTTCTCTACTGATCCATTTCTTAATAAGTCTATCTATCTATCATCTTCAATTCTCCATTCACAACTTAACTATACCCAGTTCATCAAAACTTACCACACATTATGAGTTCAGGAACTTTCCACAATCATATGAGTTTAAGAACTTATCTTAGTCAGACCTTTGGCGTCCATTCGCTGAGGGGTTCAAAACATACCATATGATTATGAGTCATGAACTTACCATAAGTATGAGTTTTAAGAACTCGTAACTAACCTTATATTCTCTATCTATTCGTTATACACATGAGAAAAGAATCACGTTATCAACATGCATATAGCAAATAGCGCGACATTAGGTTTCAATGATTATCAATACCAGAAACTAAGTGGTTGTCAAATCAAACTCGGCCACTAATCAATATAGGAAGCTAAGCGAACAATTCCCTGCCCATACAAAGAATTGGTCAACCTAACCACTATATCGACCAGGAGGCTAAGTGATTCTAAAACCAAGTACAAACTCCCCGCCCATACAAGGAATCATACAACTCAGCTGCTGACTTGAGTCCTCAATTGAAATCCCACACCATTCTAACTTTCTCTTTTCCTAATACGAATTTTCTTTAATCCGCATCTTAACATTTACCACTCTTTTCTGAGTTTACATTGTACCATTTCATAGTACATTCTCTTTATAGCGTCAGGCTATATCATACCAATCACTTAACATATCATATGTTATTCAACGATTTAATCTGATCAAGTCATGATCTTATTTCGTAATCATTTCACCTTATACTTACGATCGTTTTATTTTACAATCTTCTTATTCTTCTCTTTAATCATGTTATATTATGATTTTATTAACACTTCTCATCTTATAGACATAGTCTATTTATTATCACTTATCATCTTTATTATAGGAGTCAGGTAACTCAGGATTCTTATCCTTATAGCACTTCAAGATTCTTCTTTGAATCTTATTTATCTTCCTCTTTACTTTAATGATGAATTTCTTTAAATTCATCTCTTATCCCTTAAACTCGATCTGAGTTTATTCCTTATCATCATCTCCGCGGTTATAGCCTAAGGTACCCCTACCTAAGGTTTATAACCTACAGCTCTGATACCAACTGTGACTCTCATGGTGCTTCAACCACAGCACCTCACAATGGTACCTATTAGTTTGCCACCGCAGAACGGCGTCCCCTACGGAGAGTCTGGCTTCGGTGCATCCCCCATCAACAGGAAGTCACCAGCGAGAGGCTCGGGGCTCTTTACTTATAGCTCTGATACCAACTGTAGCATCCCCAAATCTCGGTCCTAATCACCAAGGATCTGGTATACTATTTCTATAACTATTGCGGAAGATATAAACATAAATTGTTTATACATTAAACTTTTACAACATAAACCCCACGGTCTACAACCTTAACTTAATACATACCTTCACTATCTTAGAAGATTTACATTAATATTTGCATTAACAAATTTAATAGTTCTAACTGCATAATAGCTTAATCTTGGACTTTGCATTTGCCTTTGTCTTTACTCGAGCTTTCATCTTAATCTGAAAATTTTTATCATGATATAGCAAGGGGTGAGCATCAAATTTTCTCAGCAAGTTTAAATTCAATAAAGATATATCATGATTGAAAGAATTGAACAATAAGCTAGCTAACTTTCAACAATATAAACATTGTGAAAGAGCATGAACAAATTTTCTTAGCTGAACGACCAAGTCAATAAAAATGAATGGTCAAGCGTAAACATGAACAGATTAACTGAACCAAATGGTAATGAAGGTGATCAGCCTTTCATACCTGATGAACATTTACAATTTGCACAACGTGCGAATCAATAATCAATATAGACGTGAATAATCAACAACAATTATTCATTAACATGCTTTGAACATACAACTCAAGTTTGAGTTAAGGAAGAAAAACTTGCCTGATTCGTTGACTACTGCTACGCAGTTTAAGTTAACTTCTTTTGGTAAGACCTATCATTAATAATAAGATTGGTCTTTCAATCAGCATATTCTACTTTGTATCATAATACAATTACTTTGTCAATAGATTATCTAACACTTAATCAAATATTAGATAACATCCTAACACATCGGTATTATTATCAGTCTTAGATAATTCTTCAATCACTATATCATATTCATTAAGATTAAACACTTAATCTTATACATTATAAGTTCTTCTTTATACTCTAATAAGTCAAATACTAATCCAACAACCTGGATTTTAAATTTAACAACCAAATTGCCAATCCAGCAGACTGGATACAGAATCCAGCAACCTGGATTCAACAAATTTCCAATCCAGCAAGTCAAACTGCAATCCAGCAAACTGGATTACAAATCCAGCAACTAGATTGCAATCCAGCAAGTTGGATTCAACATATTTTCAATTCAGTAAACTTCTTTTCAATCCAGCAAGCTGGATTCATCAGATTTTCTAATCCAGCAAGCTGGATTCCATATCCGTACACGAAAATACCAAATGAACTTATTATTTTTCTATCCTTTGTACAAACATGTATACACATATTTCATACACAAAAAGTATTTTTCCAAAATTTTCCAACTTCCTTTGGTATTTTTTAAAAATCATTCTTAGTTAACTCCTTAAGAAATTAGCTACCTCGTGCTTAACTCCAGAAATTCACATCTCTTGGCACAATCTTATAAGTCTTAACGTGACACTCCAGTTTAAATTTCGTGGCCATCGGAGTTATAGAACTCCGGTTATAGCCATTTTCGTCAGAAAATCACAGAAATTGAAATGGTCATAACTTGCTCATTTTAACTCGGAATGAGCTCATTTTTGGAAAGGAGGTACTTAATACCATATATTTTCATGTCCCAAAAGGCCAGAATTTTTCTCACAAATTAAGTGGCCGAAACAACCATTTTAAAATTTTGGGCAGAATCAAAATAGCATTTTGCAGTTTTTCGTGCTTTATTAAATATTTTCCATACGGAAATCTACAACTCCTTTTTCAGTGATTCCACTTGGAGATGTTAGATAACTTATCATAGTACTCTCCCAAAAGTTTTCCAGAATTTTTAGATGTCCGAAAAATGACCAAACTGCCCCTACTCTTTGACTGTCCAAAACAGTCTATTTTTCACTTTTAGCAATGAAACTGTTTTTGGTAAAACAGTCACTACAACTTGTGTACTCAAAATTTTTGAGTGCTACCACTTGGGTTTAGTAGTTAACTTACATATCTAGCACCTCTCTTTTACGGATCGCAAAAAGAAGGTTTAGATCAAAAACGGTGGAAATCCAAAGTACATAGAAATTTTAGAGCTTATAAAACTAGAAAAATCACTTTTCTTTATTTTTGATTTCCAACTAAATCAACACCCAATATGGGTAGATCTAAACATTAAACACTCATAAACACATAGATCTAAGGTTTTTGAGTTTAGAAACATAGATTCAAAGTTTGATTTGGAATAATCAAAAATTACATAACAAAAGGTATTTATACCTTTGATTACCATGCTCTCCTTCTTCTTCTTCCTAGATTTGCTTATGGAGCTTTGATGACTTATCAAAACTCTCTCTCTCTTTCCCTCTAGGGGCTGCCGAATCTCTTCTCTCCCTCCCTCTTGGTTTTGTTTTTGGTAAGGAAAAGAGATGGAAGAGAAAATAAGAAGAATAATAGATGAAAGAGAAAATAAGATAGACTTTTATTAGATATAGATGAATATCAATTATCTATACCCATCCTCCTTTTACTCCCATAAGTCATCCGGCCATGTGGCCTCATTTTTGATCCCACTAATTCTCTCTCCTTCATACTTACCAAGAGGTTGCTTACAAGAATAAACATAAGTGTTGGTCAAATAAATAAGGGACACATGGGCTAGTTGTAGATAAGTATCATGATTACATCCATTCCCCCTCATTTTCTCTCTATCTTATCCCCATGTGGCCTTCTTCTCCCACTCATTCTCTCTCTTTCTCTCATATAATTGTTGCTTGCAAGCTTTGTAAAAGTGTTGGAGAAATAACCAAGTGACACATGGGATGAGTTGGCCACCACTAAAGTAATTAATCATTACATACATTCTCTCTTTTCCTTCTCTTCTTATCCGCCAAGTGGCCTTATCTTGTCCAAGTTTTGCTTGATTTTTATTGCTCCACTTAGTATAACAAATGTCTTAAAATGCCCTCCATAATTGTGCCAACACTTGGGCCACCATTTATAATCTTTTGGGCTTCTATATTAATTACTTGGGCCATGTAAAATTAACATAGTCCAATCCTTTTTATCCTATCCCACCCTAAATATTTAATTAGGGTATCCATTCCAAACATTTAGAATTTAAGTTATTACCCTTGTACACTAAATTTTATAACCAAATTAAACTTACTTTAATTAAGTCATAAAATTAATAAACTTGAGATAATAAAAGTATATCTCTTGACTGAATATAATAATAATATTATTATTCTCCCACATGTTCCTTAACAATTAGCTCGCTTGAGCTTAAAACTTAATTCCTTTGGCTTTTCCAAATAAAATATTTGGACTTCCTAGCTAAAATGTTTGGGCCATAAAAATTAATATGGTCCATTACATTTAATTATATCTTACCCTAATCATTTAGTTAGGGTTTCCATGCACTCAATTTAAATACAAATTCTTACCCCAAGTACATTTAATTTCCTTAACCCAATTAGACTTACATTAATTAGGTTATAAAATTAATTAACCGAGATGTATAAAATAAATCTCTTAAAATTAGTATATATTTTATATACTCATCCCATAACCCTTAAGTTATTTAATTCTTCATTCCTAATATATAATTAGGATTACACTAGTTTCTTTTATTTGTCATCACATAATATTCGTATTCACTTACTCACATAATCATTAAATAAATTATGACATGCTCCACAATTCTCTTAGATTAGGTCACTAGTATATATTTAAATACTAGAACCACCAAATAACAATAATCATTTAGGTTATTTAACTCTCATACATAATTTAAATAACTTATTCAAGTTATACAATTCATATTGTATACTTAAATTTAATTTCCTCCTCCTCTCCATAAATTGTTTTCAAACAATCTATTTATATATTAAATATATAATTTAATATATTCAATCATTTATTCAAATATGAATTTAATTTACTGGCTGCTTTGATACCAGTATACATATTTGCATATTGAATCTCCTCTCATATTTTTACTTCACATCATTTGGTATAATATTAAATATTATATCATTATCCATATAACATCTTTCACTTCTCACACTGATTTTGACTTTTCTCCATAAAAAGTCAACTGTTGACTTTGAACAAAAGTCAACATTTACACATTTTGTGTTTACTGTCCATTCTGAATAATCTTGACGTTGCGGACGCAACCGAGCAGTCCATGCTTCAAAATTCTATCTCTAACTCAAATTATGAGTTTTAAATTATTCCCTTTTTATTGCTAATCGTATTAACTAACGACTTTAAACTTAGTTATCTTTTTATCTACCATTCAAGGCCAACGTTCAAGCTATGTTAATTACTAACATAGTTTTATCTTGATCCTTATATCATTAACTTAATTCAACATTCCTCTTGCTAAAATATTTATAGCACCTTATTAAGTATATATATTTCTATACATATACTCATCTTCATTTAACCTTATAACATCTCTTCATGTGAAATCTTATCTCCTTACTAAAATTTCTATATGTACTTATATAACATTTCTTAGACTATTCAGTTCACACCGAATTTACAGGTATCGTAATACCTTATTCTCGATATTTCTTCAAGTACATATTAAGTCATTTCTAGGGTTTTGAAATTTTGTAACCCATATTTCTTTATTCTCATTCAATTAAGAAAGCATATAGGTTCTTCTTAAAAATTTTGAAATCCTTAAAATTTCTTCACAGAAACGGCAATTCCATACACTTATTTTCTGTCTAGGTTAATGTTATAACCTTTAATCCATCATTTTAGGATTTTAATAATTATCTAAATTCTCGGGTTGTCACACAATCACCAACATAAGACAAGACAAACAACAACTCAATCAGAATGTTAAATAAACACAAGTTCATTGTATAGAATGAAGTTACATTTCATAACACACTAAGTCTCTCAGGGAAAACTCTACATGAGTTTTATCCCTTCCTAACCTCTTAGTTTTCTTAAGTTATAATCTAAGGATTCTCGTTCCTAAAGTTTATAACTATAGCTTTGATACCAACCTGTGACGCACCCAAATTCTGACCTCCACTTGGTCACCCGAATTCGGTTCATCACGTTCTCAAAGTATTACCATAATAACTAAAATCATACATTTGCAACGAAAGATCTAAGTTAGAATAATATACAACGATTTATTATAATTATTCCCCCAAGTCTCGCAACCTACAGTACTTAATAGATTACATAATAATATCGACTAGAGACTTATTACATAATTCTACTTAAGTTTAAACATAGTCTGCAAATGGTCTTAATACAACATTATTAATTTAAATGAAAAAAGGGACAAGCTAGTCGGTAGCATTGCCCTTGCCCTTGTCTTTCCCAGATACACATCCCTGTTCCGCCTTAACTAGAATGTTTTAAATAAGCAAGAATGAGCACAAATTTCCCAGCAAGTAATATACAATAAGGGTAAGAGTTTTATAACACGAGTGTGAAATATCAAAGTATCATCTATAAGATAGTTCAGAGTTTCCGAATAATATCATAAATAATGAATATTAACAATTCTGGGAATAAGAACGATAATTCAACATAAATCAATAGAGATATATGAATTCAAAGGTTATCAAGGTATCCAACTGGATAACAATTTATACTCAGCAGTCACTAAGGACTATTGAACATCTACTAGAATTACCAATATTAAACTGATAAACCAAAAGAAACAAGTACTATGGAGGATCAGTCTACAATACTCTAAGTTATGCATAACACCACAGTAATAATATACTCATGTGCTGGGGTTTCCAACAACATACAATCCCCTTACCATAATGGTTGTTCAACTCAGTCTTTAAGATTTCACCAGTCAATTGGTTTGGACAGTTTTATAAACATGCATATAGTCTAGCCGAATCAAACGGCATAGACACTTTCACAATATTCACGAACAATACCAGGTTAAACATGGATATTATTTTTCTCAAGAGTTAAACATTCTAGCTCAATTGAACGAGTAAATAAGATAACTTGCATTTAAAGAGATAAGGTTTGCTTACGACATTCGTCGAATAAAGTATTGCAAGGATTTAGGATACTTGCTCAATAAAGACTTGAGTAAGGTTAGAGAAACTTGCCTTAAACGTAGTTTATCCACGTTAATAACTCAACACTTTTGAATCCTATTTATAGTGTATTATATGATCAAGATATTCATTAGATAACACAGTCTTTAAACAAGCTTGACACGATTCAAGTATGCACATATGGTACAAAATTTGCTTATAAGTCATCATGAATCAAATACTTAGTTACTTCATAAGCAAATCAAGAATGCCCAAGTTTAATTTCTTTTCACCCATGAACTTTCACCATATAAAGCAAACACTAACTTATTACTTAATCCTCATATACATATGCATCAGTAGGTTTTAGATCACTTTAGAAACGTAGGCATCACACAAGTTACTTTCCAAAAATCAGATCTTACCATCCCAGATTTCAGACTGGCGCAGCTGCGCCATGGCTAAGCCTAAGACCGGCACAACTGTGTCGTCCTCTGGCCAAGCCAAGACTTAGCTGCTGCCTTGTGGATTCTGTTCGGCTTGCTCAAAAGAATCATGCATGATATATTTGCCATGTTAAGGGTCTTTTCATGCTTCTCAAGTAAGTCTAGGTTCCCTTTTTATAAGATGTTTCTAAATTAGCTATTTCAATAAGTTAGGGTCATGAAACCACAAAACTTATCATGCTTGCTCTCTAAGCATACAAGATAGTTATAACACCCATATTAAGCATGTGTACGAGTATTCATAACATATTCGTGAAACTAATACCTCTTTAGTTGAAAATAGGTTTCGTTTATGCTTTTCTTGAAATGAGATATACAAGCATGGTCTATATACATTTATACTACATCAGTGAATCTAAGAGTGTCATTAAACATGGTCACAAATATCAGATTTTCATCCTCATTGTAGCTTGACAATATTCACATTCAAAGCTTACTAGTAAGTTCAACTTATTCATGCTTCCTTTCTAATCACATAAAAACCATCTAAAGGTTTAATCATGCATTTCTAAGTCATACTAACATGCTTGCAAAGTCAGAATGTAAACCATGTAGAAATCATGCATGTTAGCTCACTAGGCTAAGCTTTTTCTTGAAAACATTTCTAACACAAGGTTTACTAAGGTAGTTATGAACAAAGGAACTACGCATATTCTAGCATGCTCATCTAAGTGAAAAAGGACATGTTCATATTGAGTTCATATATCTATATATACCTCTTACACATGCTTAAATGTTAACTTGAGTCATAATAATTAATTAACATGGATCAGATTGCAAAACAAAGACTCCAACTAAAATCAGAGACGGGCGCAGCTGCACTGCACCTCAATACAAATATGGCACAGCTGCGCCGTGACTGGTTCGAGCCAAGAACAGTCTCCTTTGGCAAATATTTGGCCCAACCTCAAAAATTACACATGAATTCATTCCTAAACACTCATATATCAATTTAAACATGTTCACATGGTCATATAACAACTATATAATCAATACCCAACCTTATTAACATCTATTTCCAGAAAATCAAGAATTTGAATTTTAAGAGTTCAAGAACTTTGTTTAACAGAAAATGAAATTGAAAGTATAGAATGGAATTATACCTTTGCAATATGAATGAAACTTGCTCCAATTGAACTCCTAAGCTCTAGATTACTTGTATGTTCTCAACCTTACTACTTAGCAATTCTCAGATAATTTCCCAAATCACAAAGAATGAAAGGAAGTGTCTATTTTATAGGAAACTCATTAACCATGCCAAGCCATTGCCCAAGAATTCAAACTCATGAATTGAGGGATTGCATGAAGTATAAGAAGAAGTTGGTAATTTAGTTGTTGATTTGCATCATGAACACAACTCCCCTCATGATCATTGCCTAGCAAGCTTGGAAGAAAAGGAAGACCATAGGCTTAGCCTTTTTGTTCTACACATGACTGAGGTTTAGGAGAAATGGGACACTCATTTTGGCACACTTTTATTAACTCAGCATTCATGTACCACTTATACCATTTCCTACTCTTGTGTTATATTTTTAATACACATATCAACCATATTTCATAACCTAATGTCACACTATGACATAAAATTTTTAAGGTAGTGGGTGTGATGTAACATACCTATAATCCATGTACATTTTATGTTAATGTCTACCCACATACATATTGTTACATACACATTTCATAATATATTTATAACATATAGTTTCAATATGTTTAGTCACATTGCCTCATACGATTTAATTTTATAAGATTTAATACATATAGCCACATAATGTCACACTACACTATGTAGTTATATTTACATTATTGTTCACACGCACATAACTGTCAATATAATATTATTATATTAATAACTTACTTATTTATGTTAAGTAAATAATTTACTCGTTTCCTTGATTAATTACCACCAATATTAATTAATCCATTTATATAATTCTATTTATGGATATATTGCCATTAATAATAATAATCGTATATTACGAACTAATTAATTACCAAGTAATCCATATTCCACCTCAATTAATTAATATTAATTATTGGGTTAACAATTCCGTTATCGGACATAACATACTTTAATTCATGGTTTATCACTGTCACACATATCACATAATTGTTCCATTTAATTCCGTGCTATAGAAAGTAACCAACTCCAACTGACTGATGGCGCAGCTGCACCGGTTTGTACTGCTGGGACGACGCAGTTGCGCCGTGCCCTGACAGTGCCAAGACTGGTGCAGTTTCTGCCCGTGCCAGTTTTCAATGCTAACTCGTTTTATACGACATGAAATGATCTCCACAAAATGTTACTACGAGTCTACGAGTGTATTAATTACTTATACGAAATCACATGCTCGACACAATTAATCTTCCTAATTCCCATTTCAATTCGCTTAATGAATTTTCTCGTTTCACATTATGCCACACAAGGCATTTCATACTTCTCATTGCCAATTCACATTTCTTAATACGCATTGATTTAATACTAATCAATTATATTAACCGACTCATAAAAAATTAACACTTATTTTCACATAAATAGTATTTCTATTAATATATTCATTTAATAATACGTGGAAATTCTCGGGTATTACATCCTCCCCCCCCCTTATAAAAATTATGTCCCGAAATTGCTACAAGGTTACACAAATAGATGGGGATAATCCCTCATCATCCTATCTTCTAACTCTTATGTAGCCTCCTCGACTTTGTGGTTACGCCAAAGTACTTTTACAGAAGAAATGACTTTATTTATCAAGGTTTGCTCTTTCCTATCAAGAATTTGGATAGGAATTTCTTCATACGTTAAATTCTTCTCCACTTGAATGGGTTCATAAGAAATCATGTGCTTGTAGTCAGGCTTCTACGAACGCAACAGGGATATGTGAAACACGTTATGGATGTGCTCCAACTCAGGTAGTAGTGCAACTTTGTATGCTACTTCTCCCACTCGCTTGAATATCTCGAACGATCCTATGAATCTTGGACTCAGTTTCCCTTTCTTGCCGAAACGGATCTTTCCATTCCATGGAGATACCTTCAGGAATATAAAACTGCCGATTTCAAAATCTCAGTCTTGCCGATGCAAATCTGCATAATTTTTCTGGCGATCTTGAGCTGCCACTAGTCTAACCCTTATTACTATCACCACGTCCGCAATTTGTTGTACTAACTCTGGTCCGAGTATTCGTCGTTCCCCGACTTTGTCCCAACATAATGGTGTTTTGCACTTTCTCCTCCGTACGTGAGCTTCGTACGGTGGCATGCCGATACTCGCATGGTAACTATTATTATACGCAAATTCGACTAAGGGTAGGTGGTCGTCCCAATTTCCCTTGAAGTCCATCACGCAAGTTCTAAGCATGTCCTCCAGCATTTGTATTGTTCGCTCACTCTGTCCGTCTGTCTGAGGATGATAAGAAGTACTTAACCTTAACTGTGTCCCCATCCTCTCTTGCAAGCTTTTCCAAAATTTTGACGTGAAACGCGGGTCTAGGTCAGAAACAATCGATATCGGTACTCAATGTCGTGAAACAATCTCCTTTACATATAGACTCGTTAACTGATTCAAATTATAATGGATCTTGATCGGTAGAAAATGTGCGGTCTTTGTAAGTCGATCCACGATAACCCAAATGACATTCAACCCTTTCTGTGTGACCAGAAGTTGATAAGTAGGTTTTATACCTACTTATCTGGGATTTGTTACTTGAATTTGTAACTTAATCTCATGTTTCGTAGTTACTTTTCATGTATTTTGTGTTCGTTTTATAGATTATATGCTTGGGAGCTGTGATTGCAAAGAATTGGTATGAAATCGCAAAGAAAAGCAATCCAGACATCATTTGGGCTTTCATTTTCATTTCATGTTCTTGGCTTGGAACTTGGATTACATTGTAGAGCTTCTTCTTAGCTTTCTGGAACAACTTGAATCATTCAAATCGGTGTTCGGATGCAAGAGTTATGCCATTTGTACCAACGGACGTCGAACGTCACTATTTCGGGTGGTCATTTATATAGCAGCCACTTCGGAGCCATTTTCAACATTGGACCAGTCCTTATTTCGAAACACTCAAAGAATTCAAGTTGTAGATCCACGTCTCCTCTTTCCGGAACATCTTTAATCATCAAAATCGAAGTTCAGACGAAGAAAACGTTCCTTCACAAAACCCCCGCCGGGGTGGGCATACCAGCTACAAAACAAGCCCCTAGCCCACCGGGGTGGGCCCTTTACAAGCTTAGACCCCCGTCGGGGCGGGGGTATGCCCATAAAATACGAATTTTGGTCAAATTTGAGTCCGGGAAGGATTGTTTCGATCCGATTGACTCAAGGACTTCCAAGATGACTTTAAGACATATGAAGAGACTTATAAAAGGAGGAGAATCACAAGGATTAGAGGAGATTAGACTAGAGAAGGAGGATTCCATTAGATTAAATTAGAGTAGAATAGGAGAAAACACTAGTTCTTATGAGATTTGGAGTTTGAAGCAACTTGGAGACCATTGAAGATTCAAAGTAGGGGCGAGGAGGGAGCTTCAAATCTACAGACAATAGATTCTATCTTCTTATCTTCTTCTATCTTTGTCTTTTAATGATTATTCAATTGTGGATTCTTGGTTTTAATTCAATAATCATGAACTAATTCTTTGTTTGAGATTACAATGTATCTTTTTGTGTAGTTTCTTTTAATATGCTTCACTATCAATTATTATGTTCTATTGTGAGGATTGTCTATTGTGATTTGGACTTAATTGTTTAATTTCCTAGCTAACAATTATCGTGATAATCTATATGAACTCGAGAGATGAAGTATTGATTTTGATCTTATCATGATAGTATGTGTTTGTGATTTCTGCAGAGATGGAATTCATGATTCGTGTTTAGGATAGAGATATGCCTTTACGCCATATGTAATCTTATAGAGAACTTGTGCTTTAAATCCTTTTTAATAATAATTCACATAGAGATATAGTGTATTAGTTAATTAGGGTGTCTTACTTAATTCTATCATCTGTGGATTTAAGTGAGTATGAGTATTATGAATCGAGAGGTGGTTTTATCTGCTTCTTGGTTAGCAATTCATGATAGAGAATAATTGATGAGAAGTGTGTTAACTTGAATGAAGCAATAAGTGAAGTTGTGATCTTAAATCTCCGTAATCTTAATTTAACTAGTGGTAATTAGAATTAGTATACTTATAAATTGAAATTCATTCGTTTAAATAAGATTGAGTTGGTTACGGGTTAGTACTTGGTGATTTTTATTAAACAATTCCTCGTGGGAACGATACTCTACTTTCACTTTATTACTTGTTGACCACGTATACTTGCGTGTTGTGCGTAACTAGCTTTTACCCAACAAATTTTTTGGCACCGTTACCGGGGAATTAGTTAATATATTTTTGCCAATATTAGCTTCAATCAAATTAGTCTTAATTTAAATATTTTTTTTCTTTTTATTTAATTCTCTTCCTATTTTTCTTTCTTTTTAGGTACCATGGCGAAATTTAATTATCAATGGCCGTATACGAGAATGACTCACCCAAGGGGAGTGGGGATTGATGGTCTCAATGCATTTTCTGCATTATCAACGAAGCTTGAGACACTTTCGAGGAGGTTGGACGTTGTTGCACCCCAACGCAATCGAAGGATAGCAGTTAATTGCAATTATTGTGCTGGTAATCATCTGAGTCATCAATGCACCGTTAGTTTTGGGCCGGGACAACACGGTGGTGAATACCTCAACGATTATACATATGTTAATTATCATCAAGTTTGGGGGTATCACCTGGATTCGTCATGGAGCGATACTTATGAAGACCAATACTACGCTTCAAATCCAACATACACACGAGAATTTTCATGTCTACCTCTATTGTCACAAGAAGAAAAGCCAAATTCGAAGGATGTAATATTGAAGGGCATAGCAAACCTAGAGGATATGAGGATTAGCCAAGAGCTGTCAACCCAAAATTTTAATAATCGGATGGAACAACTCGTCACCACCTCAACCAATGGTCCTCAATACATGGCTTCCGAGACTGAGACAAATAATTCAAGGTTGGAGGAATTATTGTCCAAGTTTGTAGCATCAAATGAGGAGAGGAGGATTAATCAAGAGCGGTCAATTCAGAATCAAGAGATATCAATTCAAAATCTACAGAACCAGATGGATCAAATGCTCAAAGCCTTGAACAACTGTCCTCAAAACAATTGGTGTTATGAAGATGATTCCGAGATTGATGAAGTGCCCGAACCAAATCTACAACTGGATGAGACACGAGATGTTGAAAAAGAGGAGACAAGTGGGGATGAACTAACTATGAGTACTAACGAGGATGAGCCGATGTTATTAATGCCTCAAGTGCCTTCTCCACTAAAGTTCAAGGATCCGGTTAGATTTGCAAAACCTTGTCCGCTAGGTAGTCATGTCATCAGCAATACTCCTTGTGACGTAAAAGCGAGTACAACTTCGAAGTCATGGTGCGATGAGCTGGATAAGATAGAAGAAGAGATTGTTGTGTCTGACAAGCCTCAATGCCAAAATCTATTCACATACACAATGGAGAAAACACCTAGATGTTGGACGTACTTGAATGTGATCTTACCTACAGAAAGCATACTAGGTGACTTTAATGCAATGGCTATCAAAATTAGGAACCTACCAAAAGCTACAATGTTTCCAATGGATGGAGGGTTCCTCAATTATCGAAGAGGAATTGGATATCGTTGACCAGACAAAGTCAGGCTGAAAGACTGTAATTCAAGCGCTAATTGGGAGGCAACCCAGGAATTTTTATATTTATATGCTTTACTAGTTTATTTAGTAGATAGGAATTAATTTGCTTATTAAGTTCTCTTAACAATCCAAGTGCTATTCTAATCCATGTTGTCTCTCTTCAGTGTAGGTATTGGCGGTTCAATGGACAAGTAAAAGATTATGAAGAGGCTAATCAAGTCAAATTCAAGTGTCGTGCCCAATTTGTTCCATGCGCCTAATCTATTCTCCAAACTTAGCGGATAAGGATGAGGATTGCTATATTTTTAGGGAAGTCCTCTGCTTTACTTTTTTCTATTTCAGCTATTGAGGACAATGTCTAGTTTAAGTTTAGGGGCATTTTAGTGGCGTATTGCATATAGTTAGTTATTTACATTGTAGTTCATATAGTTACATTTAGATTTTGCATTCACTTTCTTAAAAAAAAATCAAAAATCAAAAATAATAGTTAGTTACTATGTTCATCTTGCATGAGTCCAGCTATTTGATAATTTAAGTTTATTTTGGCCAATGATGAGATTGGAATTAGGTAGACAAGTATAGTACTGACCATTAGAGCTTTGATGTGATTTCTTGTTATGAATTGAGTCTTTTTCTGTTTGAAACTGGTATAATAAGGATAACACAGTAAAAACAACTTGTTGAATGATTGAGTTTAAATTGATACATAAAGGACCTCTAAAGGATAATGCTAGTTTAAATAAGAGAATGACAAGAATAGGTAGTGAATGCAAAGAATTAGGCAAGAACCTAAGTTTGGGAGAAAAAGTGGGGTATATAAGTTTCTAAAAAAAAGAAAAAAAAATATATTGAGTTGAATAAATTGAGTCATTGGTGGGTCGAGAAGCAGTGTGAAATGCACTCCTTATAAACACAGGCGTGAGATTGAGCGTAAAACACACTCACTATCCAAAAAGAAAAATAAAAAAAATAGAAAAAAAAGAATAAATAAAACGGGAAATAAGAGTAAAAAGCCCCCGTAGATAAAAAATAAAGCATAAGTATCCCATGTTGACCCGTGATATTGGTAATTGTTTGATTTTAGTTAGATCTAGCTTGTTTTTGGATTTCTTGAGTTTACACTGTACGATGCCTTCGAAGAAACTTGTTATGTATTAAAATTAATTTTATATCAGTTAACATTGTTGTGGAGCACACACGCACTATATTAGTGATAACAGTCTAAGATTTGATAATTAATTGAGAAGTTATTGATTGATTTTGATATGATGTATTATCATGTTTACTTGATTTCTCTAAGGCCAGTTGAATAGACTTGTTTCTATCATTACTGCTGGATTCGTAGGCATTTAGATTAGTTGCATTGCATAGCATTGTTGTTTAGTGTTATTACTTGAAGACAAACAAAGGTTTTAGTTTGGTGGTATTTGATAAGTAGGTTTTATACCTACTTATCTGGTATCTGTTACTTGAATTAGTTTCTTAATCTCAAGTTTCGTAGTTACTTTTCATGCATTTTGTGTTCGTTTTGTAGATTATATGCTTGGGAGCTGTGATTGCAAAGAATTGGTATGAAATCACAAACAAAAGCAATACGGACATCATTTGGGCTTTCATGTTAATTTCATGTTCTTGGCTTAGAACTTGTATTACATTGTAAAGCTTCTTCTTAGCTTTCCGGAACAACTTGAATCATTCCAATCGGAGTTCGGATGCAAGAGTTACGACATTTGTACCAACGGACGTCGAACGTCACTGTTTTGGGTGGTCATTTACATAGCAGCCACTTCAGAGCCATTTTCAACATTGATCCCGTCCTTATCTCGAAAAACTCAAAGCATAAAACTTGTAAATCTACGTCTCCTCTTTCCGGAACATCTTGAATCCTAAAAATCGGAGTTCCGACGAAGAAGTTATGGCCATTTTTCCAAAGGACGTCAGAGCGGAAAAAGTTTCTTAACAAAACCCCGCCGGAGTGGGCATACCAGCTACAAAACAAGCCCCTAACCCACCGGGATGGGCCCTTTACAAGCCTAGACCCCCGCCGGGGCGGGGGTATGCCCAGAAAATACGAATTTTGGTGGTCAAATTTGAGTCCGAGAAGGATTGTTTTGATCCGATTAACTCAAGAACTTCCAAGAGGACTTTAAGACATATGAAGAGACTTATAAAAGACGTAGAATCACAAGGATTAGAGGAGATTAGACTAGAGAAGGAGGATTCCATTAGATTAAATTAGAGTAGAATAGGAGAAAACACTAGTTCTTATGAGATTTGGAGCTTGAAGAAACTTGGAGACCATTGAAGATTCAAAGTAGGAGCGAGGAGGGAGCTTCAAATCTACAGACAATAGATTCTATCTTCTTATCTTCTTCTATCTTTGTCTTTTAATGATTATTCAATTGTGGATTCTTGGTTTTAATTCAATAATCATGAACTAATTCTTTGTTTGAGATTACAATGGATCTTTTTGTGTAGTTTCTTTTAATATGCTTCGCTATCAATTATTATGTTCTATTGTGAGGATTGTCTATTGTGATTTAGACTTAATTGATTAATTTCCTAGCTAACAATTACCGTGATAATCTATATGAACTCGAGAGATGAAGTATTGATTTAGATCTTATCATGATAGCATGTGTTTGTGATTTCTATAGCATCCCCAAATCCCGGTCCTAATCACCAAGGATCTGGTATACTATTTCTATAACTATTGCGGAAGATATAAACATAAATTGTTTATACATTAAACTTTTTCACACCATTCCCAAGGTCTACAACCTTAACATTAATACATACATTCAATATCTTAAATGTTTACAATACTATTTTTGTCAGAAGATTTAATAAATCTAACTGCACCATAATTTAGCCTTGCACTTTGCCTTTACTTCTGTCTTTACTCGAGCTTTCCTCTAAATCTAAAAATTTTATCATGATATAGCAAGGGTGAGCATCAAATTTGCCCAGCAAGTTTAAATTTATTTGAGGATATATCATGATTGAAAGAATTGAACAATAAGCTAGCTAACTTTCAACAATATAAACATTGTGAAAGAGCATGAACAAATTTTCTTAGCTGAACGACCAAGTCAATGAAAATGAATGGTCAAGCATAAACATAAACAGATTAACTGAACCAAATGGTAATGAAGGTGATCAGCCTTTCATACCTGATGAACATTTACAATATGCACAATGTACGAATCAATAATCAATATAGACGTGAATAATCAACAACAACTATTCACTAACATGCTTTAAAATTTCAACTCATGGTTGAGTTAGAAAACTTGCCTGAACTGCTGATTACCGCTAAACAATATAATGTAATCTCTTATGAAAGACCTATCAATTATAAGATTGATCTTTGAATTAGCATAACATACCTGTTAACTCATAATACTATTACTTAATCAATCAATTATCTAACACTTAATCACATAATTAGATAACACCTTAACCCATCAGCATTATTATCTTCCTTTGATAATTCCTTAATCACTATATCATATACATTATGATTTAACACTCTAATAAGTCAAATACCAAACCAGTAACCTGAATTTCAAATCCAGCAAACTGGTTCCCAAATCCAGCAACCTAGACGGTCAATTCACAAGCCCAACTGCAATCCAGCAAACTGGATTCTAAATCCAGCAAATTAGATCGCAATCCAGCAAACTGGATTCAACAAATTTTCAATCTAGTAAACTATTTTTCAATCCAGCAAGCTGGATTCATCAGATTTTCTAATCCAACAAGCTGGATTCCATATCCTTTTTATGAAAATACCAAAATAACTTATTATTTTTCTATCTTTTGGCCATGCTTATATACATGTATATCATACACAAAAAGTATTTTTCCATAATTTTTCAACTTCCTTTGGTATTTTTCAAAAATTATTTTTAGTTAATTCCTTAAGAAATTAGCTACCTCGTGCTTAACTCCAGAAATTCCCATCTCTTGGCACAATCTTATACGTCTTAACGTGACACTCCAGTTTAAATTTCGTGGCCATTGGAGTTAAAGAACTCCGGTTATAGCGATTTTCGTCGGAAAATCACAGAAATTGAAATGGTCATAACTTGGTCATTTTAAGTCGGAATTAGCTCATTTTTGGACAGGAGGTACTTAATACTATATATTTTCATGTCCCGAAAGGCCTGAATTTTTCTCACAATTTAAGTGGCCGAAACTGCCATTTTAAATTTTGGGCAGAAGCTATTTGACGTTTTGCAGTTTTGGAGTCCTTTGGTAAAACTTATATAAAATGAGATCTATAACTCTGATTAATGATCCGTCAATTTTGTTGGATTCGTATCTTTCCGATATACAATTTTCATCTATCACAATCCATATTTGGACATGTTAAGCTCCCGGAAATTAGCCCGAAAGTGGCTGGTAAAAACTGTTGTTCTAACAGTTTTCTTAGCTTTGTGTAGTTTGGGATAACTTCCATAACTTGCTCATTTTTCAACCTAATTGAGTGATTCCAAAGGGGTTTTATCCTTAATACATATATCTAGCATCCCAAGAAAATAATCACAAATATCCATCATAGATTTCAAACATCAAAAGCTAGATCACACTTTCAAGTTTAAGCTTTCCGGAAAAATCCTATTTTTCCATTCCTTTTTATTTCAACCAAATCAACACCCAATATGAGTAGATCTAAACATGAAATACTCATAAACATATAGATCTAAGGTTTTAAACCTCAAGATCATAACTTCATATTATCAAAAATCAAATCAAACAAAATAAAAAAGGTTTAAGCTAGTTTAAGTTTTCACCTTGATTTTTGGGCTACTCTTCTTTCTCTTCCAAAGTAGAAGATGAATTTATGGAGCATCAATGGTGTAGCTCCTTCCTCTCTCTCTCCTCATCTCCACCGAATCTCTCTCCCTCTCTCTCTTATGCTTTTGTTTTGTTAGTCTAAGAGAAAGTAAGAGGAAGTAAAATAAAAGATGAAAGAGAATGATGTTAGATTTTGTTGGAGGATTTTGTATAGATATAAGATATGTATATAATAGATATTTCCCCAACATCTTCTTATCTCTTTCTCTCACTTAATCATCACATGGTTGCTTGCACTCTTTGCTTAATGTGTTGGTTAAATAAACAAGTGACACATGGAATGAGTTGTCACCAACTAAAGTGAAATAATCATCACATTCATCTCCCCTCCTTTTCCTTCTCTACACATCCGGCCATGTGGCCTTATCCAACCAATCTTGGCTTTCCTTTTATGCTTTAATTGATTTACTAAATGTCTAAAAAGTCCCTCCTCCATTGGGCTAAGTTTTGGGCTCCCAATTAATTCTTTTGGGCTTCAAAATTAAAATGTTTGGCTTACTAATTAACATGAACTTGGGCCTCCACAATTAAATACTTGTGCTACTAGCATACTTGCCCACTAAATTTAATATTGGGCTAGCTTAACAATCAAATTATCTATAAGTCCAATGTTTAAATAAATTATTGGGCTAGTTTAAATTACTTGTCATCCTTAACAATATTAACCCTATTAGACTAGCTATAATTAGGTTATGAAATTAATTAGTTGAGATATATAAATTAAATCTCTTAAAATTAGTATATGTTTTATATACTAACATTCTCACCTATTATAACCTCTTAGGTTATTTACTTAACACACCTAATATATATATATATATATATATATATATATATATATATATATATATATATATATATATATATATATTATATATATATTAGGTTACATAACTAATTCTAAATTCACTTACTCACATATTCATACAAAATAATTTCGTCCACAACTCTTAGATTAGGTCACTAGTATATATTTAAAATACTAGAACCATATACACATAATCTTATGAACAAATACACTAAACATATACCTCATTATCAGACTATCACTTATAGTCTATTAAATCATTCAAGTTCTTCTCCAAAAATTTTGAAATCCTTAAAATTCCTTTACAGAAATATCAAATCCATACACTTATTTTCTGTCTAGGTTCATCTTATAACCTTTATTCAATCTTTTAAGATTTTATAAAATTGTCCAAATTTCCGGGTTGTCACATTCACCCCTTCTTCTAAGAATTTCGTCCTCGAAATTTCAGTTTACTAATCACCACTCCTTTTTTTCATCAAAACTAGGCTGTCTTACTAACCTTTAATTGATTTCATGCTCAATTTAATGAGTACATCTTGCTTCCTACTATGAGGAGCTCTGCTACTATCACATTCTTCCATAACTTCAGTCTAAGGAGTTAAAACTTTTCAAATCATGCTGAGGGGTCATATAGACCATGAACACGTAGTTTTAACGATATTTATATCGCAAAACAGTAAATTACTAGATATGTTTACAATCACAAAGAAGGTAAACTACCGTTGCTAGTACTTTAGGTGATTAGCCTATCGTACGCGTACGTCATGCATAACGTATCAATCATGTTTAGCGAATATTTACGCTACTAGATTGGATTATTTTATCCAAACAACATAGTTCACCTCAGTCTTATCATAGGGTTCCACACCAAAACAATTTGGTTCGGGATAATTTTCAAAGAACGCTTAGGATTTTCATAAAAGTTGGTCTAGCCGAATCAAATAGCTTAGACCCATATCAAATAATTCGAATTTCAATCGAAACATTGCTGGCCAAATTTAGTTGGCAATAATTTACCTTTAAAATTCTTAAAATCATTTTATGACGTCATGATACCGCACTGTATTTACAGTCCGTTTGAGGATTCCGTCATTTTGTGACTTTGTCATACTACATCATAATATAGTGGGCTGACGATCCTTAGATCACATTCAACACTAAGTAATACTGCATTGATGACTCCATCATTTTTATCATTCTGCATCAGGTTCCATGATACATTGATGATATAAAAAATACATTTTGATAAGTCAAATCATTTTTGTCTAGCTGAATCAAGTAGCATAAACTATTCTTTAAACCGCTCAAAAATCATTGCAATTCAGTTTTATCATCTCAACAGGTAACGATATGTCGGTGGCCCGAAGCCAACTCATACACAATGGTCACCAGGAGTTGGGAATAAAAATTCATTTTCCAAAAAGCACATAGTGCATTTTTTAGCTTGATGTCAAAAACTTTGAAGTCTAGCATAGCTAGAAGATTTAGAATACCTATGCTTCCACCATCAACTTCACTTTCTCTAATGATCCATTGCTTAATAAGTCTATCTATTCTATCATCCTCAATGCTCCATTCACCACATAACTATACCCAGTTCGTCAAACTTACCACACATTATGAGTTCAGGAACTTTTCACAATCATATGAGTTTAAGAACTTGTCCTAGTCAGACCTTTGGCGTCCATTCGCTGAGGGGTTCATAAACATATCATATAATTATGAGTCACGAACGTACCATAAGTATGAGTTTTAAGAACTCGTACTTAACCTGATATTCTCTACTTATAACCTATCTATTTGTTATACATATGAGAAAGGAATCACCCTCTCAACATGCATATAGCAATTAGCGCGACACGGACATTTCAATGATTATCAGTATCAGAAACTAAGTGGTCGTCAAACCAAACTCGGCCACTAATCAATATAGGAAGCTAAGCGCACAATTCCCCGCCCATACAAAGAATTGGTCAACCTAACCACTATATCGACCAGGAAGCTAAGTGATTCTAAAACCAAGTACAAATTCTCCGCCCATACAAAGAATCATACAACTCAGCTCCTGACATGAGTCCTCAATTGAAATCCTACACAATTCTAACTTTCTCTTTTCTTAATACGAATTTTCTTTAATCCATATCTTAATATTTACCACTCTTTTCTGAGTTTACATAGTACCATTTCATAGTACAACTGTCGTACAACAATTCTGTTGTAAAGTTTTCAATCATTTGATTGGTCCTTCTCCTGCTATGACCTTATCAGATCACGTTGTGATCTCATATTATAACCGTATTATGATCGTTTTATTTTACGATCTTCTTTTCCTTTAATCATATAATATTATGATTTTACGCTTTTCATCTTATAGACATAGTCTATTTATTTTCACTTTTCATTTTTATTAATGGAGTCAGGTAACTCTGGATTCTTATCCTTATAGCATTTCAAGATTCTTCTTTGAATCTTATTTATCTTTCTCTTTACTTAATAATGAATTTCTAAAAATTCATCTCTTATCGCTTAAACTCGATCGGAGTTTATTCCTTATCATCATCTCCGCGGTTATAGCCTACGGTAAACCTACCTAAGGTTTCTAACCTACGGCTCTGATACCACCTGTAGCATCCCCAAATCCCGTCCTAATCACCAAGGATCTGGTATACTATTTCTATAACTATTGCGGAAGATATAAACATAAATTGTTTATACATTAAACTTTTTCACATCATTCCCAAGGTCTACAACCTTAACATTAATACATACATTCAATATCTTAAATGTTTACAATACTATTTTTGTCAGAAGATTTAATAAATCTAACTGCACCATAATTTAGCCTTGCACTTTGCCTTTACTTCTGTCTTTACTCGAGCTTTCCTCTAAATCTAAAAATTTTATCATGATATAGCAAGGGTGAGCATCAAATTTGCCCAGCAAGTTTAAATTTATTTGAGGATATATCATGATTGAAAGAATTGAACAATAAGCTAGCTAACTTTCAACAATATAAACATTGTGAAAGAGCATGAACAAATTTTCTTAGCTGAACGACCAAGTCAATGAAAATAATGGTCAAGCATAAACATAAACAGATTAACTGAACCAAATGGTAATGAAGGTGATCAGCCTTTCATACCTGATGAGCATTTACAATATGCACAATGTGCGAATCAATAATCAATATAGACGTGAATAATCAACAACAACTATTCACTAACATGCTTTAAAATTTCAACTCATGGTTGAGTTAGAAAACTTGCCTGAACTGCTGATTACCGCTAAGCAATATAATGTAATCTCTTATGAAAGACCTATCAATTATAAGATTGATCTTTGAATTAGCATAACATACCTGTTAACTCATAATACTATTACTTAATCAATCAATTATCTAACACTTAATCACATAATTAGATAACACCTTAACCCATCAGCATTATTATCTTCCTTTGATAATTCCTTAATCACTATATCATATACATTATGATTTAACACTCTAATAAGTCAAATACCAAACCAGTAACCTGAATTTCAAATCCAGCAAACTGGTTCCCAAATCCAGCAACCTAGACGGTCAATTCACAAGCCCAACTGCAATCCAGCAAACTGGATTCTAAATCCAGCAAATTAGATCGCAATCCAGCAAACTGGATTCAACAAATTTTCAATCTAGTAAACTATTTTTCAATCCAGCAAGCTGGATTCATCAGATTTTCTAATCCAACAAGCTGGATTCCATATCCTTTTTATGAAAATACCAAAATAACTTATTATTTTTCTATCTTTTGGCCATGCTTATATACATGTATATCATACACAAAAAGTATTTTTCCATAATTTTTCAACTTCCTTTGGTATTTTTCAAAAATTATTTTTAGTTAATTCCTTAAGAAATTAGCTACCTCGTGCTTAACTCCAGAAATTCCCATCTCTTGGCACAATCTTATACGTCTTAACGTGACACTCCAGTTTAAATTTCGTGGCCATTGGAGTTAAAGAACTCCGGTTATAGCGATTTTCGTCGGAAAATCACAGAAATTGAAATGGTCATAACTTGGTCATTTTAAGTCGGAATTAGCTCATTTTTGGACAGGAGGTACTTAATACTATATATTTTCATGTCCCGAAAGGCCTGAATTTTTCTCACAATTTAAGTGGCCGAAACTGCCATTTTAAATTTTGGGCAGAAGCTATTTGACGTTTTGCAGTTTTGGAGTCCTTTGGTAAAACTTATATAAAATGAGATCTATAACTCTGATTAATGATCCGTCAATTTTGTTGGATTCGTATCTTTCCGATATACAATTTTCATCTATCACAATCCATATTTGGACATGTTAAGCTCCCGGAAATTAGCCCGAAAGTGGCTGGTAAAAACTGTTGTTCTAACAGTTTTCTTAGCTTTGTGTAGTTTGGGATAACTTCCATAACTTGCTCATTTTTCAACCTAATTGAGTGATTCCAAAGGGGTTTTATCCTTAATACATATATCTAGCATCCCAAGAAAATAATCACAAATATCCATCATAGATTTCAAACATCAAAAGCTAGATCACACTTTCAAGTTTAAGCTTTCCGGAAAAATCCTATTTTTCCATTCCTTTTTATTTCAACCAAATCAACACCCAATATGAGTAGATCTAAACATGAAATACTCATAAACATATAGATCTAAGGTTTTAAACCTCAAGATCATAACTTCATATTATCAAAAATCAAATCAAACAAAATAAAAAAGGTTTAAGCTAGTTTAAGTTTTCACCTTGATTTTTGGGCTACTCTTCTTTCTCTTCCAAAGTAGAAGATGAATTTATGGAGCATCAATGGTGTAGCTCCTTCCTCTCTCTCTCCTCATCTCCACCGAATCTCTCTCCCTCTCTCTCTCTTATGCTTTTGTTTTGTTAGTCTAAGAGAAAGTAAGAGGAAGTAAAATAAAAGATGAAAGAGAATGATGTTAGATTTTGTTGGAGGATTTTGTATAGATATAAGATATGTATATAATAGATATTTCCCCAACATCTTCTTATCTCTTTCTCTCACTTAATCATCACATGGTTGCTTGCACTCTTTGCTTAATGTGTTGGTTAAATAAACAAGTGACACATGGAATGAGTTGTCACCAACTAAAGTGAAATAATCATCACATTCATCTCCCCTCCTTTTCCTTCTCTACACATCCGGCCATGTGGCCTTATCCAACCAATCTTGGCTTTCCTTTTATGCTTTAATTGATTTACTAAATGTCTAAAAAGTCCCTCCTCCATTGGGCTAAGTTTTGGGCTCCCAATTAATTCTTTTTGGGCTTCAAAATTAAAATGTCTGGCTTACTAATTAACATGAACTTGGGCCTCCACAATTAAATACTTGTGCTACTAGCATACTTGCCCACTAAATTTAATATTGGGCTAGCTTAACAATCAAATTATCTATAAGTCCAATGTTTAAATAAATTATTGGGCTAGTTTAAATTACTTGTCATCCTTAACAATATTAACCCTATTAGACTAGCTATAATTAGGTTATGAAATTAATTAGTTGAGATATATAAATTAAATCTCTTAAAATTAGTATATGTTTTATATACTAACATTCTCACCTATTATAACCTCTTAGGTTATTTACTTAACACACCTAATATATATATATATATTATATATATATATATATATATATATATATATATATATATATATATATATTAGGTTACATAACTTAATTCTAAATTCACTTACTCACATATTCATACAAAATAATTTCGTCCACAACTCTTAGATTAGGTCACTAGTATATATTTAAAATACTAGAACCATATACACATAATCTTATGAACAAATACACTAAACATATACCTCATTATCAGACTATCACTTATAGTCTATTAAATCATTCAAGTTCTTCTCCAAAAATTTTGAAATCCTTAAAATTCCTTTACAGAAATATCAAATCCATACACTTATTTTCTGTCTAGGTTCATCTTATAACCTTTATTCAATCTTTTAAGATTTTATAAAATTGTCCAAATTTCCGGGTTGTCACATTCACCCCTTCTTCTCTAAGAATTTCGTCCTCGAAATTTCAGTTTACTAATCACCACTCCTTTTTTTCATCAAAACTAGGCTGTCTTACTAACCTTTAATTGATTTCATGCTCAATTTAATGAGTACATCTTGCTTCCTACTATGAGGAGCTCTGCTACTATCACATTCTTCCATAACTTCAGTCTAAGGAGTTAAAACTTTTCAAATCATGCTGAGGGATCATATAGACCATGAACACGTAGTTTTAACGATATTTATATCGCAAAACAGTAAATTACTAGATATGTTTACAATCACAAAGAAGGTAAACTACCGTTGCTAGTACTTTAGGTGATTAGCCTATCGTACGCGTACGTCATGCATAACGTATCAATCATGTTTAGCGAATATTTACGCTACTAGATTGGATTATTTTATCCAAACAACATAGTTCACCTCAGTCTTATCATAGGGTTCCACACCAAAACAATTTGGTTCGGGATAATTTTCAAAGAACGCTTAGGATTTTTAAAAGTTGGTCTAGCCGAATCAAATAGCTTAGACCCATATCAAATAATTCGAATTTCAATCGAAACATTGCTGGCCAAATTTAGTTGGCAATAATTTACCTTTAAAATTCTTAAAATCATTTTATGACGTCATGATACCGCACTGTATTTACAGTCCGTTTGAGGATTCCGTCATTTTGTGACTTTGTCATACTACATCATAATATAGTGGGCTGACGATCCTTAGATCACATTCAACACTAAGTAATACTGCATTGATGACTCCATCATTTTTATCATTCTGCATCAGGTTCCATGATACATTGATGATATAAAAAATACATTTTGATAAGTCAAATCATTTTTGTCTAGCTGAATCAAGTAGCATAAACTATTCTTTAAACCGCTCAAAAATCATTGCAATTCAGTTTTATCATCTCAACAGGTAACGATATGTCGGTGGCCCGAAGCCAACTCATACACAATGGTCACCAGGAGTTGGGAATAAAAATTCATTTTCCAAAAAGCACATAGTGCATTTTTTAGCTTGATGTCAAAAACTTTGAAGTCTAGCATAGCTAGAAGATTTAGAATACCTATGCTTCCACCATCAACTTCACTTTCTCTAATGATCCATTGCTTAATAAGTCTATCTATTCTATCATCCTCAATGCTCCATTCACCACATAACTATACCCAGTTCGTCAAACTTACCACACATTATGAGTTCAGGAACTTTTCACAATCATATGAGTTTAAGAACTTGTCCTAGTCAGACCTTTGGCGTCCATTCGCTGAGGGGTTCATAAACATATCATATAATTATGAGTCACGAACGTACCATAAGTATGAGTTTTAAGAACTCGTACTTAACCTGATATTCTCTACTTATAACCTATCTATTTGTTATACATATGAGAAAGGAATCACCCTCTCAACATGCATATAGCAATTAGCGCGACACAGACATTTCAATGATTATCAGTATCAGAAACTAAGTGGTCGTCAAACCAAACTCGGCCACTAATCAATATAGGAAGCTAAGCGCACAATTCCCCGCCCATACAAAGAATTGGTCAACCTAACCACTATATCGACCAGGAAGCTAAGTGATTCTAAAACCAAGTACAAATTCTCCGCCCATACAAAGAATCATACAACTCAGCTCCTGACATGAGTCCTCAATTGAAATCCTACACAATTCTAACTTTCTCTTTTCTTAATACGAATTTTCTTTAATCCATATCTTAATATTTACCACTCTTTTCTGAGTTTACATAGTACCATTTCATAGTACAACTGTCGTACAACAATTCTGTTGTAAAGTTTTCAATCATTTGATTGGTCCTTCTCCTGCTATGACCTTATCAGATCACGTTGTGATCTCATATTATAACCGTATTATGATCGTTTTATTTTACGATCTTCTTTTCCTTTAATCATATAATATTATGATTTTACGCTTTTCATCTTATAGACATAGTCTATTTATTTTCACTTTTCATTTTTATTAATGGAGTCAGGTAACTCTGGATTCTTATCCTTATAGCATTTCAAGATTCTTCTTTGAATCTTATTTATCTTTCTCTTTACTTAATAATGAATTTCTAAAAATTCATCTCTTATCGCTTAAACTCGATCGGAGTTTATTCCTTATCATCATCTCCGCGGTTATAGCCTACGGTAAACCTACCTAAGGTTTCTAACCTACGGCTCTGATACCACCTGTAGCATCCCCAAATCCCGGTCCTAATCACCAAGGATCTGGTATACTATTTCTATAACTATTGCGGAAGATATAAACATAAATTGTTTATACATTAAACTTTTTCACATCATTCCCAAGGTCTACAACCTTAACATTAATACATACATTCAATATCTTAAATGTTTACAATACTATTTTTGTCAGAAGATTTAATAAATCTAACTGCACCATAATTTAGCCTTGCACTTTGCCTTTACTTCTGTCTTTACTCGAGCTTTCCTCTAAATCTAAAAATTTTATCATGATATAGCAAGGGTGAGCATCAAATTTGCCCAGCAAGTTTAAATTTATTTGAGGATATATCATGATTGAAAGAATTGAACAATAAGCTAGCTAACTTTCAACAATATAAACATTGTGAAAGAGCATGAACAAATTTTCTTAGCTGAACGACCAAGTCAATGAAAATGAATGGTCAAGCATAAACATAAACAGATTAACTGAACCAAATGGTAATGAAGGTGATCAGCCTTTCATACCTGATGAGCATTTACAATATGCACAATGTGCGAATCAATAATCAATATAGACGTGAATAATCAACAACAACTATTCACTAACATGCTTTAAAATTTCAACTCATGGTTGAGTTAGAAAACTTGCCTGAACTGCTGATTACCGCTAAACAATATAATGTAATCTCTTATGAAAGACCTATCAATTATAAGATTGATCTTTGAATTAGCATAACATACCTGTTAACTCATAATACTATTACTTAATCAATCAATTATCTAACACTTAATCACATAATTAGATAACACCTTAACCCATCAGCATTATTATCTTCCTTTGATAATTCCTTAATCACTATATCATATACATTATGATTTAACACTCTAATAAGTCAAATACCAAACCAGTAACCTGAATTTCAAATCCAGCAAACTGGTTCCCAAATCCAGCAACCTAGACGGTCAATTCACAAGCCCAACTGCAATCCAGCAAACTGGATTCTAAATCCAGCAAATTAGATCGCAATCCAGCAAACTGGATTCAACAAATTTTCAATCTAGTAAACTATTTTTCAATCCAGCAAGCTGGATTCATCAGATTTTCTAATCCAACAAGCTGGATTCCATATCCTTTTTATGAAAATACCAAAATAACTTATTATTTTTCTATCTTTTGGCCATGCTTATATACATGTATATCATACACAAAAAGTATTTTTCCATAATTTTTCAACTTCCTTTGGTATTTTTCAAAAATTATTTTTAGTTAATTCCTTAAGAAATTAGCTACCTCGTGCTTAACTCCAGAAATTCCCATCTCTTGGCACAATCTTATACGTCTTAACGTGACACTCCAGTTTAAATTTCGTGGCCATTGGAGTTAAAGAACTCCGGTTATAGCGATTTTCGTCGGAAAATCACAGAAATTGAAATGGTCATAACTTGGTCATTTTAAGTCGGAATTAGCTCATTTTTGGACAGGAGGTACTTAATACTATATATTTTCATGTCCCGAAAGGCCTGAATTTTTCTCACAATTTAAGTGGCCGAAACTGCCATTTTAAATTTTGGGCAGAAGCTATTTGACGTTTTGCAGTTTTGGAGTCCTTTGGTAAAACTTATATAAAATGAGATCTATAACTCTGATTAATGATCCGTCAATTTTGTTGGATTCGTATCTTTCCGATATACAATTTTCATCTATCACAATCCATATTTGGACATGTTAAGCTCCCGGAAATTAGCCCGAAAGTGGCTGGTAAAAACTGTTGTTCTAACAGTTTTCTTAGCTTTGTGTAGTTTGGGATAACTTCCATAACTTGCTCATTTTTCAACCTAATTGAGTGATTCCAAAGGGGTTTTATCCTTAATACATATATCTAGCATCCCAAGAAATAATCACAAATATCCATCATAGATTTCAAACATCAAAAGCTAGATCACACTTTCAAGTTTAAGCTTTCCGGAAAAATCCTATTTTTCCATTCCTTTTTATTTCAACCAAATCAACACCCAATATGAGTAGATCTAAACATGAAATACTCATAAACATATAGATCTAAGGTTTTAAACCTCAAGATCATAACTTCATATTATCAAAAATCAAATCAAACAAAAATAAAAAAGGTTTAAGCTAGTTTAAGTTTTCACCTTGATTTTTGGGCTACTCTTCTTTCTCTTCCAAAGTAGAAGATGAATTTATGGAGCATCAATGGTGTAGCTCCTTCCTCTCTCTCTCCTCATCTCCACCGAATCTCTCTCCCTCTCTCTCTCTTATGCTTTTGTTTTGTTAGTCTAAGAGAAAGTAAGAGGAAGTAAAATAAAAGATGAAAGAGAATGATGTTAGATTTTGTTGGAGGATTTTGTATAGATATAAGATATGT
Organism: Panax notoginseng; assembly: GCA_016801055.1. Classification (NCBI taxonomy): domain Eukaryota; kingdom Viridiplantae; phylum Streptophyta; class Magnoliopsida; order Apiales; family Araliaceae; genus Panax; species Panax notoginseng. The sequence continues at coordinate 86,390,112 of CM029021.1, read as the reverse complement.
ATATAATAGATATTTCCCCAACATCTTCTTATCTCTTTCTCTCACTTAATCATCACATGGTTGCTTGCACTCTTTGCTTAATGTGTTGGTTAAATAAACAAGTGACACATGGAATGAGTTGTCACCAACTAAAGTGAAATAATCATCACATTCATCTCCCCTCCTTTTCCTTCTCTACACATCCGGCCATGTGGCCTTATCCAACCAATCTTGGCTTTCCTTTTATGCTTTAATTGATTTACTAAATGTCTAAAAAGTCCCTCCTCCATTGGGCTAAGTTTTGGGGCTCCCATTTAATTCTTTTGGGCTTCAAAATTAAAATGTTTGGCTTACTAATTAACATGAACTTGGGCCTCCACAATTAAATACTTGTGCTACTAGCATACTTGCCCACTAAATTTAATATTGGGCTAGCTTAACAATCAAATTATCTATAAGTCCAATGTTTAAATAAATTATTGGGCTAGTTTAAATTACTTGTCATCCTTAACAATATTAACCCTATTAGACTAGCTATAATTAGGTTATGAAATTAATTAGTTGAGATATATAAATTAAATCTCTTAAAATTAGTATATGTTTTATATACTAACATTCTCACATATTATAACCTCTTAGGTTATTTACTTAACACACCTAATATATATATATATATATATATATATATATATATATATATATTAGGTTACATAACTTAATTCTAAATTCACTTACTCACATATTCATACAACATAATTTCGTCCACAACTCTTAGATTAGGTCACTAGTATATATTTAAAATACTAGAACCATATACACATAATCTTATGAACAAATACACTAAACATATACCTCATTATCAGACTATCACTTATAGTCTATTAAATCATTCAAGTTCTTCTCCAAAAATTTTGAAATCCTTAAAATTCCTTTACAGAAATATCAAATCCATACACTTATTTTCTGTCTAGGTCATCTTATAACCTTTATTCAATCTTTTAAGATTTTATAAAATTGTCCAAATTTCCGGGTTGTCACATTCACCCTTCTTCTAAGAATTTCGTCCTCGAAATTTCAGTTTACTAATCACCACTCCTTTTTTTTCATCAAAACTAGGCTGTCTTACTAACCTTTAATTGATTTCATGCTCAATTTAATGAGTACATCTTGCTTCCTACTATGAGGAGCTCTGCTACTATCATATTCCTAATAACTTCAGTAGTCAAGGATTTAAAACTTTTCAAATCATGCTGAGGGGTCATATAGACCATGAACACGTAGTTTTAACGATATTTATATCGCAAAACAGTAAATTACTAGATATGTTTACAATCACAAAGAAGGTAAACTACCGTTGCTAGTACTTTAGGTGATTAGCCTATCGTACGCGTACGTCATGCATAACGTATCAATCATGTTTAGCGAATATTTACGCTACTAGATTGGATTATTTTATCCAAACAACATAGTTCACCTCAGTCTTATCATAGGGTTCCACACCAAAACAATTTGGTTCGGGATAATTTTCAAAGAACGCTTAGGATTTTCATAAAAGTTGGTCTAGCCGAATCAAATAGCTTAGACCCATATCAAATAATTCGAATTTCAATCGAAACATTGCTGGCCAAATTTAGTTGGCAATAATTTACCTTTAAAATTCTTTAAAATCATTTTATGACGTCATGATACCGCACTGTATTTACAGTCCGTTTGAGGATTCCGTCATTTTGTGACTTTGTCATACTACATCATAATATAGTGGGCTGACGATCCTTAGATCACATTCAACACTAAGTAATACTGCATTGATGACTCCATCATTTTTATCATTCTGCATCAGGTTCCATGATACATTGATGATATAAAAAATACATTTTGATAAGTCAAATCATTTTTGTCTAGCTGAATCAAGTAGCATAAACTATTCTTTAAACCGCTCAAAAATCATTGCAATTCAGTTTTATCATCTCAACAGGTAACGATATGTCGGTGGCCCGAAGCCAACTCATACACAATGGTCACCAGGAGTTGGGAATAAAAATTCATTTTCCAAAAAGCACATAGTGCATTTTTTAGCTTGATGTCAAAAACTTTGAAGTCTAGCATAGCTAGAAGATTTAGAATACCTATGCTTCCACCATCAACTTCACTTTCTCTAATGATCCATTGCTTAATAAGTCTATCTATTCTATCATCCTCAATGCTCCATTCACCACATAACTATACCCAGTTCGTCAAACTTACCACACATTATGAGTTCAGGAACTTTTCACAATCATATGAGTTTAAGAACTTGTCCTAGTCAGACCTTTGGCGTCCATTCGCTGAGGGGTTCATAAACATATCATATAATTATGAGTCACGAACGTACCATAAGTATGAGTTTTAAGAACTCGTACTTAACCTGATATTCTCTACTTATAACCTATCTATTTGTTATACATATGAGAAAGGAATCACCCTCTCAACATGCATATAGCAATTAGCGCGACACGGACATTTCAATGATTATCAGTATCAGAAACTAAGTGGTCGTCAAACCAAACTCGGCCACTAATCAATATAGGAAGCTAAGCGCACAATTCCCCCCCATACAAAGAATTGGTCAACCTAACCACTATATCGACCAGGAAGCTAAGTGATTCTAAAACCAAGTACAAATTCTCCGCCCATACAAAGAATCATACAACTCAGCTCCTGACATGAGTCCTCAATTGAAATCCTACACAATTCTAACTTTCTCTTTTCTTAATACGAATTTTCTTTAATCCATATCTTAATATTTACCACTCTTTTCTGAGTTTACATAGTACCATTTCATAGTACAACTGTCGTACAACAATTCTGTTGTAAAGTTTTCAATCATTTGATTGATCCTTCTCCTGCTATGACCTTATCAGATCACGTTGTGATCTCATATTATAACCGTATTATGATCGTTTTATTTTACGATCTTCTTTTCCTTTAATCATATAATATTATGATTTTACGCTTTTCATCTTATAGACATAGTCTATTTATTTTCACTTTTCATTTTTATTAATGGAGTCAGGTAACTCTGGATTCTTATCCTTATAGCATTTCAAGATTCTTCTTTGAATCTTATTTATCTTTCTCTTTACTTAAATAATGAATTTCTAAAAATTCATCTCTTATCGCTTAAACTCGATCGGAGTTTATTCCTTATCATCATCTCCGCGGTTATAGCCTACGGTAAACCTACCTAAGGTTTCTAACCTACGGCTCTGATACCACCTGTAGCATCCCCAAATCCCGGTCCTAATCACCAAGGATCTGGTATACTATTTCTATAACTATTGCGGAAGATATAAACATAAATTGTTTATACATTAAACTTTTTCACATCATTCCCAAGGTCTACAACCTTAACATTAATACATACATTCAATATCTTAAATGTTTACAATACTATTTTTGTCAGAAGATTTAATAAATCTAACTGCACCATAATTTAGCCTTGCACTTTGCCTTTACTTCTGTCTTTACTCGAGCTTTCCTCTAAATCTAAAAATTTTATCATGATATAGCAAGGGTGAGCATCAAATTTGCCCAGCAAGTTTAAATTTATTTGAGGATATATCATGATTGAAAGAATTGAACAATAAGCTAGCTAACTTTCAACAATATAAACATTGTGAAAGAGCATGAACAAATTTTCTTAGCTGAACGACCAAGTCAATGAAAATGAATGGTCAAGCATAAACATAAACAGATTAACTGAACCAAATGGTAATGAAGGTGATCAGCCTTTCATACCTGATGAGCATTTACAATATGCACAATGTGCGAATCAATAATCAATATAGACGTGAATAATCAACAACAACTATTCACTAACATGCTTTAAAATTTCAACTCATGGTTGAGTTAGAAAACTTGCCTGAACTGCTGATTACCGCTAAGCAATATAATGTAATCTCTTATGAAAGACCTATCAATTATAAGATTGATCTTTGAATTAGCATAACATACCTGTTAACTCATAATACTATTACTTAATCAATCAATTATCTAACACTTAATCACATAATTAGATAACACCTTAACCCATCAGCATTATTATCTTCCTTTGATAATTCCTTAATCACTATATCATATACATTATGATTTAACACTCTAATAAGTCAAATACCAAACCAGTAACCTGAATTTCAAATCCAGCAAACTGGTTCCCAAATCCAGCAACCTAGACGGTCAATTCACAAGCCCAACTGCAATCCAGCAAACTGGATTCTAAATCCAGCAAATTAGATCGCAATCCAGCAAACTAGATTCAACAAATTTTCAATCTAGTAAACTATTTTTCAATCCAGCAAGCTGGATTCATCAGATTTTCTAATCCAACAAGCTGGATTCCATATCCTTTTTATGAAAATACCAAAATAACTTATTATTTTTCTATCTTTTGGCCATGCTTATATGCATGTATATCATACACAAAAAGTATTTTTCCATAATTTTTCAACTTCCTTTGGTATTTTTCAAAAATTATTTTTTTAATTCCTTAAGAAATTAGCTACCTCGTGCTTAACTCCAGAAATTCCCATCTCTTGGCACAATCTTATACGTCTTAACGTGACACTCCAGTTTAAATTTCGTGGCCATTGGAGTTAAAGAACTCCGTTATAGCGATTTTCGTCGGAAAATCACAGAAATTGAAATGGTCATAACTTGGTCATTTTAAGTCGGAATTAGCTCATTTTTGGACAGGAGGTACTTAATACTATATATTTTCATGTCCCGAAAGGCCTGAATTTTTCTCACAATTTAAGTGGCCGAAACTGCCATTTTAAATTTTGGGCAGAAGCTATTTGACGTTTTGCAGTTTTGGAGTCCTTTGGTAAAACTTATATAAAATGAGATCTATAACTCTGATTAATGATCCGTCAATTTTGTTGGATTCGTATCTTTCCGATATACAATTTTCATCTATCACAATCCATATTTGGACATGTTAAGCTCCCGGAAATTAGCCCGAAAGTGGCTGGTAAAAACTGTTGTTCTAACAGTTTTCTTAGCTTTGTGTAGTTTGGGATAACTTCCATAACTTGCTCATTTTTCAACCTAATTGAGTGATTCCAAAGGGGTTTTATCCTTAATACATATATCTAGCATCCCAAGAAAATAATCACAAATATCCATCATAGATTTCAAACATCAAAAGCTAGATCACACTTTCAAGTTTAAGCTTCCGGAAAAATCCTATTTTTCCATTCCTTTTTATTTCAACCAATCAACACCCAATATGAGTAGATCTAAACATGAAATACTCATAAACATATAGATCTAAGGTTTTAAACCTCAAGATCATAACTTCATATTATCAAAAATCAAATCAAACAAAATAAAAAAGGTTTAAGCTAGTTTAAGTTTTCACCTTGATTTTTGGGCTACTCTTCTTCTCTTTCCAAAGTAGAAGATGAATTTATGGAGCATCAATGGTGTAGCTCCTTCCTCTCTCTCTCCTCATCTCCACCGAATCTCTCTCCCTCTCTCTCTCTTATGCTTTTGTTTTGTTAGTCTAAGAGAAAGTAAGAGGAAGTAAAATAAAAGATGAAAGAGAATGATGTTAGATTTTGTTGGAGGATTTTGTATAGATATAAGATATGTATATAATAGATATTTCCCCAACATCTTCTTATCTCTTTCTCTCACTTAATCATCACATGGTTGCTTGCACTCTTTGCTTAATGTGTTGGTTAAATAAACAAGTGACACATGGAATGAGTTGTCACCAACTAAAGTGAAATAATCATCACATTCATCTCCCTCCTTTTCCTTCTCTACACATCCGGCCATGTGGCCTTATCCAACCAATCTTGGCTTTCCTTTTATGCTTTAATTGATTTACTAAATGTCTAAAAAGTCCCTCCTCCATTGGGCTAAGTTTTGGGCTCCCAATTAATTCTTTTGGGCTTCAAAATTAAAATGTCTGGCTTACTAATTAACATGAACTTGGGCCTCCACAATTAAATACTTGTGCTACTAGCATACTTGCCCACTAAATTTAATATTGGGTTAGCTTAACAATCAAATTATCTATAAGTCCAATGTTTAAATAAATTATTGGGCTAGTTTAAATTACTTGTCATCCTTAACAATATTAACCCTATTAGACTAGCTATAATTAGGTTATGAAATTAATTAGTTGAGATATATAAATTAAATCTCTTAAAATTAGTATATGTTTTATATACTAACATTCTCACCTATTATAACCTCTTAGGTTATTTACTTAACACACCTAATATATATATATATATATATATATATATATATATATATATATATATATATATATATATATATATATATATATTTAGTACATAACTTAATTCTAAATTCACTTACTCACATATTCATACAAAATAATTTCGTCCACAACTCTTAGATTAGGTCACTAGTATATATTTAAAATACTAGAACCATATACACATAATCTTATGAACAAATACACTAAACATATACCTCATTATCAGACTATCACTTATAGTCTATTAAATCATTCAAGTTCTTCTCCAAAAATTTTGAAATCCTTAAAATTCCTTTACAGAAATATCAAATCCATACACTTATTTTCTGTCTAGGTTCATCTTATAACCTTTATTCAATCTTTTAAGATTTTATAAAATTGTCCAAATTCCGGGTTGTCACATTCACCCCTTCTTCTAAGAATTTCGTCCTCGAAATTTCAGTTTACTAATCACCACTCCTTTTTTTCATCAAAACTAGGCTGTCTTACTAACCTTTAATTGATTTCATGCTCAATTTAATGAGTACATCTTGCTTCCTACTATGAGGAGCTCTGCTACTATCACATTCTTCCATAACTTCAGTCTAAGGAGTTAAAACTTTTCAAATCATGCTGAGGGGTCATATAGACCATGAACACGTAGTTTTAAACGATATTTATATCGCAAAACAGTAAATTACTAGATATGTTTACAATCACAAAGAAGGTAAACTACCGTTGCTAGTACTTTAGGTGATTAGCCTATCGTACGCGTACGTCATGCATAACGTATCAATCATGTTTAGCGAATATTTACGCTACTAGATTGGATTATTTTATCCAAACAACATAGTTCACCTCAGTCTTATCATAGGGTTCCACACCAAAACAATTTGGTTCGGGATAATTTTCAAAGAACGCTTAGGATTTTCATAAAAGTTGGTCTAGCCGAATCAAATAGCTTAGACCCATATCAAATAATTCGAATTTCAATCGAAACATTGCTGGCCAAATTTAGTTGGCAATAATTTACCTTTAAATTTCTTAAAATCATTTATGACGTCATGATACCGCACTGTATTTACAGTCCGTTTGAGGATTCCGTCATTTTGTGACTTTGTCATACTACATCATAATATAGTGGGCTGACGATCCTTAGATCACATTCAACACTAAGTAATACTGCATTGATGACTCCATCATTTTTATCATTCTGCATCAGGTTCCATGATACATTGATGATATAAAAAATACATTTTGATAAGTCAAATCATTTTTGTCTAGCTGAATCAAGTAGCATAAACTATTCTTTAAACCGCTCAAAAATCATTGCAATTCAGTTTTATCATCTCAACAGGTAACGATATGTCGGTGGCCCGAAGCCAACTCATACACAATGGTCACCAGGAGTTGGGAATAAAAATTCATTTTCCAAAAAGCACATCGTCTTTATGTCGTATTTTGTGCCTCGTGCAAAGTTTCCTCTCTCAACACGGTTATCGCCGGTACCCACACTCTCCCTTCGAATCTTAAAATATCGTCTTTATCTATTCGAAATTTTTCTTCCTCATTTTCCGTAATCCTTTTCCTGATTTTCTCGCATTCTTCATCTTTGTCCTGTTTCCTTTACTCTATCCAACAATGTCGGACAAGCTTCCATTACAAATAATTTCTCTTTAGACCCCTCGAGTCCCTTCACTTGTATTTCCAACTTCTCAATATCTCTTATTAATTCCTCCTGAGTTGTCAGTTGAAACAATTTCTCTATTCCTTTCCTGCTCAAAGCAAAGGCAACTACGTTTGCCTTCCCTGGGTCATAAAGAATCTCATAGTCATAATCCTTGATTAATTCTAACCACCTTCTCTGACGCATATTCAACTCCTTCTGAGTGAAGATATCTTTCAGACTTTTGTGGTCCGTGTATATCTCACATTTCTCTCCATACAAATAATGTCTCCAGATCTTTAACGCAAAAACTACTGCCGCTAACTCTAAGTCATGAGTAGGGTATCGTTTTTTATAATCCTTCAATTATCGTGACGCATATGGAATAACCTTGCCATGCTGCATCAGCACACAACCTAGTCCTCTATGTGATGCATCACTAAACACCACAAATCCTCCTGTATCATCTGGTAAGGATAATATAGGCGCCTCACTTAACCTCTTCTTCAACTCTTGAAAACTTTCTTCGCATTTGTCGGTCCATACAAATTTTATTGTTTTCCTTGTCAGATTAGTCAACGGGGTTGCTATCTTAGAAAAATCTTGGTTGAATCTTCGATAGTACCCAGCTAATCCTAAGAAACTTCTTATCTCCGTCGGTGTTCTCGGTTATTCCCAACTACTTACTGCTTCGACCTTTTCACGGTCTACTGAGATTCCATTCTCATCCACTACGTGGCCTAAGAATTGAACCTTTTTTCATCCAAAATTTACATTTTGAAAACTTCACATACATCTCCTCCTTTCGTAGTGCCTCCAAAACAATCTTCAGATGTTCGACACGTTCTTCCTCTGTCTTCGAGTAGATCAAAATGTAGTCGATGAAAACTACTACGAATTTATTCAAGTATGGCTTGAAAACTCGATTCATCAAGTCCATGAATGTTGCCGGAGCATTAGTTTAACTGAATGACATTACCAAAAATTCGTAATGTCCATAACGTGTTCGAAATGCGGTCTTTGGTATATCTTCATCCCGCACTTTCAGTTGATGATATCCTGTTCATAAGTCGATCTTCCAGAAAAATTTCACTCCCTTCAGTTGATCAAACAAGTCGTCTATCCTTGGTAGCGGATATCAATTCTTGATCGTTACTCTGTTCAATTCTCGATAATCAATACAGAGCCTCATCGATCCGTCTTTTTTTCTTCACGAATAACACTGGTGCTCGCCAAGGAGACACACTCGGTCGAATGTAACCCTTATCTAGTAAATCTTGAAGTTGAATCATCAATTCCTTCATTTCTACTGGCGCCATACGATACGGAGCTTTCGAAATCGGTGTCGTTCCCGGTGCTAAGTCTATTACGAATTTGATTTCTCTGTCTAGCGGAAGACCAGGCAGATCTTCCGGAAACACGCCTTGAAATTCATTCACTACGGGTATATATTTAATCTCTACTCCTTTTTTCCGAGTATCTACAATGTAAGCTAAATAACCTAGACATCCTTTCCTTAACAACTTCTTGGCCTGCATCATCATAACGCAACACGATTGCTTAAGCGATGAGCTACCATAAAACACTACCTTTAAACTTACTCGGAGTCTGAAGGTTCACACACTTGTTCTGACAGTCAATTATCGCTGCATGGTTATATAACCAATCCATTCCCAGTATTACATCAAATTCTCCCAGTTTAATAGGAATCAAGTCTACGCTCAGTTCATGTTCTCTAATGTTTGCGTGATAATTTCGATAAACGTATTCTACAGGGATTATTTCCTTATTCGCAACTTCTATGTTAATGGAATTTTCTAAACGTTCTCGGGGTGTACTAAATTTACTAGTAAAATCTTCGGATACAAAAGAACAGGTGGAACCTGAATTAAATAATACATAAGCATTTATATTATTGATTGGGATTATACCTGACACCACGTCCTTCGCAGCCACTGCGTCCTGGACGGTCATGTTACAGGTTCAAGCTGTCGATTAGTTTGGTTGTGCAGGTCCACCAATCATTAACTTCCTTTCTTCGGGCAATCCTTTATCTATTGCTCTATCGATCCACAAGCAAAACATCCTCTAATCTTCTTTGGCTTTGGGCAATTTGGCGAGATGTGCCCCTCTTGGCCGCAATTATAGCAAGTGGTCTTTCCTTTCCAGCATTCCCCCTGATGGTTTCTTCCACATTTGTTGCAAGCTTCGGTCCTCTTCTTTAAGTTTCCCTGGTGACTCCCTCCTTGGTTATTGTTTCTGTTGTTGTTGTGGTTGTTGTTTTCCCATTTCCTCTTTCTAGAATTACTTCCCCCGCTGCTGCTTCCTCCACGATGCTCATTCCGGTGTTCTTGTTCTTCTTCTCCTTATGATATAGACTTAAGGCCTCACTGCCACCTTCCGCAATGACTGCCTTCTCCAACAAGGTCATAAAGGAATCAATCTGAAAGACTGATACCTTATTATACAACCACGACTTCAATCCTTGCTCGAAGCGTCTCGCCTTCCTTTCTTCATCCCCAACTTGGTGCTCCACAAATCGCGCTAGTTCATTAAACTTAGCAGCGTATTGTGCCAACGTCATATCTCCTTGTTTCAACTCTAGAAACTTCACTTCCATCCTATTCTTCATACTTTTTCAAAAATAATTCTCGAAAAGCAGCGTTGTAAATCTCTCCCAAGTTATCGTTCCTTCCCCCGCTCTCTGCTAGTTAGTTTCCCACCAATAGTTCGCTTCGCCCCTCATCATGTATGTTGTGAATACTGTCTTCTGGTCTTCACCCACGCATGCTATAGTGAAGGCCTTCTCAATCTCCTTAATCCAGGTTTGCGCAATTATCGGGTCAGTAGTTCTTGTGAACTCTGGGGGTCCTACACTCTTAAAATCTTTGAAGGTTGTTACTAGGACAACTTGGGGAACGGGTGGTACGGGTTCGTTTCTTCCCCTCAGAGCTTCTCCCAATAAATGTATCAGTTGCTGTATCGGATCTACTAGTCCTCTCTCATCATTAACTGACTCTTCTAGGATAATTATTCTACGTCTGGGCTGCATTTTCTAAATCACAAAATTTTTCATCTTATTATCTAACTATCATATGTAGACATGTCTCAAATGAAAAGAACTAAAAGTTCATAACACGTTTCTAAAATAAGATCATTTATATTCATATGCCAAATGGTTACAATACACGTTCTTTTTTAGCATACTGCTATAAACGAAAATACATATCCCCTAATATCACTAAAGACGGGGACAACACTAGCTTACTACCCCTCTAACATTTTTCAAAAGTTTGGGGTTTACCACTATCTCACATCTTACACAAAATATTACAACAACATATTAACAACACATAAATAAGAATACTACACTACTGAGCTTTTCGTTCTAGACTCAATCTAACATCCCACGCTCCACGGCGCTCTGATACTCCTTCTATGTGATGTGTGCCACCATATCCCGACTTATGGTGTGTCGGGTCTGTCCTTGCTCAGTGGGGTAGTGATTTACCCCATCGATCAATCTCTCAATGGTCGTGCATAGAGCATAGCCCATCTTTTTCATCTTCCACCTCTTGCATCGCACCTCATCTTCAAGATCACCCACTCTGTCATTAGAATCCTCCCACTTCTCCTCGAAGTGGACCCTATCCATCACTTCCATCTCTAACTGAGTTCGGAGGGCCTCCTTCTCCGTCCTCTCACTCAACACCCTCTGTTCCAATTCTTCTAACGTTCCGGCCAACTCAACATTCCTTGCCACCGATCGGTGAAACAAGGCACCCATCTGGATCCCTGCCTCCTTATGGTGAGCAATTTCCACCTCCATCTCCTGCATCACTAGCTTCCTCTCAAGAGTCTCAGTCTCTAGCTCTTCGACTCTACATCCTAATTCCAAAATTTGTTCTTCATACTCTCCCAACATCCGATCCTCAAAAGTAGTCTCGTTAGAGTCCTCCATGGGCTCGGGTTCCTCCTCCACGGGTTCCATCTCTATAGGCTCCTCCTCCGGATCAGACTCCTCAGGTAGAGGCATCATCTCCTCCTCCTCATCATCATCACTAATAGGGATAACTACCGATATAGGCTCCACTATCACGGGTGCCTCATAGACTATGTGGATATCACGCGGCTCCTCCTCAACTACTCAGCTAGGTCCTCCCACTTCAGTTGTCCTACAATCACCAACATAAGATATGACAAACAACAACTCCATCATAATGTTAAATAAACATAAGTTCATTGTATAAAATGAAGTTACATTTTATAACACACTAAGTCCCTCAGGGAAAACTCTACATGAGTTTTATCCCTTTTCTAACTTCTAAGTTTTCTTAAGTTATAATCTAAGGACTCTCGTTCCTAAGGTTTATAACTATAGCTTTGATACCAACCTGTGATGCCCCCAAATTCTGACCTCCACTTGGTCACCCGAATTCGGTTCATCATGTTCTCAAAGTATTTTCATAATAACTAAAATCATATATTTACAACGAAAGATCGAATTTAGAATAATATAAAACGATTTATTATAATTATTCCCCCAAGTCTCGCAACCTACAGTACTTAATAGATTACATAATAATATCGAATAGAGACTTATTACATAATTCTACTTAAGTTTAAACATAGTCTTAATACAACATGATTAATTTAAACATAAAAGGGACAAGCTAGTTGGTAGCCTTTCCCTTGCCCTTGTCTTTCCCAGATACACCTCCCTGTTCCGCCTTAACTGAAAGGTTTTAAATAAGCAAGGATGAACACAAATTGCCCATCAAGTAATATACAACAAGGGAAATAGTTTTATAACACGAGTGTGAAATATCGAAGTATCATCTCTAAGATAGTTCAGAGTTTTAGAATAATATCATAATTAATGAATATCAACAATTATTGGGATAAGAACGATAATTCAATATAAATCAACAAAGATATAGGAATTCAAAGGCTATCAAGGTATCCGACTGGATAACAATTTATACTGAGCAATCACTAAGGACTATTGAACATCTACTAGAATTACAAATATTAAACAGATAACCTAAAAGAACAAGTACTATAGAGGATCAGTCTACAATACTCTAAGTTATGCATAACACCACAGTAATAATATACTCATGTGTTGGGGTTTCCAATAACATACAATCCCCTTACCTTAAGGGTTGTTCAACTCAGTTTTTATGATTTCCACACCAATCAATTGGTTTGGTCAGTTTTATAAACATGCATATAGTCTAGCCAAATCAAATGGCATCGACTCTTTCACAATATTCAAGAACAATACCAAGTTCATCATGAATAATGGTTTACACAAGAGGTTAAGCATACTAGCTTGATCGAACAAATAAGTAGGATAACTTACATTCAAATATATAAGTTTACGATATTCACTAGAATAAAGTAATGAAAGAGTTTAGAATACTTGCACAATATAAAGTAGGGTTCGGATACTTGCTCAATAATAAATGGAGTAAGTTTACGGAACTTGCCTTACGCGTAGTTTATCCACGTTAATAACTCAACACTTTTGAATCCTATTTATAGCGTATTAATGTTTAAGAGGTTCATTAGCTATCACAGTCTTTAATCAAGCTTGTCGTGATTCAAGTATGCACATAAGGTACAAAATCAATTTATAAGTCATCACAAATACAACGACGTCTTGATTGCTAAATTTCTTGAAGACATTCTTCAGACTTAACATTTGGAAGTTATGTTCAACATTTATCTCTATCACATAGCATGCTTCTTAACATATTACATAGCATATTGGTCATGTAAGATAAGTTAAAGTAATCCTATAGGCATGCTTCAACATCAGTTCAAAAACAGAATACAGAACTCAAGATTCCAAACTGGCGCAGCTGCGCCATGGCTAAGCCTAGGATTGGCGCAGCTGTGCCGTCCTTTGGCCAAGCCAAGACTTAGCTGCTGCCTTGTGGTTTTTGTTCGGCTTACTCAAAACAACCGTACATGATATATTTGCCATGTTAAGGGTCTTTTCATGTTTCTCAAGTAAATATAGGTTCCCTTCTATAACATATTCCTAAATTGATCAATTTAACCATTTGGGGTCATTCAAGGTCATGAAACTACAACGTCTATCATGTTTGCTCTTCAAACACATAAGATAGTTATAACACTCATATTAGACATGTTTGTGAGTATTCATAACACATGTGTGAAGCTAACACCGCTTTAGTTGAAATATGCTTTGTTCATGTTTTCTTTGAAATATGATACATAAGTATGGTGTATTTACGTTTATGCTACATGAATGAGTCTAAGAGCATCATCAAACATGATCACCATTATCAGATTCCAACCCTCAAGGTTAGTTTGACAATATTCACGTTCAAGGCTTACTAGTAGGTTCAACATACTCATGTTTCCTTTCTAATCACATAAATACAAGTAAATAGTTTATTCATGTACTTCTAAGTAAAATTAACATGCTTGCAAGGTCAGTGCATAAATAAGTCATTAATACTTGTCAAGTTCGTTTCTAATGTCATAAATCCATTTTAAATCATATGTCTTCATTAATCATGCAAGTCTATTAGAACATGCCCAACTTAGATTCATATACTTATGCATACACCTTAAACATGCTTTCATGCTAGTTTAAGCCATAAGGGTCGGTCAACACATAGAAAATTTCAAAATAGAAGTTCCAACTGAATTCAGCAACTGGCACAGCTGCGCTGCGCCTTAGTTCAATAATGGTGCAGCTGCGTCGTGCCAGGTTCAGCTGCGGAAGTAGACTCTGCTTAGCAGAGTCTTGGTTAACTTGATTTCCTTAACATCAAACATGTCCCAATCATTCCTAAAGTGTTCATACATGCTAGTAAACTTCCTAAACACCTTATAACATGTTTGCTCATATCAATTAACAAATGAATTCAAGAAATTTCAAGAATCAAACAAACCCATCTCAAGAACATAAATAGAAATTATACCTTCTTGAGCTTAACTTGAGCTTCCTACACACTGAATGGGCTTTTACAATGCTCAGCAACTTAGAACTCTCCACTTAAACAACTCTTAGCAACACAAAAAAATCTGAACTCAAGCTTGCATTTAGAGAAAAATCATGGGCTAGGCATTGTCATTACACAATTTTGGAATCCATGGTGTATTGGGAAGAAACAAGGGTTATTAAAGAGTTGTTTAACAACTCCAAATCAGCCACAATGCTAGCAATGAACACCTATTCCATAACCTTTTTGGAGAATACGTGATTTAGCTTCGAGTTAATGTTCATTGTACTTGGTGACACTAAATTTGGGATAAGAAGAAACTCTCAGCATTCTTGTATACTCCTACACCTTCTCACTCTTATGTTATATTCTTAATTCATATATCAACCATATTTTATAACATAATGTCACACTATGATTTAACATTTCAAGGTAGTAGGTGCAATGTAATATACATATAATCCATGTACATTTTATTTTAAGGTCTACTCACATGTATATGGCTATTTACATATTTCATAATGTATTTATACTATGTAGTTTTAATATGCATAATCACACTGCTTCATTCATAAAACTTAATATATAGTCACGTAATGTCACACTACACTATATAGTATAGTTGAATTATGCCTCACAAGCACATAAGTGTCAATATAATATTACTATATTAATAACTTATTTATGTCAATTAAATAATTTATTCACTTTCTTGATTAATTACCACTAATATAATTTAATACATTTCTTATTGATGAAATTATGAATTTTCATAACCATTAATTATCGATAATATTCTTATTACATTTCTAGATATATTGCAAATAATAATAATCATATATTATTAATTAATTACAAAGAAATCCATTTCCCACAATTAATTAATACTAATTAATGATTTAATAATTCTGTTGTCGGACATAACATATTTCATTGCAATATACTCCTATCATATGGTTTCATCCATGTTACACATATAACATTAATATCCCTCAATTCAGTGCTACAATAGAAAGTAACCAACTCCATCTGACTGCTGGCGCAGCTGCGCCAGTTTGTACTGCTGAGACGGCGCAGCTGCGCCGTGCCCTGACAGTGCCAAGACTGGTTTAGCTTTGGCCCGTGCCAATCTTCATTGCTAACTCGTTTATACGACATGAATTAATGTTCTCAAGGGTATTACTACAAGTCTATGAGCGTATTAATTTCTTATACGAAATCACATGATCAACACGATTAATCTTCTTAATTCTATTTTTAATTTGCTTAATGCATTTTCCCGTTCCACATTATGCCACACAAGGCATTTCACACTTCTCATTGTCAATTCACATTTCTTAATACGCATTGATCTAATACGAATCAATTGTATTAACCAACTCATAAAACAATAACACTTATATTCACATAAATAGTATTTCCATTGATATATTCATTTTATAATATGTGGAAATTCTTGGGTATTACAGGTATCACGCATTTTCCGTTGATGCACACGTCGTGGACTCAAGAACGAACGAATTCCGAGTTCGGATGACCGAATTACGGACGAACAAGCGAAGAACGTTAAAAGCGTAAAAATGAATGAATGGTTAAGATTAAGCCAATTGAATGGCATGTTAACAGATTCAGAACGAAGTTCTGTCTGAGGCATATCGAAGTACGTAAGATAAGGAAGAAAATGGCTTTGGGAACGACCTTGTTCCGAGTTATAACGAAGAAGTTATGAGATTTCGAAATCGGCGTCTCAAGCTTGTAAAAGACTTAGTAAATTTTCTAGGTTTCATACTCGGCGCCGCAGCGCTAGTTGTGCCTTGGAGGCCGACGCCGCAGCGCGTAACAGTGTTCGAGTACACTGCAAGAGTTCGTCGTAGCGTGAACCGTAGTACAATTTATGGCGCCGAAGCGCCATGTACAATACAAAAATCTTTTGGAGTGTGGCGCCGCAGCGCGGCCCACTAAGTAAGGACTCGCGCCGCAGCGCCAGTCCGGGAAGAGAGGAGAGAGAAGTAGTCGCGCCGTAGCGCGAGAGGAAAGGAAGGGCACGGCGCCGCAGCGCCGGGTGCAGAGTAATGCCCAGAAATTGAGATTTTTAGTTCTCAGTATGGAGATGTGCAAGAAAGAGTAGTGAGGATGTACATGTAGTTCACATAATGTAACATCCAATCAAGTGTATTAAACCTTTAATGAAGGTTGATCAGAAAGATTAAACGAGATTAAAAAGACAAAGAATGTAGGTGCGAGTTCCGAAAACCGTAGTCACGATGAACGAACGTGAGGGATTACTGTGATTGTGATTCCTTGGATGTTGAGTGACGAAGGTAATGAATAACATTCCGATGTTATGTCATGGTCATAAAGGATAAGTGTAAAGCGTATAGACGCTATGAACGCAACATTGTTGCGATGAACGATCTGTCTTAGCATACAATGGACTGTATGGCTTCGACATTAAGAAAGAATAATGAACATGGGGTTCATGGAATGGATAACGATGAATGCAATTGAAAAGGTGAGTAGAGAGTGATTAAGAGATTAAACGAGCAATACGTGACGTTTGAATACGTAAACGTCGTTATAAAGTATTACACGTCAGAGGGATTTGTAGTATAGTTGTTGATGACATAGACGTTGACGAGGTACGAGTAGGTATAATTGTAAATTGTGAGGGTGAGAAGTAATGTATACGGGGTAGATTGTGAAGTTTTGTGAAAGCCGAATGTGTTTCGGGTAAGAATGAGTCCTGAGGGGGTAGATTGTTTGATTGTTTGGAAATGTGGTAAGGAATAAGAAATTAACTTGTTGTTTAACGATATTATAGTTATAGTTATTTGTAGTTAGTTAAGAGTAAGTTTGGTTGTGGTACAATCGAGTAAATGTGATGGTTGACATATGGGAGCTGGGCTAAACAATTCCTTCAGAGAGCGAAGGTATATACGAAACTGGCAGCAGATCTAACTCACTGTGATGGCAGTGTAGATGAGACGGGAACTTATTTGTTGGTTATTTGTGGGAAACCACTCAGGGTACCATATGGACTACTAGCAGAGAAGCGATGTGTGCTGAGTCCTAGAGAAGTATAAGAAGAAGATAAGAATGTAAATCATCAAAGATGATGAACGTTGTGAGTAAGACATCTCTGTATGCCATAAAGCCATAAACCGATAGTAAAGGAAGTTAGTCGCGTAAACTTATATTGTAAGAACGCGAACCTTAAGAAGTAAAGTTAAGTAAACCAATGCGTAAGTCAAGTATATGACTAATTGGTACATGTTGTTTTTCCTTATGTGTTATATAGGAATTGGAATGAGCAGTTCAGCGTAAGCTGTAGCTGTGCGTAAGTCAAGTTTCCTAACTTCATTCATATTTTAAATGAATGCTAGTTTCTTAAACTTCTCAGATGTTGAACTTGAGAAGTTCTGTCTATGTGCGAACGTGCGATATTTGTGCAAGGTGGTAGAACGTATGAGGCCTTGTGCCACAATGTGAACACTTCGGTGTTTCTATGAGATGAATTGTTCTATGTTTGAACTTTTCAATAAAAGAATGTTCTGTTTATACATGAACCGTTATTGTTAAGTCTGTGCTATTGATTCTAGACAGACAGGATGTGTATGAAAGATAATAGAGAATGAAAGTATTTCAAAGTGAATGTGACTAATGTTTTAAGATGATAGGAATCAAGACTATTCCAATTATTCAAGCTACTTCATAACCTTGTTCGATTATTTAAGTCTGAAAAGAATGTTTAAATTCTTGAAGTTGTTTGTTCAACTGCTAAGACTTGTTGGGCAATTGAATGCTCACACTTGCTTTAAATGAAAAATATTTTTAGCGAACGATGTTAGAAGAACTTAAGGATCCCATATAGATCAAGCTGACGGTATACAGATGAAGTGTCATTCAGAATGTAAATGAGCGAGAAGATCAAGTGAAGACTTGTAATGTAGAAAGATGAAAATTAAACTATAGACTAGTTTAATGAACTGTATGTATCCTTGGTGGCGGATAAAAGTCACTCTTGTAAGATGAAAGGAATAATGTAATTGTCATTATTTGTAATGAGGAAGGTAATAAGGTTTCGAGAACCTGGGAATTCAGAATGTATGTTATTATATTTCAGTATATAATGATGTATGTTGGATGAATGATGTACTCGTGACGTACGAAATCCGAGTGTGAAGGAAGACCGGATTTCGGGTCGTTACACCTTTTCACAACTTGTTTTTTTAAACAAATCTCACATAATATGAGAACACCAAAGAACAAGAACAGAAAAGGGACAAATAAAAATCCCGACGTCGACACTTGTATTGTTGTTTAAATTTGTAATACATGTCTAAATAAAGTATTCAAAGTATCGATAAGCATGCTAATGATAAAAATCATAGATTGAATATGTTTTTATAAACTTTTGAACACTAAGTCAAAAGGATGATTAAAGAACTATGTTAATTGATGGCATAGTCTTGCAAACTGATTTTGTGTTAGGTGTATATAAAGTACGTAATGACTCATTTATAGGATTATACAGTTAAATTAGAATCATATGTGTATAATAAACTTATATATCGAATTTGTGTATCGGATGTACATAACTAATTAATATCCTGTATACGTAATTATGTTATAATAGGATTTGAAAAGTGTTGACATGCTTTACTCTGGTAAACTACGCTTAAGGCAAGTATTCGAACTTTATTTTATATTGAGCAAGTATCTTAACATATGCATTTACTTTATGTAAGGAATCTATGATGATGCAAGTTTCTAACTTACACAACTTTGGTTATTGTGCAAGTATCTAAACCTTATGATTCTTATCTTATGACATAATGCCTCATAGATAGAATAGAGTTGTTTATATTCTTGAACTTTGATTTCAAGTATTAAACTTATAATTGTTCATATATACATTTAAAGAGCGGTCTATCCTAGTTGATTCGGCTAGACCTAAATCAAAATTTGAAAGTGATCCAAACCAATTGATTAGTACGGAATCTTGTATTGACTGAGATGAATAACCTTCTTTGAAGGGGAAACAAAATTTGTCGGGAGACCAACGTGGCACTTGAGTATGATTAAACGATATGCATATCGTAGGGTACTTTAGGCTAATCACCTGATGTACTCATTTGGTTGGATTTTCCGTATAATACTGTTAATTCTAGTAGAAGTTCATAGTCCTTAGTGACTGCTCAATATTCATTATGTGAAATCTCAAAATGATTAAGTATTGAATCTTATTGATATCTTTCAGTCCATAGCGACCTTTATTGAGAATTGTTGAAAATTCCTAAATTATTATTCACTGTTATACTCTTGAAGATTTGAAGTCTATATTTGATTACCCTTATTGCAATATTACTTGCTGGGCAAAATTATTTCTCATCCTTGTTTTCCTTAAAACTTTCAGTTAAGACAAAACGTGGTGAACCCTCGGGCAAGGACAAGGGTAAAGAGAAGGCTTCAGAATAGCTTTATTTCCTAGTATTAGGACTTTATTATTATTATTATGTGGTGTGAAGGCTTATTTACTATGATGTAACAAGTTATGTTTAAATTAAATTGTAATGTTGTAGTAACAGTTTCGGTACCTTGGGATGAGAATATTTATATTATATCATTGTAAATTATTCTATTATTCCATTGTTGATGATTTTAGTATGATATTAGAATTAGCACGTGACGAACCAAATTCGAGATATGAGTGTCTGAATTTGGGGGCATCACAGATTTCAGCTCTATTATTATATACTCTGCCAAAGAGAGCTTTTGTTCAAGCATCGCATATCGAGTAGCTAAATCTTGAATTGTTGCATCCCTTTGTTCCATGACCGTCTACTGTTCTTCACCCTGCTCTTCTAACTCATGAATACGATCTTGCAGTTCTATATTTCGATCATAAAATTCTCCTAATAAATCCTCATCAGGTTCCTCTTCTTCCTCACTCTCAGCTGCTACCTCCGTGACTATCTCGAGCTCAACTATTAATTCTTCACTCATCACATTGATATCTCTCATTTCTTCTTTACCTGATATCCTATAATCAAGTTTAATAACTTAATTAGTACTCCCCAATAAAAATCTTTGTTATAACAAGATATTATACTCCAATATTTATTCTTTAAATGAATCTCCTTGATTCATCACTTAAAACTCTATATGAGTTCATCTCCTGATTTTTAGATGTCATTCTTAAATACTGCCACAAAATAAGGATTAATAAATTGACATGCCACATATTATCCCTATATTTTGACCGACCAAATAAATAACAAATAAACTTAGGTAGAACACACTAACGAAGGTTTTATTCGTCTCTCCCCTCCTAGTTCTAATCCCAGATCTCCACCAGAGATCATATCCCTAAGCTTTGACACCAATTGTGATGCCCCCAAAATAGGTCCATATAACCCATTCTGAGTCGCCAAATACATGGTCCAGAATTCAAATACAAACTTCTTTTATACAATTATTAATTATAGTGTAAATAAAGACAAAACGTAAGCTGTGAAGTTTTAAACGAATATTATCTCGTAGACAATATCCAAACTCAAATGAAGTCTTCATTACAATTATTATCACACTATTTTATAAAATAGTGAGGACTACTATAGCAACTATCTTGGATCGTCACTCCATTCCCTGACTAGTTGATAAGTAGGCTTTATACCTACTTATCTAGTATCTGTTACTTGAATTATTTGCTTAAAATTATGTTTCTTAGTTACTTTTCATGCATTTTGTGTTCATTTTGTAGATTATATGCTTGGGAGCTATGTGAGCGACTATTGGTATGAAATCGCAAAGTATAGGTATGAAATCGCAAAGAAAAGCAATCCGGACATCGTTTGGGCTTTCATGTTTATTTCATGTTCTTGGCTTAGAACTTGGATTATATTGTAGAGCTTCTTCTTAGCTTTTCAAGACATCTTGAATCATTCCAATCGGAGTTCAGATGTAAGAGTTCTGACCTTTGTACCTTTGTACCTTCATCCGTCCGTTATGTCTCAATTCTCAAAGAATGAAAGTTGTAGAGCTCGTCGATAGCTTCAATTTGATAGGTGGCAGGCCTCATAACTCTTCCCAGATCAAAAGTTATGGCCGTTTTACCAGAGGACACTGCTGTAGAAAACGGATGCCCGTCGGGGCGGGCTTTTACTATACAAAACCCCAGCCGGGGCGGGGGTACAAGCTGTAAAATAGAAGCCTAGCCCACCGGGGCGGGCCTAGTTAGTGTATAAATCCCCGCCGGGGCGGGGGTACGCGCAGAAAAAGCTATTTTGTCCGACTTTGAGTTAGAGTTAGAGAAGGATTGGTTCGATCCTATTAATTCAAGGACTTCCAAGAGGACTTAAATATATGTAAAGAGGTATATAAAAGGAGGAGAATCACAAGGATTAGAAGGGAGAGAGGATTCCATTAGATTAGATTAGAGTAGATTAGATCAAAATCCTAGTTCTTATTAGATTTGGAGATTGAAGCAACTTGGAGACCATTGAAGATTCAAAGTAGGAGCAAGGAGGGAGCTTCAAATCTGCAGACAACATATTCTATCTTCTTCTATCTTTTTTTCTTTTAATGATTATTCAATTGTAGATTCTTAGTTTAAATTCAATAATCATGAACTAATTCTTTGTTTAAAATTACAATGGATCTTATTGTGTAGTTTATTTTAATATGCTTCGCTATCAATTATTATATTCTATTGTGAGGATTGTCTATTGTGATTTGGACTTAATTATTTAATTGATTGGCCATCAATTACCGTGATAATCTATATGAACTCGAGAGATGGAGTATCGATTTAGAGATTTTATCATGATAGCATGTGTTTGTGACTTCTGCATAGATGGAATTCATGATTCGTGTTTAGGATAGAGATATGCATTTACGCCATATGTAATCTTATAGATAACTTGTGCTTTAAATCCTTTTTAATTATAATTCACATAAAGATATAGTGGATTAGTTAATTAGGGTGTCTTGCTTAATTCTATCATCTGTGGATTTAAGTGAGTATGTGTACTATGCATCGAGAGGTGGTTTTATCTACTTTAGTGTTCTTGATTAACAATTCAGGATAGAAAATAATTTAAGAGAAATGGCTTAACTTAAATGAAGCAATAAGTGAAGTTGTGATCTTAAATCTCCATAATCTGATTTTTAATTAGTGGTAATTAGAATTAGCGATAATTAAATAATTTAATTTATATAATTTGAAATTCATTCGTTTAAATAAGATTGAGTTGGTTACGGGTTACTATTCGGCGATTTTTATTAAACAATTCATCGTGGGAACGATACTCTACTTTCACTTTATTACTTGTTGACCACGTATACTTGCGTGTTGTACGTAACTAGATTTTACCAAACAAGTTTTTGGCGTCGTTGTCGGGGAATTAATTTAATAATTATTTACCAATATTAATTTCAAGCAAAAGTCTTAATTTAAACATTTTTATTTTTATTTTTAATTCTCTTTCTATATTTCTCTCTTTTCAGGTACCATGGATGACTTTGCGTATCAATGACCATATATGAACATGACTCAACCAAGGGAAACAGAGATTGATGGACTTAATAAATTTTCTGTAGAGTCAGTACAAATTGAGGCAAATTTGAAGACGTTGGAGGTCATCGCAGCCCAACGGAGTCGAAGGATGGCAAACATGATTCAACCAAGGGAAACAGGGATTGATGAACTTAATGCATTTTCTGCAATATCAGCACAGATTGAAGAACTTTCGATGTTGGACATTATTGCAGCCTAAAGGAGTCGAAGGATGGCAGTTACGTATGACTATTGTGCAACCATCAAAGTCATCAATCCACCGTCAGTTTTGAACCGGTACAATATAGTGGTGATTACCTCAACAACTATGTTGATCCTAATTATCACCAAGATTGGGGGTATCACCCGGATTCGTCATGGAGCTACATTTATGAAGACCAATACTACACCTGGAAAACGGGCCAGGCCGGCCCAAACAGGCTAGTCTAGAAGCGGGTCGGGCTAAATTTGGGTCGGGCTAAAATGGACCAGCTTTTCGTGGGCTGGAATTGTGAGGCCCGTGGCCCGGGTTGGGTCGGGTCGGCCTGCGGGCTTCTTCCTTTTTTTCCATGCTACACAATTTGTCAATTTAACTCAAAGTAAAAGAATAAAGACTATATAGGTACTTGTGAGGGTTGAACACAAGACCTCTAAGTCATTAAATAAGAGTTTAATCTAACTGAACTACAACAATTACTTGTCGTAACATGTGTAATTGTTATACATAACTAAATTACGTTTATTTTGCAGTGCTTTCTTTTTATTATATCTATATATAGTTTTTAATTTTTATAATATTCTCACACCACCACCTAATATTTGCTTTGATATAAATATTATTTCAACATCCTTATCTTCTCTCTTTCAATTTTTTATTTTTATTTTAAATCTCCTTATCTTATCGTTGCCAATATATTATACTAGTGAAACCCACCAATAGTTTTAATAAATTTAAACAAATAATCTACATTAATTTACCTTATACAGTATTAATTAATTAATACGGAGTACTGTGAATGTAGTAAAACTATCTAAAATTTCTATTAATCTCATAATTTTATATTATTCAGAGTTAAATAAATATATTTTCCAATATAATTTTTAAAGTTAAATGGAGAATCTTTTTATAAATGATAATGATGTTTGAGAAACTTATGTATTGGATAGAATTAAATTTTAAATAATTTAAATTGAATATTTTTAATTATGATTCAATTTTAACTCATTTAAAAAGACAAACAAATTAAAACTAGAGATTGTACATTTTGTTTAAATGGTTGTCTTTTTATTTTTGTAATTTTATTTAGATGCATGCATGTTAAAACAAGTAATTGTTGTAGTTCAGCTGGATTAAACTCTTATTTAATGACTTGGAGGTCTTGTGTTCAACCCTCACAAGTAACTACATTATATTTATTTTATTAAAGCAATATTCCACGGGTGGGCCGGGCCACCCACGGGCCGGGCTAGTACGGGCCGGGCCACCCACGGGCCGGGCTAGTACGGGTCGGGCTAAAATGGCCCAGCTTTATGTGGGATACAATAATAAAGCCCATAGCCCAACTTTTTACGGGCGGGTCGGCCCGACCCGCGGGCCTGGGCCTCTTTTGCCAGGTATAACCAATACTACGCTCCAAATCCATCATACACACTGGAATTTCATGTCCACCTCCATTGCCACGAGATGAAAATCCAAATTCGATGGATGTAATATTGAAGGGCATAGCAGACCTAGAGGAGATGAGAATTAGTTGTTGGGTAAAATCTAATTACGCACAACACGCAATTATACGTGGTCAACAAGTAATATAATAATAAGTAGAGTACCGTTCCCTCAGAGACTGTAATAAGAATTTAAACCTCACAATTACCAATTTCCTATTAATCCTAATTTTATTAAACGAATCAATTTCCAGTTTGAAACTAAAAGTATTAAAAATATTAAAATCACCAAACAATCAATAAATTCTAAAAAATGAATTTTCAAACAAATAATGGAGAATTAGGCTTCCGACTTCACTCTAAGCATCACTCTGATTATTACACCTTTATTCAAGTTTAACTCACTATCCCAGTTTATTAATCAAGAACACGTAAGTCGCACTAGCCACCTCTCGATGTACTAATACCGTATTAACTCAAATCCACAAATTAGATAGAATCAAGTTAAACACCTTAATCAACTAACTCACTATATCTCTATGTGAATTATAATTAAAGAAGGTTTAAGTTCAAGCTCTTTATCTGATTACATGTGATGTCAAGCATATCTCTACCCTAACATTCATCAAGATTCTGTTCATTCACATAAACCAAGAACACATGCTATATTAAATAAGTCTAGACTCGTATTTCATCTCTCGAGTTCATACAAATCCACAAAGAATCGTTGATCAGACAATTCATAAATTCAAGCCCAAATTAATATAGATAAACTGGATAATAGCTTATTAAACTGAAAATCAAAGTTACATAATCATCGTTCCACTTAAAGATCCGTCTTAAGCCTAAAAATTATTTAGTTCATCATAAATGAAATAATAACTGAATAAATTAAAGATATCATCCTTTCAATTACAAATATTAAACTAAAGAAGAAGAAGAATGCAGAACAGCCTTCACTTTAGCTTTACTCCGCAATGGATATGAAAGTCTTCAAAATCTTCACTCCAAAGCTTGCTATGAATTTTTATCCTTAAACTCTGTTAATTTCTTTGCATGATGATGATCTTGTTGTTCGTAGCTCAATATATATATCCAACAATTGAATTCTGGTCGAAATCCCATGTTGTTTAGAGTCCAAATGCTATCCAAGTACTAAAATCCATGTTCCAACAGAGTTTGCAACAAGCCAGGACTGTCAGAATTCGGCACCCGCCCCGGCGGGGGGTATATACATGGGAAAAGCCTGCCCCGGTAGGCCTAGCTCCTGTCAACTAGGATTGAAGACCCCCCGCCCCGGCGAGGGTGTAAGGCTGAAATACGCCCGCCCCGACGGGGGTGGGCTTTCTTTGCTGACTTCTGTTTTCTTCTTTACTTGCCACATTGTTACCACAATTGCACTCCTTTTATGCTCAAATGCCATACCACCACACCTACACATTAAATAATAATAAACAAGTAAAATAAAATATAAACGCAAGGAATTAACATCGATTAAGCTTGGATTAGGAATCGATTCATGGAAATAAAATCCACTTATCAAAATCCCCCAAACTTAAAATATGCTAGTCCTCGAGCACATGCAATCAAACAAACTAACATGCTATGCAATGCAATGAGATGTAATGTATCTAACTATATGTCTACGAATCCAATAGTATCATAGAATCAAAACTATTCCTTCGGCCTCAGAAAAATCAAGTAAACACTACAACACTTCATATTAAAACAAATCAATAACTTCTTATCAATTCTCGAGTCTTAGACCGTCATCACTGATATACTATGTGTCTGTGATCAACACCTATGTTAACTGATACTAATTTAAATTCAATACATAACCAATCTCTTATTAGGAATCATACAGAATAAACTCAAAAAATTTCAAGAACAGGCGAGTTCCAACTAAAATCAAACATTTACCAAGATGAGGGGTCTGAATAGGGTATTCATGCTCTCTTTTTTCATTGACGGGGGGGCTCTTTGCCCTTATTTCTTGTCTTCTCTTTATTTTTCTTTTCTTATTTTTTTTCGATAGATGGTTGGTGAGTGCGTTTTACGCTCCATCTCACTCTTGTGTTTATGGGGAGTATTTCTTCTCAACCCACCACAAGACTCAACTAGATATTATTTTCTTTTTTTTCTTTTTTCTTTTTTTTTTCTAAATCTTATAACCCTACTTTTTCCCCCACACTTAGGTTCTTGCCTAATTCGTCATCTTCACTGCCTATTCTTGCCATTCTCTTATTTACACTAGCATTATCTTTTAGAAACTATTTATGTATTAATTTAAACTACTCAGTCGACATAGATGTTATTACGTGCTAACCTTTTTATACCAGTTTCAAACAAGCACAAGATCCGAGTCATAATTCAAAACTACATCATAGTTCTAATACTGTGTACTATATTTGTTTACTTAATCCCAATCTCATCATTGGTCACAATAAGAATGATCTACAATGACTGTTGGATGTATGCAAAACAACACAATTCTAACTAAAGATTTTTTATTTTTTTATTTTTTTTATATATGTAGGGTAAACATATGTAGGGTAAACATAACATAAATGCAACTAAATAAAAACTATTTATGCTCCTAAGCTACTATGTAATTATATGATTACATGAATGCAACAATTGATTAACCTAAACTAAACAATAAACTACTATGCAAACCTAGCTTAATGAACTTAAATATGCAAACATGAAAATAAATCCCCCAAACTTGACAATTACAATGCCCTCATTGTATAGATATATCAATAAAAATATGAGGACTTCCCTATAATCACTTTAAGCATGGGGTAGTGGTGTGTTGTGTTCTTCTTCCTCAGAGTCACTTGGTGGAAATTGTGGCATTGGGGTCAGTTACTGGTATGGAAATTGAGCATTAGGATTGAAGTTTTGGAGCGTCGTGTTCAATGATGTGAACGATAGGTTCATTGCTTCAAACATGTGATCCTGCCTAGCTGCGAGTCTCCACATCTCCTGTCGTGCTTCCTTGTTGTGCTCATCCATTTGGCGTTGAAAATAAAGAAATTGATGGCTAGATATGGCGTCAGATTGTGGTTCTGCCTCTGCTCCTTCTATCCCATCGTTGCATCCTCATTATCCGAGGTGTCTTCAGCGTCAACTTCGTCCTCCGAAGATGATAGAAATATAAAGCCTAATCCTTTGGGATGTGACTCACCTCTGGCCCACACCGAATACCGCGTATTCATTCTGGAGTCTAATAGCTGAAGCAACATCTGAGTGGGTTCATCATCAGACCATCGAACACCCGCTTGGCGACACAACCCACAAATGAGTGATGGGTATGGCAAGCCGCCTGAGAAATTCACGCGTAAGCATCGGCGAATGGAAAAACTGATTATGGCCCCTACGTCGATGATGAAATCTTGCACAATCGCATATAAAAGTAGTTCCTTCTCTTTGGCCACATCAGAGGTGTGCGTGGATGGAAACAATTTTGCACATAAGAAGGCGTACCATATCTTACTATACCGGCTGAGATCCTTGCTGTGAAAAACTATACCTCCTTTCCGACCCTTGATCTATGTTGTTCCAGGCTTAGTCATTTCTTTGAGAACAGCCTCAAAGTCAGGATCGAAATCACGTAAGTGAGCATATTGGCATTGTGTAGGCATTTTGTAACTGATAATAAGTGTTGATGGCATCGGCACTGAACGGAACCAATCTACCCCGCACAAAAGTGTTGAAAGGGTCTTTGTCCTCGACTTTAGCATAAAACACTTTGACCACGCTGACAACGGCAACCTCGGGTTCCTCATTAAACTTGTTCCACCCTTTCTAATATATTTGATGCATCATCTCCCCATCCACATATTTCGGTGCCAACTGTGACACCCCCCCAAATCCCGGTACTTCATTTCCATAGAATTTAGTGCTCACTATCACAATAATTACATCTAACTACCCAAAATAAAGGATAAAACATCACTTAATTTAAACAATAATCTTTCCCATTAAAGGGATACATCATCTCATAACAATCCCAAGTAATCTAACCTTAAATTATTACATAAGTTTGTGGAATACATCATAAAAGAAAACAAGTCTTATAACATAATGCATTTAAATAAATTCTAATAATTCTTAAACACTTGGACATCTTGCCCTTTCCTTTGCTAGTAGATGGCTCACCGACTCTTTCAACTTTAGTTGCAGTGTTAATTGTAAGAGTGAGCAAACAATTGCTCACTGATATAAAGAGTAGTAATGCTTATAACATGTGAATGAACAACGAATGATGAGCAATAATGAACTTGTTCTACGAATCGAAAATAGAAAACAAGTTCTAACATTCATGTCTGAGGGTCCATTTAGACTATACAGACCCTGCTTAACGTACTTAGGGGGATCAGCCCTTTGTACCATGTATTGTGCATAAACATTTAAACGTTAACACGTATAAAATCCCCTATGTTAGGGTTGTTTGTCTCAGCTTGAATTTAGAATTTCCGTACTAAAGAAAGTTTAGCTCGGAACTAACTTATCAGTGGTTCTAGAATTTTAGAACACTATTCATAATAGACTAGTTCAATCAATAAGAGTTTGCTTACTACTTGGAGGTTTAATATAATCAACATAGAATTGAATAAGGTTATCAAAGTCAAAGACCGAATAACAACAATGTATAATTGAATAACCATGATATACATGCAAAGTGCTATATCCAAAAGAGTTAGAACAATCTCATTTGAATTGATGTATTAGAACAATATACGCTTTGAATAATAATATCAAGATTTAGAAAAGTAAAACTCGCTCGAGGTAACGAATTAGGTTACAAGAGCTTGTACAAACATACACAAGATAGATATGTTTGCTCAACCTCAACATAGAAATTAGGAACTTATACAACGATAACTTAGAAATATAAAATTTGCATAAGTATAACATAACAACGATAAGTAACCCTTGCTGACTAATTAAGTAGCATAGGTTAGGGATATTTGCTCAATAAAAGTTTAGGATAAGAAACTTGCCTTGTATGGAAGCTACATAAGTATAATAATGTTCTCCAATTACCCTACATACATCATTGGAATCGTAACAATAATTAGTTGTATGAATATTAGCTTTATAGTTTTAACCCATCATTTAGGTCATAACCTTAACTTAACATTTAACCATGTTGATTAACACCTTTAACAAATCTGAAATTACAGTATAAACTAACATAAACCTCATCATTTACTTTTAACTTTCATAACATCACTTTTTCATTCATTACATAACTTAATAATGCATAGTCTATAGTTTCACGTTGTGATTACAACATGTTGTTATACCTTATAACACGTTTTAGGTTCCTCTACAGTCATTAAAATAAGTTAGGTTAACAGTTTCCAAGCTATGTTGTTAACAGTTCAATTCTGGGTCTGACTGACCACTGGCGCGGCCGCGCCATGGTTAGCTTAGAGTCTAACGCGCCCGCGCCAAGAGGCAGCGCTTGCGCCACGAGGCAGCGCGCCCGCGCTCGGCACCAGAAACAGTTTTGCAGAACCTCGAAATCAGACTCTGCTCTAGGCCAAAAATCCCAATTCCACATAAATTCATGAAACCTAGTAACTAAAACTTTGTAATAACATCACTAAACATGCTATTCGCCATTCCAACTACATAAACATTATATATATTCAGTTTTGAAGAATTAAAACCACCATTTTCTCAATTTTTTTTCAATTTTGACACTTTTAGCGAATTTGATCGCCACGAATTCGTTTCTTAACCAATTGACATGATTCGAACTACGCCGCTTTCGTTTCTTAACATACTAACATAATCCAACATCAATTTACAAATTATCATACATATTAAACATGAAATTTTGTACTTTCTAAAGCTATTTTTCCTGTATAAACACTGATATTACTAACTTTGTCCTACAATCCAATTTCTCACGAATTTGATACTCAAACAACACTCATATATGATGACAACATATTCTATAATATAACCCACATCATATAATCAACGTTTAAAACCACAAACCAACAAAACCAATTACAGAGAACTTAAATAAAACTAAAACTTGGAAATTTAGGAATGAATTATACCTTAATCCTTTGATTGTTGGGAAGAGGATGATAAGAACCTTGATACTCCAACTCCTTAGCAAAATCTACAGAGTTTTCCTCACAACCTCTCTCACTCTTTCTATGTTCTATCTCTATTTCTCTGTTATCTAGTTAGCCTTAGAAAAATAGACGTGTTAATATAACTGGCCTCCCTCACCCCCACGTACGTCAGGTAAAAATACAATACGTCTGTGTCAGTTAAATTAAACCAAAGGCCACAAGGCCTTATTTGGCCACACACCAATTCCCCCCTATTCCCATTTATTTTAATAGTCTTATATTATATAGTTTTCACTTGTTACACTTTAGTTAATTTAAATAACTTTAGTTTAGTTGATTTAAATAACTTATAATAATAATTATAATAATTTCTTTTATTATATAATATTTATGAATAATAAATAATTATATATCTAATTTAAATTAATAAATTAAACTTAAACATAACCTTATTTAATTTACTTATTTTCTTAAATATTAAACAATTCATTTAATTTAATTATTTCATTAAATTAAATCATTCAAATAAGATTACCATTATTCAATTTAATTAACATTAATCAATTTAGTTACTAAATTAATGCACCACAATTCATCAATTATTTATTTTCCTCAATAAATAAATTATTTAAAATATTTGTTTAATTCAATAAATATTTAAATTAAATTACAAATTTCTCGATCGTTACATCCTTCCCTCCTTAAAAGGATTCTGTTCCCAGAATCATGACTCAAAAAATTCATTCGTCAAATTCTTCCCTCCTTAACAGGATTCTGTCCCCATAATTATTATACAAGATTAAGCAAATAACTGAGGATAATTTCTCATCACAACATCTTCAAGTTCCCACGTAGCTTCTTCAGCATTGTGGTTCCTCCATATTACCTTAACAGAAGGTATCACTTTATTCCTTAGTACTTGCTCTTTCCTGTCAATAATTTGAACATGGACTTCTTCATAGGACAAATCTTTCTCAAACTGTAAGGGCTCATATTCTATTACATGTTTATAGTCATGCTTATATGGTCTCAACACCGAGACATGGAAAATATTATGAATATACACCAATTCTGGAGGTAAAGCTACCTCGTATGCCACTTCACCCACGTGTCGTAGCACTTCAAAAGGTCCTATAAACCTAGGGCTTAATTTTTCCTTCTTGCCAAACCAAATTTTCCCCTTCCAGAGAGATACTTTCAAGAAAACATAACTACAAACATCGAATTCCCGATTTTGTCGGTGTTGATCGGCATATTTTTTTTGTCTATCCTGTGCAGCTATCAATCTTGCTTGAATAACCTTGATGATCTCGACGGTTTGTTGTACCAATTCTAGACCCAATAGCTGACGTTCACCTACCTCATCCCAGGATAACGAAGTTTTGCATTTCTTGTCGTATAACGCTTCATAAAGCGGCATGCCAATACTCGCGTGATAACTATTAGTATAGGAAAATTCAACCAACGGTAAATGATCGTCTGGGACGATTTGATTGTTTAAATTGTAATTTTGAGGACAAAATCCTTGTAATGAGGGAATGATGTAACATTCTAGAGTTTTTAATTATAATATTAAATATTTATTGAATTATATAAATATTTAATGGATGTGTTTATTGTTGAATAAATATTTATTTAATTGATTTAATTTTTTTTAATTTAATTTGTTAAATAATTAATTAGTTAAATTATTATTATATTCAATTTGATGGTTAATTTATTTGTATTGAGTTATGTGAGTAATGAATATTTAATTAATTATTATTTGAATTAATTAAATGAAGTATGAAAGCTTAATTAAATATAGTGTGACAATAACTATGTTATAAGGAGTATTAAAATAAATTAAAGTAGTTTTAATTTAGTTTTATCCAAACAAGGTTTAAGGATATTAATTCGTTAATTTTAAATGGTTTGCCAAACAAAGCCCTATGAATTTTGGATTTCTTTTGAAATTTAAATTATAAATTTAATTAAACAAAATATAAATAATATATATATAATATTAGTAACTGATAATTTATTAAGGGCAATTAGTATAGTGTCAATTTTTACGTTTGAAAGGTGAGCGTTGGTTTTAGTTTAACATTACGTTGTATATGGACTAAGCCTAAGCCTAAGAAAAGCTACAGAGAAAAATTACAAAGGGTTTTAGAGAGAATTGCTTGAGAGAATTTGAGAGAGAACGTAAGTAATTTCCAACAATTAGCAAGGATTATATTAGCAAATTGAAGGTATGTTCATAATCTTAGTATTTCATATACATATATGTTCTGATATGTTTTACGACAATAATTTTCATACTCTGTGAATTTTATATGTTTGGAATTGTTGCTATAGAATTCAATTATGATGATTATACTACTGAGAACTTATAGTTGTATGTGTTAATCATGATGGAAGTTGTGTTTAAGCAAGAA
This sequence comes from Panax notoginseng, assembly GCA_016801055.1. Classification (NCBI taxonomy): domain Eukaryota; kingdom Viridiplantae; phylum Streptophyta; class Magnoliopsida; order Apiales; family Araliaceae; genus Panax; species Panax notoginseng. The sequence continues at coordinate 86,356,485 of CM029021.1, read as the reverse complement.
TTGTATGCTAATTTCGGTTTACAGTAGAAAAAAATAATAATAAATAACGACAGTGTATGTTTTATGGATATTTTCTCATATGGCTTATGTAAGTACCAAAATTAGTGGTTAATTGGTATGCAAAATTGTGAATTGAATCTTGTTCATGCTAGTTCATTAAGAAACAAAGATAATGTAACTTAAACGAGCAGTGTTCATTTTTGGATAACTATGCATCAGACTTTGGTGAGGAATTGAAATCACAGTGTTCATTTTTGTGAAGAAACTCAAAAATGGAGTTTTTGTATGAAAACAAGAAAATTGAGAAATTAAAATAGTTTTAGTTGTTGTTAAATTGTGCTAAGTGGTTGAATATGTTAGCAATCATGTTTATGATAGTTGTATATTTATTTTACGTGTTAATTTCACTGTTTGGTGGGTGAAATTCGTGTTAGTTGGGCTAAAAACGACTATTGTTCATGTCGTTTCTGCCTCTGTCTGTGCACCAGCGCAGCTGCGCTGGTACCTAGGCAAAAAAATTTCACAGTTGCGCTGTGTGTGGCGCAGATGTGCCACACACTGATCTGAGGTAGAGTTGTCTGCTGCTGCTACAGAGTTTGGGAAACCTTACCACTTGGTCTAAGGTTATGTTTAAGTGTCAAACATGTAGTAAGAAGGCTAAAACAGAACCATGATATGTAATTGATAAATTCAAAGTTTGAATGATTAGTAAGTGATTAATGTGGTATATTAGAACTTAGTGAGCATTATGAATAGTAAACCTGTGTTGTGAAGGTTAACACTTGTAATTTCTGATATTGGCATGGTATCTTAAGACTTGTGCTAAAATAATAAGTCTAACTAGAAATGCGTGTTATGTTGGAACATGAATGTTAGTATATCTAATAGATGATGGTTCTAAACCTATATGTGGGTGAACGTGAGTTTAATATTATAGCTTACGCTCGAGGAAAGTTTCTAAACCTATCTTTTTAAATTGAGCAAGTTCTTTAACTCTACTCTTATAATAATTGAGCATGTTTAATCTTAAGTTATTGTAATTCTAATCATTGTTGGCTTACTCTAACTTGTTTATAGTTAAACAAGTTTCTTTAGTTCATTCTTTTATAATAAATGTTTCTTGAACCTTAATTCCTTGTGTTGAATGGTTCAATCACTTTGTAAAAGTTATTACCATGTGGAGTAAGCATTGTTTCCAGCTTACTATCAATTAGTGCATGTTCGGTAACTAAAATTCTAATTTGGCAAGATTACAGACCTAGCTTATTATTGTTCAAGCCAAGGTTTATCATTTCTTCATTTTAATCAATACGTATGCTCTCTAGTTATTTTCAAGCATGAGTTTAGAATATAGCCAGTTCACCTATGATTCTCAAATGGTTTATGTTATGTTGTTATTAAACAACTATTGTGTTATCAAGCAATATTGATTCAACTAGTTCCCTAGTTGTTGATCGTTAAACTTCAAATTACCCATGAAAGCTTATCCAAACCAAACTTTCTTTGGTGCGGACTTGTACTCTAAATACTGAGATGAACAACCCTATTATTAGGGGTTTATGCTTAGCGTTGAAATAGTTGTGCACAATACATTGTAAGAAAGGCTGATCCCCCTAAGTACGTGGAGTCCTTATAGTCATATGACTGTTAAAGTTAAAGTTGAAAGATTACTTATAACTGTGGACATGGTTCGTGGTCATTAGACCCTCAGTAGTATATCTCAGAATGTTAATAAAACATATCATTCAGTTCTATTGAGCCTATTATTTAGCAAATGTTGTAAAATTTATTCATTATTATTTCAAGTGAGCTTTGTTTGCTCACTCTTGCTTATATAACTATTACAGCTAAGGATGAGAAGGTAGATGTACCTAGCACTAGTAAGGGAAAAGGGAAGATGAACAAGTATTGAAGGCTTGTAATATGCTGACAGTTGTTTATCAGACTTTAAATTTGACTGATGTAATGAAGTATTTATTTAATTTTTAAATTTGAATGATTGTAATTAAAGGTTAGATAACCTGGGAGATATTTTATTAATGTAATCCTGTATGGGCAGGTTTTATTATTCAATTTTATTATGATTGGGTAGTTAGATATGAATGTTTTGATTAAGCGAACACCAAATCTTGAGGTAATGAAGTACCGGGATTTGGGAGTGTCACAAGTTAGTATCAAAGCTTTAGGTTATGAACCTTAGGTGGGGAAAAGCCTTAGGAAGTAACCTTTGAAAAGATAGTGGTTGTAAGACCCCAACTTTTTTTAATAAAGATGAATTTTCTATAATTATCATTTTTGAATATTATGGATATATATGTTATAGTTGTGAGTAATATTTACAAATTGTGCAAAGTATGCAACTTGTCATATTATATTCGATTGGTCGGGGAATATTCGTTTTAGCAGGGAATATTCGTACAATGACACAATCATTGGTGGACCCCACAACAGAATTATTGTCGGATTGAGAAAACGACAAAAATACTTTATGAAAATAACGGCGGAAGGTTATCGTTAACTGTTGAAACACCCGGTGTTAAAAGTACAGTAATACGTGTAGTTGCACAGTAGCACACGATATTGATTATTAATGCTTACGTGGGAAGTCACTCAGTTTTGCTTATTTTATAGACACCCATTTACCCGTTTTTCAAAATAATCGGTATAAGATTATACAACATATATATATATTATATATATATATATATATATATATAATATATATATAATTATACGTGTGTGAGTGTGATGTGTGTGCATGTGGATTTGTGTGTGTGTAAAGAAGAAAAAAATGAAGATAGTGGGAATTATTATGCTGGGATGATATATATATATATTTGGAAAAGTTGACAAAGTGGAATATATATATATATATATATATATATATATATATATAATATATATATATATATATATATATATATATATATAATAAATGTGTGAGTGGGTTTTGGTGGAGGAGGTTGTCAGCAAAATGATTTAGTAAGCCTTTGCCGAAAGGCAAAGGTTATAAATATATATATATTTTATAAGTTTTATTTTTTATGAAAAATAGAATATATTATATTTTATTTAAAAGATTTTGCTTTAAATCTGGACCGTCCGTTTAAAAGTAAATCAATCTGGACCGTTCATGAATTAGTTACTATGCAGTCCATTCTTCTATAAATAGAAGCTCATTCCTTCATTATTTCTTACGAATTCACTGAAACTCTAGAGAGAGAAATTATAAAGAAACTATAGAAAAGTATTCTGCTACTTCCCTACTCTTATATTCAGTTTCTTTTACGGTAAGGTTTATTATTTCTTTTGTATTCATGAAGAGAACTTCTGTTATTCTATTCTTTATTATTCTACTTGAATAACCAGTATACGCGGACTACCCTATACTTGGTGACATTCTTCAATTATTCCGTCTTAATTATTATTCGGTTAGAATATCCTGTCTGTGCGTTTTACGCCGGACCTGGTTCCGTCTTTATTATTATTCTGTTAGAATATCCTGTCTGTGCGTTTTACGCTTGACCTAGTTCCGTCTTTATTATTATTCTGTTGGAATATCCTGTCTGTGCGTTTTACGCCGGACCTGGTTCCGTCTTTATTATTATTCTATTATAACATCTTGTAGGTGCGAATTTCGCCTGACCTGGTTCCGTTACTTATTATTCTGTTGGAATAACATGTCTATGCGAAGTACCGCATGCATGGTGATTTCTTTTGTTATTCCATTCGTTATTATACTCAGTTGGTTAAAGTTTTGACTTCTATACTCCATGAAATTAGTGGAATATCCTTGATATTTGCGCTTCATCCAGTATCTTTTCATGGAAATATTCTTCTGAGCATTCTTGAATTTTACTCTACAAAGCAGTATCATGTTGACAATTTGGACGTTATTAGTTCCTGAATAACTTAATTCTTGAACTTGTTTTATTGAATTCTTATATCATTGTCATCATCCTCATGTTTATATTGTGTTGAAAGTCAGCTGTGGCCTGTAGTGCATAGATGGACTTGGTATGATTATGACCAGGGATTATTTGGTGTAATCATTACCGTAATGTTACAAATGATGTGAAAAAAGTCCTCATTGACCCGTATGCATGATGATCATGACCATTGATGAATACACGAATATCCTTGGTTGTGGTGCATGGATAATTTGTGGTTGTGATACTATTGAATATCATTGGTCGTAGTGCAGGGATGATGTGGATTATTTATTAAGCCGAGTCTCAGCGATAAAAGTCATGAAAAACCTTTTAAATCATAGAAGATAGTAGATTTTATTCTCTACTTGACTCTTCTAATGGATTGCTTATTCCGCTGCAGTTAAACTTGATGTTTGTTATATTTTATCAGTTTAACACTGTTGAAGGCTAATGATAAATTATTCTGCATTATCTTAGTCATAATATTTCTTAATGGGCTAATTGAGCTCACCCTTTCTTTCACTGTTCTCTTCAGGAAATGAAAACGTAGCTGGGACTAGTCGGGGAACGGAGTGATGGTCCTAGATGGTGCATTAGTAGTCCTCACTATTCTGTGAAATAGTGTGATAATAATTGTAATGAGGACTCCTTTTGAGTTTGTATATTCTCTAGTAGACAATATTTGTATTCAAACTCACAGTTTATGTTTTGTCGTATTGTACACGACAGTTGTATTATTAAGTTGTATTTGAATTCTGTACCATGTATATGACGACTCAAGATGGGTGATGTATACCTAATTTTGGGGGCGTTACAGTGGTATCAAAGCTTAGGGATATGATCCCTGGCTAAGATGTGAGAATAGAACTAGGAGGGGAGAGACGGGGAATTCCTTTGCTAGTATGACCTACCTAAGTTTTTTTTGGATATTTAATTGGTCGGTCAGAATATAGGGATAATATGTTATATGTCAATTAACATTTTGTTTTGTGGCAGTATCTGAAAATGACATCTGAGAATGTTGAGAATAGCAATGGAGCACATGCGACCGTTGATTCACCACATATCAATAATCAGGATAATGTGCATCAGGAAGGCGACAATCCTTATGCAAACAACAACACTGACCAAATAATGAATTATGGATTGTTCAGAGGCTTTATGCAATTCATGCAACAGCAGGCGACAGTGGCTCATGTCCAAAACGTAGGTGCAAATACTAGAAACTCTCGGACGGTCACCGCTAAACAGTTCAAGGAGCTGGGACCACCAGAGTTTATTGGAGAGCCAAAACCACTTATGGCGGAAGCATGGATAAAGCAGATCACCAAGATATTTGATGTCTTGGGATGCTCCGAAGAGCAAAAGGTTCCCTTTGCCGCCTTTATGTTGCGAGGAGAGGCAGATTACTGGTGGGAATTGGTAAAGCGTACTCAACCTGCCGCACTAAAGATGTCTTGGGAGAAGTTCCAAGAGTTGTTCAACGACAAATACTTTCTCGAAAGTATTCGTCACATGAAGGAGGTGGAGTTTATCAAGCTGGAGCAAAATAATATGACCGTGTCGCAGTATGAGGCCAAATTTGCTAAGTTGTCCCAGTTTGCGTCCCACTTAGTGGATAATGAAGAGCGAGTGACGTGAATGTTTGTATTCAGATGTTGTAAATAGGGCTCAGTTAGTAGAGTGCGATAATGAGTCAACGCAACCAAAAGAGAGCAGCCGACAAAATGATAATAACAATGAGAGCAGTCATCGAAGAGGTGACAACAAGCGTGGAGGGAATCAACAGGCCAGAAATGGTAACCATTTCGGTGGTAATCAGGGCGAAAATAATAAGAATGGACATTTCAAGAAGAGGAGATTCAACAATGATGGAAAGACGTCAGCACCAACACCCGTTGTTAAGGAAGGAGAACGACCACCTATCATATGCTTCAAATGCGGAGGGGAGGGACACATCAGTCCAAACTGTGCGATGCCGTCCAAAGCATGTTATAATTGTGGAAGAGAAGGTCACTTAGCCCGATTTTGTCATTCACCGAAGACAAATTCAGCTAGGATGGAGGCACCAAAGGCCGTCCCAGAAAAGTCAAAGCCGGTAGTGCAAGGGAGAGCGTTTGTTATGACCTCCCAGAAAGTAAGGAACCCGAATGAGGTCATCACGGGTAAGCTTATCATAAACTCTAGCGAAGTCTATACTTTATTTGATACCGGTTCTACTCATTCTTTTATTTCTCCTACTTGCGCTCAACGATTAAATTTGACTCCGGAGAAATTAGACTTTGACTTATCTGTGGGAACTCCATTGGGAGAAACCTTCATTACCTCCACTGTTTATAAGTCTTGTTTGGTTCAAATCGGTACCCTCATATTACCTGTCGATCTTATTTCATTGAAAATGCTTGCATTTGACGTGATTCTAGGGATTGATTAGTTAACTACTTATCATGCAAAAATTGATTGTTTTCGTAAGGTTGTTAGCTTTCATATTCCTAATCAACCTATTATGTGAATTCAAGCGACAAAACCATTAAAATCAATCACGGTCATCTCAAGCCATAAAGCTACTCGTTTATTGAAAAACGGATGTCAAGCTTTCTTAGCTCATGTCACGGATCTAAACAAAAATACGTCAGTTTTGAATGATATTTCTATTGTTAATAAATTCCCTGACGTATTCCCTAAAGAACTTCCTGGCCTACCCCCAGAGCGTGAAATTGAATTTTATATCGACCTTGAACCCGGTACAAAACCCATTTCCAAAGCCCCATATCGAATGGCTCCTATTGAACTTCAGGAGTTAAATACCCAACTGCAGGAATTGTTAGACATTGGCTTTATTCGTCCTAGTACTTCTCCTTGTGGTGCTCCTGTTCTATTCGTGAAGAAGAAAGATGGGAGTATGCGACTTTGTATTGATTATCGGGATTTGAATCATGTCACCATCAAAAATAGGTACCCATTGCCACGTATTGATGACCTGTTTGACTAGTTGCAAGGAGCCAAATTCTTTTCAAAGATTGATCTTCGTTCCGGATATCACCAATTGAAGATTAGAACCGATGACATTCCAAAGACGGCTTTCAGAACTCGGTACGGGCATTACGAATTCCTAGTCATGTCTTTTGGATTGACTAATACTCCTGTTGCCTTCATGGATATGATGAACCGAGTATTCAAGGAATATTTGGATCACTTTGTGGTCGTCTTTATTGATGACATCCTCATATATTCTAAAAGTCGTGAAGATCATGAGCAACACTTGAGGCTGATACTCCAAAAGCTTCGTGAAAACAAGCTTTATGCCAAGTTGAAGAAATGTGAGTTCTGGCTTGAGGAAGTAGCATTCCTCGGGCACGTAGTATCAAATCATGGAATATCTGTTGACCAGGAAAAGATTGAAGCTATTCAAAGCTGGGAGCAACCTAAATCAGTGACCGAAGTACGTAGCTTTCTCGGCTTAGCTGGTTATTATCTGAGATTCGTAGAAGGGTTTTCTCGAATCGCTACTCCATTAACTCAGCTGACTCGGAAAGATACAAAGTTCGGTTGGAGCGAGGAATGTGAGAAGAGTTTTCAAGAACTCAAGAGGAGACTCATTTCAGCACCTGTTCAGACAATACCATCTGGCTCGGAGGGATTTGTCATTTATAGTGATGCTTCGGGTAAAGGGTTGGGATGTGTTCTCATGCAACATGGGAAAGTCATAGCCTATGCCTCGCGACAACTCAAAGAATATGAGAGGAATTATCCTACTCATGATCTAGAGTTGGCAGTTGTTGTCATTGCACTTAAAATTTGGAGGCATTACTTGTATGGGGAGAAAGTGGAGATCTTTACGGATCATAAAAGCCTCAAATATTTCTTCACTCAAAAGGAACTCAACATGCGACAATGACGTTGGCTTGAACTGTTGAAAGATTATGATCATACCATCCAATACCATCCTGGAAAAGCGAACGTGGTAGCTGACGCATTAAGTAGAAGATCATATGCAAGTACGAGTGTGATATTGTCAACGCAAAGGCCCATTTTGTGTGACTTGTAAAGGATGGAGATAGAGTTAAAGACTCCAGGGACCCATGTGATGATGGCGAATATACGAGTAGAACCGACTTTAATTGATAAAGTTAAAGCTGCTCAAGCTACAGACCTGGAGCTGATGCGTATGAGGAAGAAAGTGCAAGAAGGTGCTATGCCGGAAGCAAAAATCGATGAAGAAGGAATACTTCGAGTCAACTCCAGACTTTGTGTTCCTAATGACCCTGATTTAAAGTATTAAATCATGATGGAGGCGCACAACACACCGTTTGCAATCCATCCTGGGAGTACCAAAATGTATCATGATATTCGTCATACATTTTGGTGGAGCAATATGAAGAGAGAGATAGCGCTGTTTATCTCAAGGTGTTTATCTTGTCAACGAGTTAAAGCGGAGCATCTACCAAAAGGTCCATTGCAACCACTTGAAATTCCAGAATGGAAGTGGGAGCACATTACCATAGATTTCGTTACCGGTCTTCCTAAGGTTTCTCAAGGTATAGATGCGATTTGGGTCATTGTTGATAGATTGACCAAGTCTGATCATTTCTTACCGATACGAGAAACTTAAACACTTGAACGTCTTGCTCGTATGTACATAAACGAGATTGTAAGACTGCATGGTATGCCAGTATCCATAGTTTCTGATCGAGACCCAAGATTCACTTCACGATTTTGGGTTAGTTTGCAAAAAGCTATGGGCACGGATTTACGATTTAGTTCGGCATATCATCCTCAGACGGACGGACAATCAGAGAGGACTATTCAAACTCTGGAAGATTTATTAAGACTCTGTGTCCTTGACTTTAAGGGAAGTTGGGACAAGTTCTTACCGTTGGTGGAGTTTTCCTACAACAACAGTTATCAAGCAAGCATTGGCATGGTTCCATTCGAGGCGTTATATGGAAGAAAGTGTCGTTCTCCAGTATGATGGGATGAGGTGGGTGAAACAACGTTGTTGGGACCGGAGTTGGTACGTATGACTACGAAAAAGATTCAAACGATCCGACAATGTATAAAAACCTCACAAGATCGACAAAAGAGTTATGATGATCTTCATCGAAAGGACGTGGAATTTGATATAGGAGATCATGTGTTATTACGAGTTGCTCCGTGGAAAGGAGTTATGAGATTTGAAAAGAGAGGAAAGCTCAATCCTCGATTCATCGGCCCATTTTTAATCCTCGATCGAGTAGGAACTGTGACCTATAGACTCACTTTACCGTCAAGTATGTCTCGTGTTCATAACGTGTTTCACATATCCATGTTATGTAAATATGTGAAAGACCCGAACGACATTATTGAGTTAGAACCGGACGAAATAGCAGAAGATTTGACGTATGAAGAAGTTCCTATTCAAATCCTGGATAAGAAGGAATATATTCTACGCTCCAAGGTTATACCTCAAGTCAAAGTTTTGTGGAGAAACCACGATGTTGAGGAAATGACTTGGGAGTTAGAATCTGAAATGAAATCAAGGTATCCTTACCTCTTCGACATACCAAGTACGTACCCTAATTTCGAGGGCGAAATTTCATAAGAAGAGGAGGTTGTAAGACCCCAACTTTTTTTAATAAAGATGAATTTTCTATAATTATCATTTTTGAATATTATGGAATGAATTTAATATAATGTTATAGTTGTGGGTAATATTTACAAATTTTGCAAAGTATGCAAGTTGTCATATTATATTCGATTGGTTGGGGAATATTTGTTTTAGCAGGGAATATTCGTACAACGGCACAATCATTGGTGGACCCCACAACGGAATTATTATCGGATTGAGAAAACGACAAAAATACTTTATGAAAATAACGGCGAAAGTTTACCGTTAACTATTGAAACACCCGGTGTTAAAAGTACAGTAATACGCGTAGTTGCACAGTAGCACACGATATTGATTATTAATGCTTACGTGGAAAGTCACTCAGTTTTGCTTATTTTATAGACACCCATTTACCCGTTTTTCAAAATAATCGGTATAAGATTATACAACAAATATATATATATATATATATATATATATATATATATATATATATATATATACGTGTGTGAGTGTGATGTGTGTGCATGTCGATTTGTGTGTGTAAAGAAGAAAAAAATGAAGATAGTGGGTGAATTATTATGCTGGGATGATATATATATTTGGAAAAGTTGACAAAGTGGAATACATATATATATATATATATATATATATATATATATATATATATATATATATATATATATATATATATATATTAAATGTGTGAGTGGGTGTTGATGGAGGAGGTTGTCAGTAAAATGATTTAGTAAGCCTTTTCCAAAAGGCAAAGGTTATAAATATATATATATATATATATATATATATATATATATATATATATATATATATATATATATATATATATATATATATTATAAGTTTTTTTTTATGAAAATAGAATATATTATATTTTATTTTAAAGATTTTGCTTTAAATCTGGACCGTCCGTTTAAAAGTAAATCAATCTGGACCGTTCATGAATTAGTTACTATGCAGTCCATTCTTCTATAAATAGAAGCTCATTCCTTCATTATTTCTTACGAATTTACTGAAACTCTAGAGAGAGAAATTATAAAGAAACTATAGAAAAGTATTCTGCTGCTTCCCTACTCTTATATTCAGTTTCTTTTACGGTAAGGGTTATTATTTCTTTTGTATTCATGAAGAGAACTTCTGTTATTCTATTTTTTATTATTCTGCTGGAATAACCAGTATACGCGGACTACCCTAAACTTGGTGATATTCTTCTATTATTCTGTCTTTATTATTATTCTGTTGGAATATTCTGTCTGTGCGTTTTACGCCGGACCTGGTTCCGTCTTTATTATTATTCTGTTGGAATATCCTGTCTGTGCGTTTTACGCTGGACCTGGTTTCGTCTTTATTATTATTCTGTTGGAATATCCTGTCTGTGCGTTTTACGCCGGACCTGGTTCCGTCTTTATTATTATTCTGTTAGAACATCTTGTAGGTGCGAATTTCGCCTGACCTGGTTCCGTTACTTATTATTCTGTTGGAATAACCTGTCTATGCGAAGTACCGCATGCATGGTGATTTCTTTTGTTATTCCATTCGTTATTATACTCAGTTGGTTAAAGTTTTGACTTCTATACTCCATGAAATTAGTGGAATATCCTTGATATTTGCGCTTCATCCAGTATCTTTTCATGGAAATATTCTTCTGAGCATTCTTGAATTTTACTCTACAAAGCAGTATCATGTTGACAATTTGGACGTTATTAGTTCCTGAATAACTTAATTCTTGAACTTGTTTTATTGAATTCTTATATCATTGTCATCATCCTCATGTTTATATTGTGTTGAAAGTCATATGTGGCCTGTAGTGCATAGATGGACTTGGTATGATTATGACCAGGGATTATTTGGTGTAATCATTACCGTAATGTTACAAATGATGTGGAAAAAGTCCTCATTGACCCGTAGTGCATTGATGGACAGTTGTTGGCATGATCATGACCATTGATGAATACACGAATATCCTTGGTTGTGGTGCATGGATAATTTGTGGTTGTGATACTATTGAATATCATTGGTCGTAGTGCAGGGATGATGTGGATTATTTATTAAGCCGAGTATCAGCGATAAAAGTCATGAAAAACCTTTTAAATCATAGAAGATAGTAGATTTTATTCTCTAATTGACTCTTCTAATGGATTGCTTATTCCGCTGCAGTTAAACTTGATGTTTGTTATATTTTATCAGTTTAACACTGTTGAAGGCTAATGATAAATTATTCTGCATTATCTTAGTCATAATATTTCTTACTGGGCTAATTGAGCTCACCATTTCTTTCACTGTTCTCTTCAGGAAATGAAAACGTAGCTGGGACTAGTCGGGGAACGGAGTGATGGTCCTAGATGGTGCATTAGTAGTCCTCACTATTCTGTGAAATAGTGTGATAATAATTGTAATGAGGACTCCTTTTGAGTTTGTATATTCTCTAGTAGACAATATTTGTATTCAAACTCACAGTTTATGTTTTGTCGTATTGTACACGACAGTTGTATTATTAAGTTGTATTTGAATTCTGTACCATGTATCTGACGACTCAAGATGGGTGGTGTATACCTAATTTTGGGAGGCGTTACAGTGGTGATTAACTCTTATCGAGTTTTAAGGAAGAAGTAATACAACACTTATGTGCTTATGTGTTTATAACTTATGTGCTTGTGAGTGTCGTGTAATAATGATTAATAATTAAAACTTAAAATTTTGTTGTCAGGATGACTAATGTCGTAGAATCCAGTCAGGCTAGGGAGGAGGGACCTCAGATGCCTATAGAGGAGGAGCCTCGCGATATTCAGGTTATTTGGGAACAACTACTGCCACGGGAGTCAGCCCCGTTGGTTATAGTAGTTGAAGATGAGGATGATGACGTGGAGACGGATGAGGGGGATTCCGTTGAGTTGCCACAGGAGGATGAGGATGACGAGGACGAGGAGGAATATACTTCATTAACCTCGATAGCCGCTCGTATGTACGATGAAGTCTACGACCGTAACGTGGAACTTTAGGATATAGTCGAGGAATTGCAAGAGATAGTAGCTGAACAATAGACTGCAATGACATAGAAAGACGGTGAGATCGAGGATCGTGAGGAACGACTGACTAATGTTGAGGAGAAGCTAGTACACACAGAAGGAGAGAAAGAACAACTGATCGAGGTGATTGCTGAACTGAAGAACAAACTGAAGGAAGAAGCTACTAAGAGAGCAAGAGCTGAAGATGCCTACGAGGAAGCTTTTCAACGAACCGGAATAGTAGCAAGAGACGCACAAGCAAAGAGGATGAAGATGGAGGAGATGGATAAAGTATTCAACACCATGATTAATCGAGCTCAAGATCGGGTCATGGGATATCCTATTCAGTTCGAGACGCTACCATCATACGTATTAGATCGCAGAACAATGTTCTGGATCATGGAAGAAGAACGTAGTTAGGCTAAGCAGTATCTTAGTAGAACATCGTAGTTGTTATGCGATTAATAAAATGTTAAATAAATTGTAAGTCCCAAGTGTTATATAACCTATGGGATATGATGATGATGTTGTCCTAAAACTTTTGTAGTTCAAGAAGCTTAATGTAAATAGCAGTGATGCTATTGTTTTATATTTTCAAAGAGATTATGAATAAATAAAAGTTGTTATTTTATTCAAAGTGTTACGTGATTATGTGGTTATTTCTTTTGTGGAGGCAAATTAAGTAGAAATTACGTAAAAGAGTTGAATAATAATCTAATGAGTGTATTCTTAACAGAAAATGTCTCCCAGACGTCAACCATCACGATAGAGAACCACTGAAGGAACCAATAACGACAATGTTGATGTTAACCCCGTTCAACAACTAGTGATGCTACTGACAGGAGCGTTGCAGAATCAACCACAGAACCAAGGAACAACGTTTAAGGATTTCAAGGCGGTTGGACCACCTGAATTCCGTATGTCCATGAATCCAATCGAAGCACAAACCTAGATTACGGAGATAGAAAAGGTGTTCGATGTCGCTAGGGTAGGGGATGATCAAAAGACTGCTTTCGCAACATTCATGTTGAAAGCAGAAGCTAGTTATTGGTGGCAGGCTAATATAACTCGTGAAGGGCCAGGGGTGATGACCTGGGATAGGTTTAAGGAAATATTCTTCGAGACCTATTTCCTAGAGAGTTCGAAGAGTCAGCTAGAGGTGCATTTTTTGGAACTAAAGTAGGAAATGATGACGGGTATCTGAGTATGTCGCTAAATTCAACGAGTTGGCGAGGTTTGCGCCATATCAAGTCAGCACGGACGAACGCAAGGCGAAGAGGTTTGAACAGGGACTGAAGCCCTGGTTGTACAGTAGGGTTTCCCTGTTCCAGTTGAAGACTTTCGAAGCAATGATGGAGAAAGAAATACTCGCTGAAGGTGGAGGCGAGGCAGTGAAAAAGTTCAATCAGGAACAGAAGAAGAAGAAAAATGAGGTGGAGATTAATAATGGAGGTTGTAGTAGTGGAAACGGCAACAAAAAATAATAATTTGAAGAGGAAGTGGAATGGAAACGTGGGTACTAGAAACCAATAGGGTAACCAGCAAAACAAGAAGTTTGAAGCATGTGTTACATGCGGGAAGTTTCATAAGGGTGCGTGCTTGATGGGGAAACGAGTATGCTTCAGTTATGGCCAGGAGGGTCACATCGCCCCAAATTGCACTCAACCTAAGAAGAACGTATGCTTCACGTACGGATCCAAGGATCACTTTGCTCATGAATGCCCCTAAGAAAAATGCTAGAGAGACAACTAGAAGCAATGGAGGTAACAATGGAGGTACATTGGCCATTGTTGGACCTGCAACATCAAATAAACCCACAGCTAGAACCTTCAACATGACTGTGCAAGATGTTGTGTAATCAAAAGATGTGGTGTCAGGTATTATCCCAATCAATGATATAAATGCGTATGTATTATTTGATTCGGGTGCTACTTGCTCGTTTATATCTGATAAATTTGCTAAAAGGTTAGGATTGCCTAGTGAAGGACTGAATTTCCCTTTGAACATAGAAATTGTGAATAAGGAAGTAATCCATGTTAGATTGGTATACATGAATTGTAGGGTGAACATTAAAGAAATATCTTGATGGTAGATTTGATTCCGATTAGACTTGGAGAGTTTGAGGTTATTTTGGGAATGGATTGGCTATTCAAATATGGAGCGGTAATTGATTGCCAAAAGAAGTGTGTAAACCTTATGACCCCATCGAAGGTAGTATTCTATTATAGCAAGTCGCCTAGATAAATGAAATGTCTGACGACTATGCAGGCCAAGAAATTGTTGAGTCAAGGCTGTGTGGGCTATTTAGCTTACATAGTTGATACTCAGAAGAAGAGTGTGAAACTGGAAGAGATAACAGTGGTGAGGGAATTTGAGGATATGTTTCCAGAGGATTTGCTAGGACTTCTGCCTGATAGAGAAATTGAGTTCGTGATCGACTTAGCGCTGGGAACAGCACCAATATAGAAGGCCCCGTACAGAATAGCTTCGGTAGAAATGAAGGAACTGATGGTACAATTACAAGAACTGCTAGATAAGAAGTATATTCAACCAAGTGTATCACCATGGGGAGCGCCGGTGTTATTCGTGAAGAAGAAGGATGGGTCGATGTGTCTTTGCATTGATTATAGAGAATTAAACAAAGTCACTATTAAAAACAAATACCCGTTGCCGAGAATAGATGACTTGTTTGATCAGTTGAAGGGTGCTAAATACTTCTCGAAAATAAATTTGAGAAGTGGGTATCACCAAGTGAAGGTAAGAAAGCAGGATATACCTAGAACGACATTCAGAACTCAGTATGGACATTACGAGTTTCTGGTGATGTCTTTTGGTTTGACCAATGGCCCTGCTGCATTCATGGATTTGATGAATAGGGTGTTTAAACCATTCTTAGACAAGTTTGTAGTGGTATAAATCGTCGACATTCTGGTGTATTCCAAAACTCAAGAAGAACACGTGGAACACTTACGTTTGACATTGGAAACACTAAGAAAGGAAAAATTATACGCAAAATTCTCTAAGTGCGAATTTTGGCTAGATCGTGTGCAATTTCTTGGGCACGTGATTGACAAAGATGGAATTTCAGTGGATCCATCAAAAGTAGAAGCTGTAATCAATTGGGAACAACCAAGAACACCGTCGGAAGTGAGGAGTTTCTTGGGACTGGCCGATTATTATAGAAGATTTATTCAAGATTTTTCTAAGATAGCCACTCCGTTAACAAATTTGACAAGGAAAGCGGTAAAATTTGTTTGGACGGAAAAATATGAAAAGAGTTTTCAAGATTTGAAGAAGAAATTAAGTGTGGCACATTTGTTGTCGTTACCAGATAGTATAAGAAACTTTGTGGTGTTTAGTGATGCCTCACATAAAGGATTGGGTTGTGTTCTTATGCAGAACAGCAAAGTAATTATGTATGCATCAAGACAACTGAAGGATTATGAGAAAGGTTATCCGACTCATGATTTGGAATTGGCTGCAGTAGTATTTACTCTGAAGATATGGAGACACTATCTCTATGGAGAAAAATGTGAGATCTACACAGACCATAAAATTATGAAGTATATTTTCACACAGAAGGACCTGAATATGCGTCAAAGAAGATGGATGGAATTGATAAAAGATTACGCTTGTGAGATCTTTTATCATCCGGGCAAAGAGAATGTGGTTGCAGATTCTTTAAGCAGAAAGGTCGGGAAAAATTAATGATGTTAACCAACCAGGAAGAGCTGATCTCAGAAATGACAAGGCTAGAGTTGGAGATCAAATTTCCAAAAGAAACCGATGAAAAATTATACCAGATAGAAGCTAGTCCAACTTTGGTGGACAAAGTGAAGAATGCTCAACTACAAGATAAAGAATGTGAAACGATCAAAGAGAAAGTGGTTGAGGGTAGTGATGCAAAATACAAGATCGATACTGAAGGGGTACTGAGATTCGAGGGAAGAATTTGGGTTCCAACAGTACCAGAGCTTAAAGACGAAATCTTGACCGAATCACACAACACAAGATATTCGATTCATCTAGGAAATACAAAGATGTATCAAGATTTGCGGTGCCATTTTTGGTGGCCGAACATGAAAAGAGACGTTACCGAATGCGTTGCGAAATGCTTGACATGTCAAAGAGTCAAGGCCGAGCATCAAAGATCAAGCGGATTACTTCAGCCGTTAGAAATACCGGAATAGAAGTGGGAACACATCACAATGAATTTTGTGGTGGGACTTCCAACTACTCAGAGAGGATGCGATGCGATTTGGGTGATAATGGACAGACTGACAAAATTAGCGCACTTTTTACCAATAAAGATTAGGTTCAATCTTGATCAGTTGGCAAGGTTGTACGTTAAGGAGATCATTTCGAGGCATGGGGTGCCAATATCAATTGTGTCAGATAGAGATCCGCGATTTACGTCAAATTTCTAGAAGAGACTACAGGAATGTATGAGAACATAATTGCGAATGAGTACAGCATACCATCCGCAAATCGACGGGAAAACCGAACGAACAATCCAAACGTTGGAAGATATGCTGAGAGCATGCATCATGGATTTCAAAGGAAGCTGAGAAGAACATTTACCGTTGGTGGAATTTGCCTACAACAACAGTTACCACGCGAGCATCGGTATGCCGCCTTATGAGGCATTATACGGCAGAAAGTCCAGAACTCCACTGTATTGGGATGAAGTCGGTGAACGCCAACTGTTAGGACCAGAACTAGTTCAACAAACTGCTGAGGTTGTCAAACTCATCAGGACAAGATTGGTAGCAGCCCAAGACAAACAGAAAAAGTATACCGATCAACACAGGCAGAATCGCGAATTTGAAGTAGGAACTTTCGTTTTCCTAAAAGTTTTTTCTTGGAAGGGGAAAATTCATTTTGGTAAGAAAGGAAAGCTCAGCCCAAGATTTATTGGACCTTTCGAGATACTACAAAGAGTGGGGGAAGTGGCTTATGAGGTAGCTCTACCTCCAGAGTTGGACAACATTCATAATATTTTTCACATTTCGATGTTACGACCGTATAAACCCGATTACAAGCACGTGATCGAGTACGAACCATTACAATTCGATAAATATTTGTCTTATGAAGAGATTCCTATCCAGATAGTTGACAGGAAAGAACAAGTGCTCAGAAATAAAGTGATACCTTCTGTGAAGGTGATATGGAGAAACCATAATGTCGAAGAGGCAACATGGGAACTCGAAGCTAAAATGATGAAGAATTATCCTGAGTTATTTGTTTAATCTGTGTATTCGATTCTAGGGACAGAATCCTTGTAAGAAGGGAATAAGGTGACGATTTGATTGTTTGAATTGTGATTATGAGGACAGAATCCTTGTAAGGAGGGAATGATGTAACATTCCAGAGTTTTTAATTATAATATTAAATATTTATTGAATTATATAAATATTTAATGGATGTGTTTATTGTTGAATAAATATTTGTTTAATTGATTTAATTTTATTTGGTTAATTATTTGTTAAATAAATAATTAACGAGTTAAGGAAATTATTATTATATTGATATTTCAATTTGATGGTTAATTATTTGTATTGAGTTATGTGAATAAATGAATTATTTAATTAATTGTTATTTGAATTAATTAAATTAAGTATGAAAGCTTAATTAAATATAGTGTGACAATAACTATGTTATAAGGCGTATTAAAATAAATTAAAGTAGTTTTAATTTAGTTTTATCTAAACAAGGTTTAAGGATATTAATTCTTTAATTTTAAATGGTTTGCCAAAAAAAGCCCTATGGCTTTTGGATTTCTTTTGAAATTTAAATTATAAATTAATTAAACAAAATATATATATATATATATATATATATATATAATTTTAGTAACTGATAATTTATTAAGGGCAATTAGTATAGTGTCAGTTTTTATGTTTGAAAGGTGAGCGTTGGTTTTAGTTTAACATTACGTATTATGTATATGGACTAAGCCTAAGCCTAAGAAAAGCTACAGAGAAAAATTACAAAGGGTTTTAGAGAGAATTGCTTGAGAGAATTTGAGAGAGAACGTAAGTAATTTCAAGCAATTAGCAAGGATTATATTAGCAAATTGAAGGTATGTTCATAATCTTAGTATTTCATATACATATATGTTCTGATATGTTTTACGGTAATATTTTTCATACTCTGTGAATTTTATATGTTTGGAATTGTTGTTATAGAATTCAATTATGATGATTATACTATTGAGTACTTATAGTTGTATGTGTTAATCATGATGGGAGTTGTGTTTAAGCAAGAATTGTATGCTAATTTCGGTTTATAGTAGAAAAAAATAATAATAAATAACGACAGTGTATGTTTTATGGATATTTTCTCATATGGCTTATGTAAGTACCAAAATTAGTGGTTAATTGGTATGCTAAATTGTGAATTGAAGCTTGTTTATGCTAGTTCATTAAGAAACAAAGATAATGTAACTTGAACGAAGTGATTTGGTGAAACAACCCAGGTCAAATCCTGAGTCCGGAACAAATCTCAGGTCAAATCCCAAGTCCGAATCGAATCAAATCCATCCAAATAAGGCCTCAAACTACTGCCCCAATAGTATCTTCTTGGGTCATCTTAGCCCACCACAGGCTCCCAAAAGGTCATGACTTGATAGTACTATTGGTAGTAACTTATTTTCCTTATATGCAGACAAATTTTTTCCCTATCTTTCGATGTGGGACTGGGGTGTTACAAACTCCCCCACTTAAATTTCTGAAGTCCCCGTCAGAACCGATCACACACACGGGCCCAAAGATCTTTGCCTCTCTAGCCATTGTGGGATAATACCGGCTGTCTTCGTGTCCCCACCTCCGGACCTCCATCTCTCCCTTGTGGGATAATACCACCAGCCTTCGTGTCCCCACCTCCGGCAACCCGATCGGATGACCCGACCCGAGCTTTCGAAAGTCAGCTTTGATACCATATGAAACAACCCGGGTCAAATCCCAAGTCCGGAACAAATCTCGGGTCAAATCTCAAGTCCGAATCGAATCAAATCTATCCAAATAAGGCCTCAAACTACTGCCCCAATAGTATCTTCTTGGGTCATCTTATCCCACCACAGGCTCCCAAAAGGTCATGACTTGATAGTACTATTGGTAGTAACTTATTTTCCTTATATGCAGACAAATTTTTCCCCTAACTTTCGATGTGGGACTGGGGTGTTACATTTGGTGAGGAATTGAAATCACAGTGCTCATTTTTGTGAAGAAACTTAAAAATGGAGTTTTTGTATGAAAACATGAAAATTGAGAAATTAAAATAGTTTTAGATTTAGTTTTTGTTAAATTGTGCTAAGTGGTTGAATATGTTAGCAATCATGTTTACGATAGTTGTATATTTATTTTACGTGTTAATTTCATTGTTTGGTGGGTGAAATTCGTGTTAGTTGGGCTAAAAACGACTACTGTTCATGCCATTTCTGCCTCTGTCTGTGCACCAGCGTAGCTGCGATGGTGCCAAGGCAAAAAACCTGCGCAGCTGCGCCACACACTGATCTGAGGTAGAGTTGTCCGCTGCTGCTGCAGAGTTTGGGAAACCTTACCACTTGGTCTAAGGTTATGTTTAAGTGTCAAATATGTAGTAAGAAGGTTAAAATAGAACTATGATATGTAATTGATAAATTCAAAGTTTGAATGATTAGTAAGTGATAAATTTGGTATATTATAACTTAGTGAGCATGATGAATAGTAAACATGTGTTGTGAAGGTTAACACTTGTAATTTCTGATATTGGCATGGTATCTTAAGACTTGTGCTAAAATAATAAGTCTAACTAGAAATGCGTGTTATGTTGGAACGTGAATGTTAGTATATCTAATAGATGATGGTTCTAAACCTATATGTAGGTGAACGTGAGTTTAATATTATAGCTTACGCTCGAGGCAAGTTTATAAACCTATCTTTTTAAATTGAGCAAGTTCTTTAACTTTACTCTTATAATAATTGAGCATGTTTAATCTTAAGTTATTGTAATTCTAATCAATGTTGGCTTACTCTAACTTGTTTATAGCTAAACAAGTTTCTTTAGTTCATTCTTTTATAATAAATGTTTCTTGAACCTTAATTCCTTGTGTTGAATGGTTCAATCACTTTGTAAAAGTTATTACCATGTGGAGTAAACATTGTTTCCAGCTTACTATCAATTAGTGCATGTTCGGTAACTAAAATTCTAATTTGGCAAGATCACAGACCTAGCTTATTTTTGTTCAAGCCAAGGTTGATCATTTCTTCATTTTGATCAATATTTATGCTCTCTAGTTATTTTCAAGCATGAGTTTAGAATATAGCCAGTTCACCTATGATTCTCAAATGGTTTATGTTATGTTGTTATTAAACAACTATTGTGTTATCAAGCAATTTTGATTCAACTAGTTCTCTAGTTGGTGATCGTTAAACTTCAAATTACCCGTGAAAGCTTATCCAAACCAAACTTTCTTTGGTGCGGACTTGTACTCTAAATACTGAGATGAACAACCCTATTATTAGGGGCTTACGCTTAGTGTTGAAATGGTTGTGCACAATAAATTGTGTGAAGGGTTGATCCCCCTAAGTACGTGGAGTCCTTATAGTCATATGACTGTTAAAGTTAAAGTTGAAAAATTACTTATAACTGTAGACATGGTTCGTGGTCATTAGACCCTCAGTAGTATATCTCAGAATGTTAATAGAATATATCATTCAGTTCTATTGAGCCTATTATTTGGCGAATGTTGTAAAGTTTATTCATTCTTATTTCAAGTGAGCTTTGTTTGCTCACTCTTGCTTATATAACTATTACAACTAAGGATGAGAAGGTAGATGTACCTAGCACCAGTAAAGGAAAAGGGAAGATGAACAAGTATTGAAGACTTGTAATATGTTGACAGTTATTTATCAGACTTTAAATTTGATTGATGTAATGAAGTATTTATTTAATTTTTAAATTTGAATGATTGTAATTAAAGGTTAGATAACTTGGGAGATATTTTATTAATGTAATCCTGTATGGGCAGGTTTTATAATTCAATTTTATTATGATTGGGTAGTTAGATATGAATGTTTTGATTAAGTGAACACCAAATCTTGAGGTAATGAAGTATCGGGATTTAGGGGTGTCACATCTTCCCAATTCCTTTGAAATCCATTATACATGCTCTGAGCATATCTTCTAGTGTTTGAATGGTTCTCTCACTCTGTCTGTTTGTTTGAGGATGGTACGCTGTGCTCATTCTCAACTGAGTTCCCAAACATTCTTATAATTGTTTCCAGAAATTTGATGCGAAACGCGGATCTCTGTCTGATACAATGGACACAGGTACACCGTGTCTTGAAACAATTTCCTTCACGTAAAGTTTTGTCAACCGATCTAGGTTAAATCTAATCTTGATTGGTAAAAAGTGTGCCGACTTCGTCAATCGATCACCAATCACCCTAACGGCGTCATAACCTTGCTGAGTCGTTGGAAGACCTACCACAAAATCCATTGTTATATGCTCCCATTTTCATTTTGGTATCTCCACGGTTGCAATAATCCGCTTGGCCTTTGGTGTTCAGCTTTAACTTTCTAACACGTTAAACATTTCGCCACACACTCAGCCACATCCTTTTTCATATTCGGCCACCAAAAATGATGTCTAAGATCCTGATACATTTTCGTACTCCCAGGGTGAATCGAATATCTTGAGCTGTGAGCTTCACTCAGAATTTCCTCCTTAATTTCCAATACTGGCGGAACCCAAATTCTCCCTTCGAATCGAAGTAACTCTTCCGAATCGATTTTGAATTTACTTTCCTCCCCTTCAGATACTTTTTGTTTTACCTTTTCGCAGTCTTCATCCTGAAGTTATGCATTCTTCACCTTATCCACCGACGTTGAACCGTTTCCTATCTGGAATAACTTTTTGTCGAATTCTGTCGGATATTTAATTTCCAACTCCATCTTAGCTATTTCCGACACTAGCTTTTCCTGAGCAGTCAACATCATTAATTTCTACTATCCCTTCCTACTTAAGGCATCAGTAACAACATTCGCTTTTCCGGGATGATAGAAAATCTCGCAGTCATAGTCTTTGATCAGCTCCAACCATCTTCTCTACCTCATATTCAAGTCTTTTTGTGTAAAGATATACTTCAGACTTTTATGGTCAGTATATATCTCACACCTCTCTCTATAAAGATAATGTCTCCAAATCTTCAGGGTAAACACCACCGCAGCCAACTCTAAGTCATGAGTCGGATACCCTTTCTCGTAATCTTTTAATTGACGTGATGCATACGCAATAACTCTGTCGTTCTGCATAAGCACACAGCCTAGTCCTTTATGCGATGCATCACTATACACCACAAAATTCCATGTATTATCCGGCAACGACAACACATGTGTTGTACTCAATCTCTTCTTCAATTCGTGAAAACTTTCCTCACACTTCTCTGTCCAAACAAACTGAACCGCCTTCCTGGTTAAATTCGTCAACGGGGTCGCGATCTTGGAAAAGTCTTGAATAAAATGCCTATAGTAACCTGCTAACCCTAAGAAACTCCTTATCTCTGAAGGTGTCTTCGGCTGATCCCAGTTTACTACAGCTTCAACTTTTGATGGATCTACCAAAAAAATTTCTTTATCAATAATGTGTCCGAGAAACTGTACACGTTCCAACCAAAACTCACATTTTTAAAATTTTGCATACAACTTCTCTTTTCTCAATGTCTCCAACGTCACTCTTAAGTGTTCAACATGTTCCTCATTGGTCTTAGAATACACCAGGATATCATCAATAAACACCACCACAGATTTATCTAAGAATGGTTTAAACACCCTGTTCATCAAATCCATGAACGCTGCAGGTGCATTGGTTAAACCAAATGACATAACCAGAAACTCGTAATGACCATACCGAGTTCTGAATGCCATCTTCGGTACGTCTTATGGCCTCACCTTCAGCTGATGATAACCACTCCTCAAGTCTATCTTTGAAAAATACCTCGCACCCTTCAGTTGATCGAACAGGTCGTCGATTCTCGGTAACAGATACTTATTTTTAATCGTGATCTTATTCAAGTCTTTGTAATCAATGCAGAGTCGTATTGATCCATCTTTCTTCTTAACAAACAACACCGGTGCTCCCCATGGCGATACACTCGGCTGGATATACTTCTTGTTGAGAAACTCTTTTAATTGTACCATCAATTCTTTAATCTCTACTGGGTCAATTCTGTATAGTGCTTTAGATATCGGGCCCGTTCCTGGTACTAAATCAATCACGAACTCAATTTGTCAATCTGGCAGAAGACCCGTCAAATCATCTGGAAATACGTCTGCAAAATCTCTTATGATCGTTATCTCTTCTAACTTCGCACTCTTCTTCTGTGTATCAACTATGTAGGCTAAGTATCCTACACATCCTTGTCTCAACAACTTCTTGTTTTGCATCACCGTCAGACAACTTGCTTGTTAAGGTGACTTACTGCCATAAAACACAACCTTTGACAGAGTCATAAGGTTAACACATTTTCTTTGGCAATCAATTACTGCTCCGTGATTGAATAACCAATCCATTCCCAGTATCACATCAAACTCACCAAGTCTAATTGGTATCAAGTCTACCATCATCTCTTGACCCTTTATAACCACTCTACAATTTTTATATATGAATCTAACAGGAATCACCTCCCTATTCGCAATCTCTATGCTCAAAGGATAATCTAATTCTTCCTGAGGCAAATATAAGTTCTAAGCAAATTCATCGGATATAAATGAACAAATAGCACCCGAATCAAACAATACATAAGCATTAATAACATTAATCGGAATGATACCTAACACCACAATCTTAGACTGAACAGCATCCTGCACGGTCATATTGAAAGTTCTCGCAGTAGGTCGACTTGACTACGCAGGTCCAGTGATAGTCAATGCACCACCACAGTTGTTGTTTCCTTTTCCTCCACTTGTACTCCCCGCTGGCTTTTTAGGGCAATCTAGAGCCATGTGATCCTTCGAACCGCAGGTAAAACATGCTCCTTTCTTTCGGGTAAAATAGTTTGGTGCAATGTGTCCCTCCTTACCACAGCTGAAACACACCCGCTTCCCCTTCAAACAAACCCCAGTATGGTTCTTCCCGCACGTCGCACAAGCTTCAAATTTTTTCTTTTGCTGACTTCCTTGTTGTTCTCCAGCAGTCGAATTCTCGCTCCATTTCCTCTTCTGATTGTTACTTCCAACGTTACTTCCACCAGCCTTATTTTCATTCTCATTCTTCCTCTTCTTATGTTCTTGGTTGTACTTGGTCAAGGCATCGCTTCCACATTCTGTGATAATTGCATTTTCCAGTACAGCCGCAAATGTATTTAACTGGAACATTAAAACCTTGCTATATAGCCAGGGTTTCAATCCTTGTTTGAACCTTCTCGCCTTATGCTCATCAGTATTAACTTGGTAAGTGGCAAACCTTGCCAACTCATTAAACTTCGCAGCATATTCTGGCACCGTCATAATTCCTTATTTTAGCTCCAGAAATTGCACCTCCAACTAATTCCGAGAACTCGCTGGAAAGTACATTTCGAAAAACATCTCCTTAAATTTATCCCACATTATCACTCCTTGACCCCCACGAACCTTATTTTCTTGCCACTAGTAGCTAGCTTCGAACTTTAGCATGAACGTCGCGAACGCAGTCTTCTGATCTTCGTTAACTCTAGCAACATCAAACACTTTCTCTATTTCTATGATCCAAGTTTGGGCTTCCACTAGATTCATAGACCCTTGAAACTCTGGCGTCCAATCGCTTTGAATTCCTTGAAGATCGTGACTTGAGCTTGCGGTTAATTCGCAAGTGCACTCGTCAACAAAGTCACCAACTGCAGAACCGGGTTAGCGTTGGCCTCGTTGTTATTGTTAGTAGACCCCTCAGGACGTGGTTGTTGACGTGGTTGCCTTCTTCTATGAGGCATTTTCTGTTAAAATATACGCTTATTAGTTCATTTATTCAATTCCTTGAATATTTTAAAGTTTAGCTTTAAACATTCTAAGATTAAAGCTATCACACATAACACTTCCAATAACTTTGATATTTTATTCATTCATAACGTTTTAAAAACATATACAAGATAGCATATCTGCTATTAACATCCACTTTCCTGAACTAGACATGTTTCAGGATTACATACTCATACTACCCCTTTATTCATCTCAAAATAAGGGATTTAAATTTTATTTATTCACATAAATAACCACTTATTATTATCACTCTTATTCTTCCTATCTATGCATATTAAGACGTCGAGAGGCTTCCTTGCACTCTTCCTCCAAAATACGATACGTCGTCCTACGATCCATCACGAACCACGGCGAGTCTTCAAATTGAGGTGGGTAATAAAAGACTCGATCCTAGGCCCTATCAATCGCAAAATTAAAGGCATGATCCATTTCGTTCATTTTGGCCTTCTTCACTTGGACTTTAGCCTCAGCACTGTCTGTACGTTGAGTTACCTTCATCCAAGCGTCCTCTACTCTTGCACGCTAAGCTGATTCCTCTTTGAAGTCATCTTTTAATTTCTCCATGTCAGTCTTCATCTTCTCGTTCATTACCAACAGATCCTCATGCTGACCCTTTGTATGAACTAGGTCCCACTCTATGTTTCCAAGTCTTGAGTCAAGTTCTTGAATCTCTGCATCCTTCTGCTCCATCGTAGCGTGATGCATCTCAACCAACTCCTTCAGTTCCTCTATATTTTCCTGTAACTTTATGTTACGATCGTACAAAACATCATACATCTCAGTCGATATGGAGTTTGGTGAAAACTCCACAGGATCCTCTTCCTCGTCATTCTCCTCTATCTCTTCAGAACTATCCTCCTCGGGATCGGTCACAGTCTCATCCTCCTGAATCAACTGTTCCCGCACAACGTGAATATCTCGGGGTTCGTCATCTCTAGGTATCTGAGGTATCACCTCCCTGGATGCTCCTTCGTTAGACATCCTGACAAAAAAAAAATTTAAGTTTTACTTAACATTTTCGATACTCGTGAGCACATAAGTTATTAACACATAGCACATAATGTCTTTTATTGTTTAGCTTCAATGGATGCCTTAATCCATTCTTTAAAACCCGATAAGAGTTAAACACCACTATATTTTATGACTCCTTAAAGGTTACTTCCTAAGGTTTCCCCCACCTAAGGTTCATAACCTAAGGCTCTGATACCAACCTGTGACAGCCCCAAATCTAGGTACTTCATTCCCATAGAATTTGGTGCTCACTATCACAATAATTACATCTAACTACCCATAATAAAGGATAAAATATCAATTAATTTAAACAATAATTTTTTCCATTAAAGGGTCACATCATCTCATAACAATCCCAGATAATTTAACCTTAAATTATTACATAAGTTTGCGGAATACATCATAAAAGAAAATAAGTCTTATAACAAAATGCATTTAAATAAATTCTAATAATTCTTCCACACTTGGACATCTTGCCATTTCCTTTGCTAGTAGATGGCTCATCGACTCTTTCAACCTTAGCTGCAGTGTTAATTGCAAGAGTGAGAAAACAATTGCTCACTGATATAAAGAGTAGTAACGCTAATAACATGAGAATGAACAACGAATGTTGAACAATAATGAACTTGTTCTACGAATCAAAAATAGAAAACAAGTTCGAACTTTCATATATGAGGGTCTTAAGACCACGAACTGTGTCCCCGGTGATTAGGTATTACTACCCCAACCTTAACAGTCATTTAGACTATACAGACCCTGCTTAACGTACTTAGGGGGATCAGCCCTTT
This sequence comes from Panax notoginseng, assembly GCA_016801055.1. Classification (NCBI taxonomy): domain Eukaryota; kingdom Viridiplantae; phylum Streptophyta; class Magnoliopsida; order Apiales; family Araliaceae; genus Panax; species Panax notoginseng. The sequence continues at coordinate 86,329,151 of CM029021.1, read as the reverse complement.
GTACCATGTATGTGCACAAACATCTAAACGTTAACACGTACAAAATCCCCTATGTTAGGGTTGTTCGTCTCAGCTTGAATTTAGAATTTCTGCACTAAAGAAAGTTTAGCTCGGAACTAACTTATCAGTGGTTCTAGAATTTTAGAACACTATTCATAATAAACTAGTTCAATCAATAAGAGTTTTCTTACTACTTGGAGGTTTAATATAATCAACATAGAATTGAACAAGGTTATCAAAGTCAAAGACCGAATAACAACAATGTATAATTGAATAACCATGATATACATGCAAAGTGCTATATCCAAAAGAGTTAGAACAATCTCATTTGAATCGATGTATTTGAACAATATACGCTTTCAATAATAATATCAAGATTTAGAAAAGTAAAACTCGCTCGAGGTAACGAATTAGGTTACAAGAGCTTGTACAAACAGATGCAAGATAAATATGTTTGCTCAACCTCAACATAGAAATTAGGAACTTATACAACGATAACTTAGAAATATAAAATTTGCATATAAGTATAACATAACAACGATAAGTAACCCTTGCTGAATAATTAAGTAGCATAGGTTAGGGATACTTGCTCAATAAAAGTTTAGGATAAGAAACTTGCCTTGTATGGAAGCTACACAAGTATAATAATGTTCTCCAATTACCCTACACATATCATTGGAATCACAACAACAATTAATTGTATTAATATTAGCTTTATGGGTTTAACCCATCATTTAGGTCAAAACCTTAACTTAACATTTAACCATGTTGATTAAAACCTTTAACGAATCTGAAATTATAGTATAAACTAACATAAACTTCATCATTTACTTTTAACTTTCATAACATCACTTTTTGATTCATTACATAACTTACTAATTAATAATCTATATTTTCAACGTTGTGATTACAATATGTTGTTATACCTTATAACACGTTTTAGGTTCCTCTACAATAATTAAACTAAGATAGGTTAACAGTTTCCAAGCTATGCTCAGTTCAATTCTGGGTCTGACTGACCACTGGTGCGGCCACACCATGGTTAGCTTAGAGTCTGGCGCACCCGCGCGACAGCGCGCTCGCGCCAAGAGGCAGCGCGCCCGCGCTAGGCACCAGAAATAGTTTTGCAGAAACTCGAAATCAGACTCTGCTCTAGGCTAAATATCCCAATTCCACAGAATTTCATGAGACCTTGTAACTAAAACTTTGTAATAACATCACTAAACATGTTATTCACTATTCTAACTACATAAACATTATATATATTCAGTTTTGAAGAATTAAAACCACCATTTTCTCAATTTTGACACTTTTAGCGAATTCAATCGCCACGAATTCGTTTGTTAACCAATTGACATGGTTCGAACTATGCCGCTTTCGTTTCTTAACATACTAACATAATCCAACATCAATTTACAAATTATCATACATATTAAACTTGAAATTTTGTACTTTCTAAAGCCATTTTTCCTATATAAACATTGATATTACTAACTTCTTCCTACAATCCAATTTGTCACGAATTTGATACTCAAATAACAGTCATATATGATGACAACATATTCTACAATATAACCCCCAAAATAT